>CM038704.1:46811888-47139388 GCA_021613375.1 Megaleporinus macrocephalus | reverse complement strand
AATCTGCTGGAATTTTAATTAATCTGATTTTTTCTCTCTTTTTTTTTTACCCTTTCTGTCTGTCTGTCTGTGTTTTGTGCTCTCCAGAAGAGTGCGGCTGCATGGACACATGGTTGGGCTGCATAATGGAGGACACTGGGTACGGTCCTGCATTTCTGTCATTCCTAAACAGCATCTCTATATGTTATCATGTTTTTCTGAGCCTTGTTTTTTTTTTTATTGCTCTCACATTTAGGGTGCACCATCCTCGCAGGTTCTCCAAATGCAGCATCGCTGACTATAAGAACTTTCTGCTCAGGGGAGGCGCTTCCTGCCTGTTTAACAGACCCAACAAGGTGATCCTATATTTCTCTACACTGGCCCCTCTACCCCAGCCCTCCTATACACATGCATTACAAGTTCTACAGCTCAAGTCATCATCTTTCTGTGAAAGCATAAAACACACTAGGCCTGCACAATTTTAATTATCAAGATACTGGCCTCAGCAGTACTGACGATGCTACGGCTGAAAGCTTAAATACACCGATTTCTGATGAGTCACTGTGCTTTTGAACACTGGCCCACTTACTCCTGTGCTCACTAATTCACTCGAGTTAAAAAAGCCTTTGCTGCCTCATAAGTGCAGTGCTGTGTGCTCTTGTTACTGTCTACTGTAAGCATCTTGACCAGTCGCAGTTCCATGTGTTGAGATAAATCAAAGTATTCCAGCAAATAGAAATGATTTTATCCAGAATTATGCAAGCAGGTCTCATTATTGAGCTCTTTGATTAAGGATTTTGTCTGTAATGCTGAATGTTGCATGTCTATTGGCAGCTCTTTGAGGCTACCGAGTGTGGCAATGGATACGTGGAGGTGGGAGAGGAGTGTGATTGTGGAGCCAGGATGGTAAGTTGGCATTCACCATTTTTACCATTAATGCCACGTGACACTGGTGGCATGTACGCATAATCTTAGAGCTAATATTAAACATGCTAACAAGAAGAAACCTTAAAAAACATACCTTTATAATATTTATAATATATATCGTTACTGTCCAAAGAAAAACAAGTGTCACCAAAATAACAACTTTAGCCAAAAAGGCCAAAGATTTTATGTATTTTCAATGTAAGTCAATGGAACCAGAATATTTTTAAACCTATTTTGGATCAAATCCATCCAACAGTACTAAAATGTTTAGTTTTTAAATAAGAATTTACCAGATTTGTCACATTTTTGCACAATTATATCAATAAGATATGAATTCTTGTGGTTTGATGGGAAATGCATAAGAACCAAACATCTGATGAGTGTAAAAATGCATTTTATCAAAATAAATAATTTTGTTTGGCGTTATATATTATTCTCTTTATATACATATATTATATCATATTACAATACATCTAAAATGCTTAGGCTAACATGCAAATGTGTAGGTTACTAGTTGGATAGTTCATAAAGTGGCTTAGTATGAGTGAACATTACAGTTACTGTTCCTACAACAGCTGTATGTTTCTCTACAGTGAACCATTTTACACCAAACCATTCAAATAACCTTTTCAAGAGTTGACTTATGCAGAAATAGTTAAAAAACACGATTATCACCAGATTGCAACAGCATATTTCAATCGCCAGCTCTTTGGAGTGCACTAGTGAGCGTCACCATTGTATTTATGCTTTGCTGTTGCAGGAGTGCTACAAGGACTGCTGTAAGAAATGCTCTCTGTCTAATGGTGCTCACTGCAGTGATGGGCCCTGTTGCAACAGCACCTGTCTGGTAAGGCCATAAAGGCACCCCAGCCCACACTAGGTTTCCATACAAATGTATCAAACAAGCTTTTATTAGTTTCTCAAACCAGGAATTTCTCAAACTTTCATTTATTCTTTACTCCTGACCAATAGCTGGTCTACGCCAGTCTTTAAATGGCTCCACTTGTCTATCCCTGCGGCTGCTTTCATGAGCCTGTGTTTTGACATTCCCTTCCTTCCTCGCTCCCCACCACCACCAGTTTGGTCCTGTCCAGCTGTCGAGGATAAGCATTCCGATCAGGCAGGATAAGCAGAGGTCCTGACGCTCCTTGACAGGGTTCCAAATCAGTGTTCACTTCACATTTTTTAATCACATCCAAGATCAAAATGACCTTCCTACATTTTAGTCTTCTGAGTCCATCCATCCATTATCTTCAACATTATCCCTCTAGTCGGGGTCACAGGGGGCTGGAGCCAATCCCAGCATCATCTGGCGAAGGCAGGATACGTCATGGACAGGTCACCAGGCCATAGCATGGCATACACGTTCACACCTACAGGCGGTTTAGAGTGAGGATCAACGTAACATGCATGTGTTTGGACTGTGGGAGGAAACCGGAGTACCCGGAGAACATACACACTCCATACAGAACCACCCAGACTGGGAAACGAACCTGGATCCTCTTGCTCTCAATGGCAGAAATAAAGACTAAACAAAAAATATTATAATAGTAAAATATTTAGTTCTATTTAATCCGTTCCATGCATGTTTCTGCTGAACTGGCTTTGCTCAGGCAGACTGTCTATTTTCAAGTTGAACAGTCCAGTATTTTCAAATACAGACGAACTGAAAGCAGTACATTTTCATCTTTCGTCAATCTCGCTCTTGTAGCTCGGGAAGCCTAAAAAAAGAATACTAATGTAATATTAAAAGGCACTGGCTCTGCTGGCTCCGTCTTCTCCTCTCATCTTTTTCTCTACCCTCTTTTATGTTCCTCAGTTCATTCCACGGGGGTACAGCTGCCGCTACGCTGTGAATGACTGTGATATTTCAGAGACTTGCTCAGGAGACTCAGGACAGGTTCGTACTGCTCTCTCTCTCTCACACACACATCAACAGACACAGTGCTTTCACAAACACGGGAGGCTGTAGCCGCAAGGCTGCCATCTATTTTGGTACAGAAACCACTGGATCATTCCTCTAACCAGCAGAATATGTAGATAATAGATGTTATAGTTATAAAAAAAACACACACACACACACACAGAAGTTTGATGCTGTCAGGTGCTCATCAGAGGGGTGTGCATACCAGACAGTTAAGCAGTAAACACAGCTTCACTACATTCAAGTGATTTTTGAAAATAATACGCCCACCACACAAGAAAAGAAAGCACGGAGGTCCCTGCTATATTAAAAAGCACTAAATGATACGGCTAATTATATATGATATCTGGTATACTAGAGCATGAGCTCAAATCTCCAGTTTCCTGGCTGTAAATACAGATTGTTAAATCAAATCAAATTTATTTGTGTAGAGCTTTTAACAACTGATGTTGTTCCAAAGCAGCTTTACAGGAATTTAGTGATAAGAAAATTGTAATAAAGCATAAATAAGCAGAAGAAGAAAATAAAAACATAGAAGGGAGTCATAGAAATCATGGAGAAACCATAAAAAACCCAGTGAGCAAGCCATAGGCAACAGTGGCAAGGAAAAAGTTCAAGTTCAAGTTTCAAGTTTATTTTTCATTTGCACACCACGTCAGGACATAACATGCATTGAAATGCTTGGGGTGAGGCTCAGACACAACTCTACATCAGGGCAGTATTATATATGTAAACAGTGCAAACATACAATAAATAGACAATATTAAAGTAAAAATAAGCTAGAAAATATACATATAGTTATAACTGAAATATATAAAGGACTATACAAAACATACACAAGATATATACATAAGATATACAGGAGGACATATGTAGAAACTTTTGCATTGGCAGGTTATCTAAGAAGATATATCTATTTAAAGTGACTTAGTGATATTGTCCATAGCAGCGATATCAGAATAAATAATATAATAGTGTAACATAATATAATATAATATAGCAGCGATATCAGAATAAATAATATAATAGTGTAACATAATATAATATAATATAGCAGCGATATCAGAATAAATAATATAATAGTGTAACATAATATAATATAATATAGCAGCGATATCAGAATATATAATATAATAGTATAACATAATGTAATATAATATAGCAGCAATATCAGAATAAATAATATAATAGTGTAACATAATATAATATAATATAGCAGCGATATCAGAATAAATAATATAATAGTATAACATAATGTAATATAATATAGCAGCAATATCAGAATAAATAATATAATAGTATAACATAATATAATATAATATAGCAGCGATATCAGAATAAATAATATAATAGTGTAACATAATATAATATAATATAGCAGCGATATCAGAATAAATAATATAATAGTATAACATAATGTAATATAATATAGCAGCGATATCAGAATATATAATATAATAGTATAACATAATGTAATATAATATAGCTGCGATATCAGAATAAATAATATAATAGTGTAACATAATGTAATATAATATAGTAGCGATATAAGAATAAATAATATAAAAGTGTAACATAATGTAATATAATATAGCAGCGATATAAGAATAAATAATATAATAGTGTAATATAATATATTATAATATGGCAGCGATATCAGAATAAATAATATAATAATGTAACATAATATAATATAATATAATATAATATAATATAATATAATATAATATAATATAATATAATATAATATAATATAGCAGCGATATCAGAATAAATAATATAATAGTATAACATAATGTAATATAAAATAGCAGCGATATCAGAATAAATAATATAATATTGTAACATAATTTAATAGAATATAGCAGCGGTGGGACCCATCCTCCTCTGATCAAACTACGCAAACAGTACTGATATAATGAGTGTACCACTATATACTTCTGATCAGCTGCTCAGGTGTGCTTATATAATCATAATATGATATAACCAAGATTAATTGTAGTGCAGATGAAGAACAGTCAGAGTGATGATGACAGTTAATGAAGGTAGAAGGTTAGTGGAAACTAGTTACAGAGTCCATGTTAATTTCAGTAGAGTCTGTAATGGAGGTTAGGCAGTTGGTCTGAGGCTAGGTAGCTGGTATGACATGGGTAACAGCAAGGTCCGATGATCAGTCTAGTGGGTAAGGTTATAAGAGGGAAAACTGTTTTTTCCCGGTTTCCAGTACCAGTCAAACGTAGTGTTAGACCATCAGGACCTGAAGTCTTATGAAGCTTGGTTCTGGCTAGGCTGACTGTAGCTTTAGTGTCATTTAGCATTACAGTGGAAGGGTCAGCCCTCATCATCACACACGCTACAGTACTGAGACCAGCAGTAATTTATTTACATTTTTTTTAAGAGATATGGATTTTTCTGAATATATACTGATAAGATTACATGTAAAATAATCTAGTTCCACAAGAAAGAGCATAAGAAAAGTCAAAAACGTCAAAAACATACTGGACATACAAAGAAAATAGGACTCTTGTCAACTATGTAAGGCTCGGTTGACTCACAAAACTGTCCCCATTAGATAAACTGAACCTAAAGCTTTTCTCTTTCAAAGCAAAACAGCTTTAACTGTTGCTTTAGATCTGAAAATGATCCACACACTTCTGTCCAGCCTTACACTGTGAGAAGACAATCTAGTGCTAGGGCTCTGAAGGGATGTGTAATTGAGAAAAGGAAAGAGATTGGCCAATTAGTGATATGGAGTTCAGACCTCAACATCATTAAATGTGTTTGAGATTAATTAGACTGTAAAATCAGATACATAAAATCTTTGATCTTCTATGAACGAAAATGATCCCAGAAGATTCCTTTAAATTTGTGAAACTAATGCCTGGTTTACACTACACGACTGTCTGAGTGGTCAGGTCTTTGTCCCGTTCACCCTACACGACAGGTTGAGCTGTAATCACGAGTCTTTTAGTTGTTGTGGCTTTCACATTATATGACTGATCAACGATATGGGGTCACCAATCACACGATTTTCGGCCTTGGGGAGTTGCCCAATCATGTGGCTACAGTCCAAGTCATGAGAACTAAACTCTCGTTAGAACAAAACATATGCGAGAAATAGCAAAACCACGTTATTTCCCAAACGGACGTCAACAAACGAGCGATACAAGTTGTTAATACGGATGAGAAGATGGATAAAGGCACGGGGCCAGCAGTGACTGTCTGTTCTGCAGAGAGAGTTGTTATTTAATATTTTATTAATTAAAACATACATGTCGCCTACAGCCGTAGAGAGATTTCGTCAACGGTGGCGCAGCTCTCTCTCTACGCGATCCCATTGGCTGTAGCTAGACGCTGCTGTTGACTCACAGTCGCCGACTGGCCTAGATATTACACGTGCTAGACGTTTGCCGGGCTTCTGCGATTAGTCAGCGATGGCTCGGCGAGCATCTTTCAGTAGTTCACACTACACGACTAGGCGATCGCTGATTCGCCTCCGAGCAGAGGTTTTTGTTGCCGATCAACAAAAAACAGTCGGCGACTGAAAAATCAGGCTTAACTCGTGTAGTGTGAACTAGACCTAAGTCTCTTAAAAATAATTAAAGCCATTATGAAGGAAAAGCGTGAACACATTTATTAGTGGGGAAAAACTGATGGGTGTGTCTCAAACCCTAGTGAGTGTCTAGGTAGGCTGTCTAGCTGTGTAAGTAGCAGCGTTCTCTCCTCATAAAACAGATTACTGAGACGCTCTAGTTAGAGAGAGACTGCGTCACGGCTTGTTCCCGCCCACTGCAGCACGCCACCGGTGGTTTAGCTGGTTGCTAAGTTAACAGCCGGCATCCAAAACAATAGCCCCAGGCTTAAACATCTGCTAGCATAAATGCTAATGTCTCGAGTATAAAACTGCTGAATGGTGAAGGACTCGTTACAGAGTTGATAATAAAATACTGTTTTGTGTGATTATATGACCAGAAACACATTAAAACTCCAGAGAGAATCAAAATAACTCACATTTTAAAACCACTTCACTGCTCGTAGATTTGCCTGAGTTGCATCATGGGATTGTCTTAGCGGCTGAGGAAGCGTTCGATGTTTCTTTAAAATCAGGTCTAAATAAGGTTCCTCAGTAGACAGCATGTTTAAGGTATGTAAGAATTGGGAGAGTCTACATGTCAGGAGTACATACTATGAGGTAAAATGCTGCCTATGTAGGAGCTCAGTAGGATTTGAGACACACCCTATATGATAGTTTGTTGGTAACGTTTTGTTGTTGTGTTTAGTCTATTACATATATGTTCTGCTTCTTTCCTGATGCTGACAAGTGAATAACCTATGACGTATACCTTATAAATGCTGTTTTGACTGGAAATAATATGAATGGTGGTCTCTGATTTAACAGTTTGTGTTGTGCTGCAGTCACTATGAAGCCAAAGGCACATTTCTAGGAAAGTCAATACTGTTACAGATGCACACACCAACATGGTCTCACCCACAAATCTCAGATATAAATAGAACAATTGTCTCTGAGGAAGCTACGTTCTCAGGGAACATAACAAACTGTAACCGAAGGTGTCTTTTGTCCCATAGTGTCCTCCTAACCTGCATAAGCAGGATGGCTACCCCTGCCAACTTAACCAGGTGAGGTATCAAGCTTCATAGCTACCTGAGAATCTGAATAAAGTCTAATGCAACACTCTGACAACTGTAGGTGTTTGAATTTAAGGACCCCTCATGTTATTGCTGGTTTTGCATTAAGCTTTTTCACTGGATCTGCCTCCTCTCTGTCCATCTTGTGTTGTTCCAGGGCCGGTGCTATGGTGGCGAGTGCAAGACCAGGGATAGCCAGTGCAAATACATCTGGGGTTCAAGTGAGCTACGGCAGCATGGATTCGAGGATCAGTTTCAGTAAAATGCAATTACTGACCGCCTGACCCCTGTGACATAACGTGACCCCTTTTTCTTTTTCTCTCTGTTTTTCTGTCTCTCTCTCAGAGGCAGGGGGCTCGGAGAAGCACTGCTATGAAAAGCTAAATACTGAGGGCACAGAGAAAGGAAACTGTGGCATAGATGGAGAAAAGTGGATCCCCTGCAGTAAACAGTCAGTTTATGTTCATTGTCGTTCTTCAGCCATCGATAGTGAAGGGTTTGCATGTGTCAAGTAAAGTAATAACCAGTCCCAGCCAACACGTCCATTTGTGGGGTTTATTTGGGCTGTATGTGCTTGTAGTGGTTTTTTGATTGGTGATACATAAGCTCCAGTTGGGTTATAACTTTGGGCTCCAGTTGGGTTATAACTTTTGGCCCCAGTTGGGCTACAGTCATGGGTCCTGGTTGGGTCAGTTTGTGGGCCCCATTTGGGTTTCAGTTGTGAACCCCAGTTAGGCTACCACTGGGGACCCAACAGGTTTACAGTTGTGGAACCTTGTTAGGATATAGGTGTGGGTTGCAGGTGGGTTACCATTGTGGGACCAGTTAGGCTACCACTGGGGGCCCAACAGGTTTACAGTTATGAAACCCAATTAGGCTGCCATTGTTGGCCCCAGTTAGGCTACAGGTTTGGGCACCATTTGGGTCACTGTTGATAGGCCCAGTTAGGCTACATTTGTGGTCCCAGCAGAGTTACAGTTACTCTGTTTTGACTGTGGCAAACACACACGGGACGAATATGGAGCCAATGAACAAATCTTCATGGGCCCCATCTGGGTTGTCTAAAGGGGACCCAATTGAAAGCCCATGCCTACATGGACATGTTGCCTGGGAATGTAACCAAACTGAAGGTGAATATTTGCATATTAATACTTTTTTCTTTATCTCCATCACCAGTGATGTGTTCTGTGGGTACCTTCTGTGCACAAACATTGGCAGAAACCCCAGGATTGGGACTTTGAAAGGTGACATCACCCCCACCACTTTCAACCATCAGGGGCGACTGGTAGACTGCAGGTCAGTTGCACTGGGTCTCTAAAACTGGCATGTCTAACTGCGCTCCTGGAGATCCACGGGTAGGCATGTTCTCAGATAGACCATGGAGGGGACTTGAGGCCCTGTCCTTTTCCCCACCTCAAGTGTTATCTTTATTTTCTTGTGTTGGTTTTTGTTTTGGTTTACTGTCTTTTTACTATGAATTTGTGCACATTGGCTGTACCAAACACAAATACCACCAACATTGTTGGCAGAGGTGTCAAGTAATAAAGTACAAATACTTGGTTACCTTACTTAAGTAGAAATTTTGGTTATTTATACTTTACTAGAGTAATTATTTTTCAGCTGACTTTTTACTTCTACTCCTTACATTTACACACCATTATCAGTACTTTCTACTCCTCACATTTACACTCCATTATCTGTACTTTCTACTCCTTACATTTACACTCCATTATCAGTACTTTCTACTCCTCACATTTACACTCCATTATCTGTACTTTCTACTCCTTACATTTACACTCCATTATCAGTACTTTCTACTCCTTACATTTACACTCCATTATCTGTACTTTCTGCTCCTTACATTTACACTCTATTATCAGTACTTTCTACTCCTTACATTTACACTCCATTATCTGTACTTTCTACTCCTTACATTTACACTCCATTATCAGTACTTTCTACTCCTTACATTTACACTCCATTATCTGTACTTTCTACTCCTTACATTTACACACCATTATCTGTACTTTCTACTCCTTACATTTACACTCCATTATCAGTACTTTCTACTCCTTACATTTACACTCCATTATCTGTACTTTCTACTCCTTACATTTACACTCCATTATCTGTACTTTCTACTCCTTACATTTACACTACATTATCAGTACTTTCTACTCCTTACATTTACACTCCATTATCAGTACTTTCTACTCCTTACATTTACACTCCATTATCAGTACTTTCTACACCTTACATTTTATACATAGTCTCGTTACTCCTATTTCATTTACAGCTTGTTTTCATTCATTTACATTTACATTCCAGTAAAGATTATTGATAACATTTCTTTGAAGTTTGACTTTTTGCACCATTACAATACTTATAGGCAACTAGACATCATATCTTCTGCGCCATGAAACACATGTTAATGTTCAGCAAAGGTGTCAAAGGTATTCACATTCATTACTCAGGTAGAAGTATAGATACTATGGTGACAAAATACTTCTGTAGAAGTTGAAGTATCAACTACTTAACTACTTAAAATATAAAAGTAAAAGTAACGTAAAGAAAAAAAAGTGCCATTAAGGACAAAAGCTTAGGCCACACCACAGGGGTCTATAGTGCACTAGCCCACCTCCCCAAAAACCCCATTCTTCTAAAAGCCATAATGACTATAATGTTATATTAAATGTAGTTTAGTACAATGTAAATATATTAAAGAAGCATATCTGTGTACTATTGAACATTAACATGTGTTTCATGGAGCAGAAGATATGATGACTAGTTGTCTATAAGTATTGTAATGGTGCAAAAAGTTAAACTTCAAAGTCGTGTTATCAATAATCTTTACTGGAATGTAAATGTACATAAATGAAAAGAAGCAGAAATGAAATGGGAGTAACGAGGCTAGTTTAAAAAAATTATAAAAATAATTACTCCAGTAAAGTATAAATAACCAAAATTTCTACTTAAGGTAACAAAGTATTTGTACTTAGTTACTTAACACCTCTGATGCTCAGTGGTACACATATACACTTCTTTAATATATTTGCATTGCACTAAAATCCATTAATTTTCAGTCATTATGGCTTTTAGAAGAATTATTTTCTTGTAGGAGGTGGGCTAATGCACTATAGACTCCTGTTTGTCCTTTATGGCATTTTTTCCTTACATTACTTTTACTTTATACTTTAAGTAGTTTTGAAAGCAGTACTTTTACACTTTAACTTGAGTTAAAAGCTTGAATTGAAAAATACTTATACAGAAGTATTTTTAAACCCTAGTATCTATACTTCTACCTGAGTAATGAATGTGAATACTTTTGACACCTTTGATTGTTGGGAAGAAATAATGAATCATGAATCTCACTCTGTTTTGTTGTCTTCTTCTCAAATCTCCCCCAATTCCTTACCACATGTTCCTCACTGTCTTGCTCTTTTCTGTTTATGGATCTATCTGTCAGTGGTGGACGTGTCCTCTTGGATGACGACACTGATCTGGGTTATGTGGAGGACGGGACGCCGTGTGGCCCCTCCATGATGTGCCTTGACCGGAAGTGTCTGCCCATCTCCTCCCTGAACCTCACAGCTTGTCCCTCAGGGCCCGATGGACGCATTTGTTCTGCACACGGCGTGAGTGATTTTATAGACAACACCATGCCCATATAAGGAATTATGGGAGCTGGTTTTCTCTATGGGAAAAATGAATAGTGTGCAACCAACTGATACACAAAAACGTTCCACAGCTGATTTCACCCCAAAGGTCACTGAGTGCTCTGGATTTGAAACTCATTGAGGGGTTGGAATAAAAGCAAGCTAATGCTTCTGTGTACTGAAGTGACGTCTTATAAAAAAATGAGTCTACTACTAAACCTATATACCCACACCAGCTACTCAAGCTATAGGCAGCTACTAAAAGACCACCTTAACCTTAACTACCATGTTGATGAAGCTTGCTGGCTCGTGTGGGGTACTTCAGTGAGGTTGTCAGTCCTATGATCTCAGTTATGTGCACAGCAGTGTGTGCTTATATGGAGCAGCATTCATATCCTGACATCAGTGTATTCAGAGGATACATTCAGAGGAGATTTGAATGTAGGGCATCAGATTTGAATGCCTTTGTTTAGCAGCAGATTTTGAATATGCCCTTCCTCTTAGAGAAAACCAGCTTAGACTCTGATAAGACACTGACTATAGAATGACTAAACAATTTCTTACCTCTTATTCCTCTGTTGCATGAGTCATATGGCCATTACAGAACATTTTAGAGTGCTTTTATTTTATATAAACAACAACAACAACTGTTTTTATCAATGATCAACCGGCTTTGGTGACTAATCAGTCCAGCCCTAAACACATTGGTGTGTTAAAGCAGGGAAAGCCTTGAACAAGGCTAGAAAGCAAGCCTGAAGCACAGATCTCCCACTCCTGCTGGAAATAAACTCCCTTGTTGCTCCATTTGTGCACTTGGTATTCATTTAATTAAGGCCCTAAATCATGTTTACATCCAGTATATTCTTGAACTGAAACAGCCCTGCTAACCCTTTAAACTCTATTCGGCTAAATGATGTTCAATCATGGTTGCGCTCATGTTTATGGATGCCTGCTGTGTATTTCCAGTAGCCTTGTGAATGCCCACACCATTCTTCGCCACATGCTTTTGATGTTTCTTAATTTCCATTTCCACCACTCTGATGAGCGTTGCCACATTAGCAGCGGTGATGTGCTAAACAGCTGCTGCGGTAATGCGGGAAACCTTGGTGGACATCTGATATCCACCCGGGCTCGATAGTTCTTGATTAGGTTTCACAGCTCATTATTACCCCTATGCATAATACATGATTAATCTTCCAGGCCCCGGTTTTTAAGGGCGTACTCACATTAGGCTCTGTGATCCGGGCCCGGGCCCTGTTCCCTGCTGAAGCACGGTTCGTTTGACTAGTGTGATCGCTTGGGCACAATTCGCTTGGACTCGGGCTCGGTTCGCTTCTAGTGTGAGCGCTATCCGTGCCCAGGCCCGCTTGGAGCCTCGTGTGATTGGTTCATTTAGCTGAAACTCAAACATGACGTCAGTGATGCGACGCTCATGTTAAACGATAGGTGCGTCCGAAATCGCCTACTAGTCAGTAGGTACTGGATTAGAGTCAGTACATACTAATTTCAGTAGGTGAGTTTTAGTACCACACAAGCTCAGACGTACTACGTCCACCATATTACCGGCGTCCTGTGACTCAAGACGTCAGACCACCACCGTAAAAGTCCTGCTATTCATTTAAAAGCTCGTTTACTGACAGATTTAGATCTTTTAGTGACTCTGATCTGTGTTTTTATCTGATTATATATCAGACGGTGTGGAGCTGTAGATCAGAGAAGATGAAACGGGAGGAATGTAATCATTGTTTATCTCAGCAGTAGCGCTAACTTCTGTAGCGGCAGTTCACTAGCAGTAGCTACGTACACACAGCCGACGTTCAGCTTTCACTGTTTATTTACTCCAAGTGAATCATGGGATAGCGCAGTGTGCTGTGTTCGCCTACATAAAAATGGCTGCCGATTCAGTAGGTCATCCGGGTACCGTTCACCTACTACTCAATACCTACTGAGTATTCAGACATACTAGCCACGCTCGCCTACTGATTTACTACTGAGTATTCAGACATACTAGCCGCGCTCGCCTACTGATTTACTACTGAGTATTGAGACATACTAGCCGCGCTCGCCTATTGATGTACTACTGAGTATTCAGACATACTAGCCACGCTCACCTACTGATTTCACTACTGAGTATTCAGACATACTAGCCGCGCTCGCCTATTGATGTACTACTGAGTATTCAGACATACTAGCCACGCTCACCTACTGATTTCACTACTGAGTATTCAGACATACTAGCCGCGCTCGCCTACTGATTTCACTACTGAGTATTCAGACATACTAGCCGCGCTCGCCTACTGATTTCACTACTGAGTATTCAGACATACTAGCCACGCTCGCCTACTGATTTCACTACTGAGTATTCAGACATACTAGCCACGCTCGCCTACTGATTTCACTACTGAGTATTCAGACATACTAGCCGCACTTGCCTACTGATTTAACTACTACTGAGTATTCAGACATACTAGCCGCGCTCGCCTACTGATTTCACTACTGAGTATTCAGACATACTAGCCGCGCTCGCCTACTGATTTCACTACTGAGTATTCAGACATACTAGCCACGCTCGCCTACTGATTTCACTACTGAGTATTCAGACATACTAGCCGCGCTCGCCTACTGATTTACTACTGAGTATTCAGACATACTAGCCGCGCTCGCCTACTGATTTACTACTGAGTATTCAGACATACTAGCCACGCTCGCCTACTGATTTCACTACTGAGTATTCAGACATACTAGCCGCGCTCGCCTACTGATTTCACTACTGAGTATTCAGACATACTAGCCGCACTCGCCTACTGATTTACTGCTGAGTATTCAGACATACTAGCCGCGCTCGCCTACTGATTTCACTACTGAGTAGTAGACAAGTAGGTGATTTCAGACGCACCTATACATGAGCTCCATCGTGTTGTGCGAGCGCACTTGATAAAGGCAGTGTGAGGGCAGGTCAGCGGGGGGAGTGGGAAGGGGGGACAACCGGGCCCCAGCATGGAACGAGTAAACCGGGCCTAGTTTGAGTACACTCTTAAACTCTCTTCCCAAACTCATCCCTCGGCTCTGTTCTCTCCATCTCTTAAATGTGTTGCTACTGGAGTTTTTTGATGATGATTTATATTTTGCTCTATTTCTTGCTCGGTCTCAGGTGTGCAATAACGAAGCCACCTGCACCTGCGACGCCACCTGGGCGGGAACAGACTGCAGCATGCACGACCCGCCGAAAGAGCCACCTGTCGTCGATGACGAGGGTCCTAAGGGTTCGTGACCTCTCCTTGCTTTGTCTCCGTTCCACACAAACAACGGCAGCACCTGTTATGTTCAGTTCCACATACTCACATGTAGCCATGCAGACACTCTTCCACATAGTCAATGGCACTCAAGTTTGGCTTCCCCATGCCTAGTCACATGACTTGTGTACATGTAAGCATGGGGCCTTCTCTTACATTTTTTTCTCTGTTGAATCACCCCCTATTTCCTCTGCGCAGTGAGCGTGGCCACTAACAGGCTGATAGGGGCAGTGGCAGGGACCATTCTGGCCCTGGGGGTGATTTTTGGAGGCACTGGGTGGGGAATAGAGTAAGCACTTCTCATCGCTTTCAACGCCACTCCCCCCAGCAAGCGGGAGATGCTGTGATCCCTTGTGTACGCGCGTGTGTGTGCGTGTGTACGTGTGTCCTCCCAGTGGCTTCTTTGTCCGTCGTGGTTGTCGTGACAGTGCCATGTGATTGATCGCTGTTGTGTAACCTGCTGGATCGATCAGCAAATATCATTTTTCTCCCCCTTTTCCTTGACTGTAATCGCTATGAATATGATCATTATTATTCTGTGTTACGCAGTGTTGCAGTGCTCTCCTTACTGGTCCATGTGGGGCATTTACGCACACGCAAAACATGACCACCAGGAAGATACACAGTAGAGTACACAGTCGTGTAGAAGCTGGAACAGCAGAAGCCACTGAATCGTTCGATATACTGCACTGTAGCCACGCTGCGAGAGTTCCAAAGGAAGTGTATCTGTATGTCAGTGGCTTGGATTTCTGTGTGTGTATGTGTATGTATGTGTGTAACTGTGTGAACGTGGTCCCGTCTGACCCCTAGGCTGCGTTGATACATGTGAAAGTCAGCAAGACATGGTGCCGCCTTCAGCTGTTCAGCCTTGTCGGTCCCTGGTGGTTAATTATGTTGCTCATTTGTACTAAACCCTATAAAATAGAACTCATAGACCCCCAACATACTATCAGTGAGTATAATCAGGATTAGTCTTCCTTAAAATAATAGTTTTTTTAACCTACAGTGGTCTATCAGAAATAGAACTCATAGACCACCAACATACTATCAGTGAGTATAATCAGGATTAGTCTTCCTTAAAACAATAGATTTTTTAACCTACAGTGGTCTATCAGAAATAGAACTGATAGACCCCCAACATACTATCAGTGAGTATAATCAGGATTAGTCTTCCTTAAAACAATAGATTTTTTAACCTACAGTGGTCTATCAGAAATAGAACTGATAGACCCCCAACATCCTATCAGTGAGAATAATCATGATTAGTCTTCCTTAAAACAATAGATTTTTAACCTACAGTGGTCTATCAGAAATAGAACTCATAGACCACCAACATACTATCAGGGAGTATAATCATGATTAGTCTTCCTTAAAACAATAGTTTTTTAACCTACAGTGGTCTATCAGAAATAGAACTCATAGACCACCAACATACTATCAGGGAGTATAATCATGATTAGTCTTCCTTAAAACAATAGATTTTTAACCTACAGTGGTCTATCAGAAATAGAACTCATAGACCACCAACATACTATCAGGGAGTATAATCATGATTAGTCTTCCTTAAAACAATAGTTTTTTAACCTACAGTGGTCTATCAGAAATAGAACTCATAGACCACCAACATACTATCAGGGAGTATAATCATGATTAGTCTTCCTTAAAACAATAGTTTTTTAACCTAAGTGGTCTATCAGAAATAGAACTGATAGACCCCCAACATACTATCAGTGAGAATAATCATGATTAGTCTTCCTTAAAACAATAGTTTTTTTAACCTACAGTGGTCTATCAGAAATAGAACTGATAGACCCCCAACATCCTATCAGGGAGTATAATCATGATTAGTCTTCCTTAAAACAATAGTTTTTTTAACCTACAGTGGTCTATCAGAAATAGAACTCATAGACCCCCAACATCCTATCAGTGAGAATAATCATGATTAGTCTTCCTTAAAACAATAGTTTTTTTAACCTACAGTGGTCTATCAGAAATAGAACTCATAGACCCCCAACATACTATCAGGGAGTATAATCAGGATTAGTCTTCCTTAAAATAATATTTTAATCTACAGTGTTGTAAACATCAGAGACCACCCTTCATTTGTTTCATTTCCAATCAAAATAAGAATTTCGTATTTTCTTTTATTCAGTATTCAACAAAGAAATACAAGAAGCCTCAACAAATACATGGGGGTAGTTCAGTCTTGTTGCATTGTCTAATCCCTGTTACTGATTTTCATGGCAGGTAAGGTGAGTCTGGGTAGTCACGTATGTGAATGCCAGTGTTTGTTTAAAGGGGAACGTGATGGAAATCGTTGGGAACAGCTTGTTTTGGGTGTTTTTGATATTATACTTGCTGTGGAGGCTTGTGTTTAAATTTTCTGTCAAGTATGCGTTTCCTGTTTTCTTTCTGAAACTGAAAACAAGAAAAACATGAAAACTTTCTGAAACAAGGGTTTGCACGCTTGTACACTCAATGGTCACTTTGATTGGACATTAAATAAATACATAAACTGAGTTTTGTACGGTACCATGATCACTATCTGCTGCATCTGTATCGTGCAGATGAAAAAGAATTGGGTCATGTTTTCCTGATGTTACAAAAGAATACAAAGGATTAAAACACTTAAAACAGAGGCCATTGGACAGCTCCTTCTAGCCAGAACTCAGACATCTCCTCTAAAATCTTCTCTAGTAGAAGATGTGGTGATGGTAGGTATGAAAACTTTAATGTACCATAATGGCAGGTGACCGTTCAGAGATAACCCTACATTTTAAAGTCCATTTAAAACAGCCTCTAATTGCAATTTATGCTTATTTCAAGATATATTTCTGAGGAGATTGGATAGAAGGTAGTCCACTTACATAATAAAGTGCAAAGGCAAGTAAAAATGAAAAATAAATAAATAAGTTCAAGAGCTTGTAGACCACCAAAACCATCACCATCAGATAAACAGTACTTAAAGCTTTCTCGTCTTTGAGAGAGGAGAAAATCAAGGTCCACTCTTGCGTCAGCTCTGAAACCATCCATTCTGATCTCGTCCACTGTGAGACGATACACTATGGGTCTGAAAGGATGTGTAGGTGTCGAGAAGCTCATCACTGAGAACAGCAAAAAGAAAATTTCCTCACAACAGTCCAGACCTTAACGTCACTGAACATGTTTGGGACTATGAGAAGCAGAACATTCAACCAGCTTCTAAGACTTATAGGAGATCCCTTCACCTTTCTATGAAAAGCCTACAGAGAGCTACTTCTTCACGACTTTGACAGGAAATGAAGTAAATGAAAGGTGGTCTTGTGTGCTTCAGGAAGGGGAAACATGGTTGGAATCTCTGTTCATCCACTGGGTAATACAGATGCAGCAAATAGAGATTAGAGAGCACTGGGGAACTCTTTTCATTGAGCTCTCATGGCTTCATATGCACATTAAGTTTGTACCACTTGCGAACCTCATCCAGGAAGCACTGACATACATGACAAGCCATCGCTGCAGCAGCCATGCAGACCGAGCCGCCGAAGGAGGAAACGACAGCTTCTTGCATTTCATGTGTTCAAGCCTTGCGTGCTGTGTGTCCTGCCCTACACAGCTTACGTCATGTCTCTCTCCCATCATGCCCCTCTGCAGGTCCTAGCGCCACCAACCTTATCATAGGCTCCATCGCGGGGGCCATCCTGATGGCAGCCATAGTGCTGGGGGGGACGGGATGGGGATTTAAGTAAGAGCCACACCGCATGCTTCTTACTGCCTGCCTGCCTGGAACAGGCTAACATCCATACACACACACACATATATATATGCACACACACCCAGCTATGACACACACATACACACACACACACCTACACACCCAGACACACACACATCAGGGCCTGAGCTTCTGCTACAGGGAGATTTTTGCTATGGCAACAAAATCAAGGTACTAACATTAAAAAAAAAAGTTTTTATTTTTTAGTATAGATGCTTTGGGACCAATAATTCTTGGAGGTGAGCCATTTGGCAAAAATATGGTATCATGATAATTAGGACCTTTTCATGATATACAATTCAGTGCACTAGTAGAACCATATTTAAAGCCAGCCATTAAAATCCTGTGAACACAATGACATTTATTCAGCGTTTTACATTCTGTGCTGCAATAAAGCCAATATAATGTGACCTATTATGGAGTTGGTTGCTATTCTTTAAAGTACTGATGATATCCATGTTATGCTTAGAAAAGCAGATTGTGTATTAAGATAATTAAATTAGCAATTTGTAAAATAATGAATACTAAAAAAGATCTTATTGTTCATTTTGACAGTTACAAAGAAGTGAATTTGGACGAAATGTCACTAAAGATTGTTTATCACCTTAAAAAACATAATTAAGCTCTTCTTTGCGAAGTGCGGACCACTTAAGGAAGGCCAAGGAACTTGAAGCATGAGTTCTGGGGGGCTTTGGCTGCTGAGATTTCAATCAATCAATCAATCAACCTTTATTTTCACTCGGGAGTACATTGAGGGAGACCCTCATTTACAATGTCATCGTGCATTACAATTGCTAAGCAAAAAGGGATTGAAAATAAATTAAAATGAATTTTAATAAGTAGTTAAAATAAGTTAAAATGTAAAAGAAAACAAATAAAAACTGAATAAGAAACTAAAATCAGGAATAATAGATATAAATATAGTAGTAAAACATAAAAGAGTAAAATAAATAATAATAAAATAAAATAATAATAAAAATGTATGTTCTAGCCATATGCCAGGGTACTTATATTCACAACTCCTTCCACGTTAGATCCCTTCAGGGATGTGATTTTAAAAGTATTAAAATTGATGTTAGGTGATCTGGAAAACAGCATGAACTTAGTTTTTTCAGCATTTAAAACGAGTCTATGATTTAAAAAATGCAGACTGTAAGGTGTTAAATTTGAAGCCAGCATCCCCCTGAGTAAGAGTTGGAAGAGATGGAGGAGTCAGGGAGGTGGTGGGGTGCAAATTTCATCACGAGAAGTTGAGGCATGCAATGAGTGTGAGGAAGAGTTGGGGCGTGGTCCTTCTCCCAAACTTTAGTTATTTCATAACTTAATTTACAGGCGGACAATATGATGATTTATCGTAATCCCCATTATTTATCAAACTTTACCTCACGGTATGCTTTTCTGAGCATATTATAGAAAACAAGAGCACTCGATAACTGCTTGGTTAATTAAATTCTATTAAAGTGGATTTAGTGCAGCGCATGAATGCAATGCATAAAAATCATTGTGTTTATAGTTTTTGATAGTATTTATTCATCAGGGTTTTTAAAAAAATAAATATTAAAAAAATAAATATTGTGTGGTATCAAGAACGCGTCTTGACGTATCATGATGCTTTACTTTTGCCTTGTCGGCGACCTCAACCTTGAACACAACCACAACCTTGAAGTCAAAGTACTCTAGCTATATCCTATACAATCCTATACAATCAGCATTTCCCATAATCCTGATACCCATGATGATTGAGATGCAGTTAATTTGTATTTATTGTTTATTCCACAAAGCCTTGGACAGACTGTAGCAGAACCTCTAGAAGACCGGCCCGACGCTTGAGATGCATGCGTGCTAAATGATAAAAAATAACAGTTATGAATTGATCTACCAAATTATGCTACCAAAGAAAAAGAACCTGTTTCAGTAATCTTACTCACTAGCATGAAGGGAATGTGTAAAGTGTACATCTACTTTAAACCATAATATATGACCAGAAAAATGTCTGCCTTCAAAAGAAGTGTACATTTGATATAGCACATGTAGCACTGGATGCTAAAAAGAATGGATTTTGCTAATGCTTAATGGAGACAGTGGGTTTTGAAAATCTCTGCTCTTTTGTATTAAATGAGAATTGATTTTTAAAGCCACAGAATGTGTTCAGAGACTGTCTTATGTGAGAAACAGGGACGAGAAGCAGGGGTTTCTCTAGCCAGCTAGCCTTGGCGATTGGACACTGGTCTTTAGGAGACTTAGCTCACTTCAGCATGCTGGTCTGCACATAGCATCTTGACTGAGGCCACTGAGGGTTTGTGCATGTGGACTGGCACCAATAAGGCAGAGCTAAAACAAGATGCTAGCTATCAAGAGCATTTGCACCAAGGCTGAGCTCACCTCATTGGGCGGGAGGGGAAGGTTTTCCTGGGTTTTTAGGGGTTTGGGTTGGGATTTTGTTTTTTCATTCTGAGGGGAGGGGAGGGAAGGGGAGGGAAGGGGATGACGACTTTCTTACTCGCTCTCCTTCGCCGTGATCTCTCTCTCAATCCCCCCTCCGTTGTCTGAAAGGGTGAGAGTATGAGCGAAGAGGGGTGGAGGTTGTGTTGTAGGCAGCCTTTGTACCATGGCTGGCTGCCACGCCCTCTATACCTCCCGGAAGGCCCTGGGGCCCCCAGAAAACCTAGAACAGAGCAAGACCCCTCACCCCCCACCCGGACTCGCCCGACACTGCTGCCTTTACTGCCTGCTTCACTGAGACCTGGTACAGACACACTGCGCTGCACTGCACCGCACCTGCATGCTCCCCCCACCCTTCCCCCCACCTTACCCCCAACCCCCCCCCAACACTCAGCGATAAGTGGCGTCTCCCGCCTAACCTCTCTATGGACAGGTGCATGTTAAACTGCTGGGATGCCCCACATCAAGCCACACTACGGGGAGATTGTGTCCAACCCCACCCCCCTGTCGTTGTCGTTCTTGTTGCCTTTCTTGTCGTTCCTGGTGGTATCGTCGTCGTTCGTGTTTGTGGGTGTGACATCCTGTTCAACCCTCGGTGTTGTAGACTGTTTATTCCCTTTTTTCTGTGTTGATGTTCTCTCCCAGGAGGTAATATTGTTTTTTCCATATCTTTCCTTGTCTTTCTAACACTCATTCACTCACGCTGAGTGGAGGGGCGCTTCTACGTCCACTCCTCTTGAGAAGGGGGACTGCTGTTACCCAAGGCAACCCAACAACGTTGTTAGGCTTAAAATGTAAAACAAACACTTGTAACATGTTGTGGAGAGTGATGTACTAACTCCTTTGGATCAAGACTGAGACCTGGAAGCTCTATTTGACTTGGATCAGATTAACTAGAGGAATGCCAACACTTGATAGCCTTTGATTGGATAATCGTTGCGGTGAATAATATGTTTAAGCTGGCAACAATTATTTTAAGCCTTTAAGCAAAGAAAACAGCTAAGGAGAATCTGAAACGACTGGGATTGGGTTAGGAAGTGTCGTAAACACTGAAGTTGAATGTTTCTCTAGCCAGCTAGCCTTGGCAATTAGACATTGATCGTGAAGAGACTGTGCATAGCATCTTGACTGAAGCCACTGAGGGTTTGTGCATGTGGACTGGCACCAATAAGGCATAACGAAAACAAAATGCTAGCTATCAAGAGCATTTGCACCAAGGCTGAGCTCACCTCATTGGGAGGGAGGGCAAGGGTGACGAGATGACTGGAATCGGGTTAGCAAGTGTCGTAAACACTAAGTGAAGGCGAATTGTAAGAGAGTATAATGTGTTCAAAGAATATCTATCTGAGAAACAGGAACGAGAAGCAGGGTTCTCAATAGACAGCTGACCTTGGCGATTGGACATTGGTCTTAAGGAGACTTAGCTCACTTCAGCATGCTGGTCTGCACATGGCGTCATGACTGAGGCCACTTAGGGTTTGTGCATGTGGACAGGCACCAATAAGGCAGAGCTAAAAAAACAAGATGCTAGCTATCAAGAGCATTTGCACCAAGGCTGAGCTCACCTCATTGGGTGCCAGGGAAAAGTTTTCCTGGGTTTTTAGGGGCTTGGGTTGGGATTTAGTTTTCTTATTTTGACGGGAGAGAAGGGGTGACGAAATGACTGGAATTGGGTTAGGAAGTGTCGTAAACACTTGGTGAAGTTCAATGGTAAATGATAGACAGTAGGACAGTAGTGATGATGAGTGTGATGAGAACTCCCTAGAGTGGGTCTTAACAGCTGGGTGAACATACGAAAAAACCACTTGTTTAGGAGGCTTCAATTTACTGGAGAGTATAAAGTAAAGAATGGAAGAAGGTCATCTGGCCTATTCCACAGTGGTGGACACATCAGGCTGAGAAGAGAAACGCATGACCTGGTGCACCCATCATGTATAGTGCCCACGGTACAAGCCATAGCGGCAGTGTTATGATCTGGAGTTGCTTCAGTTGTTAAAGTCAAGGCTCAGTAACATTATGTGGTAATAAAATTAAGTCAGATGATCCTGTATGTAATGAATGACCAGGTTATCCTATCAATGGATCTATCAATATCCTATCATTCCAGCAGGACAATCTCAAGATTCATTGAGCTCAATTTGAGAAAGAGCCAGACCTTCACCCCAGGAAACATCATTAGGATATGCTGGAGAAGACTTCACAGAGTGGTTGACTCTCCCGTCGTCAATAGATCTCAGCCAAAATGCTGGATTAACTCTGGACGGATGTGATGTTGTATGATGTTGTCAGAACAAAGCCACAGTGAAGGCGCACTATGAACAGAACTAAACGTGGTCCAGCAAACTATTAAAGTATGAGACTTCCTCTTGGCTAGACTGTATATATAGGTCCAGATAGTCTATAGTGAAGAATCATAGATACCAGAGACAGATGCCATACTTACTAGACAGTGTGTGCATACTATAAAATGCACCTGAAGCCCTGTGGTCCTCTTCAAAGTCCAGACTTCAGGACAAGAAGCCTTTATGGTGCATATATATATATATATATATATATATATATATATATATATATATATATATATATATATATATATATATATATATATATATATATATATATGGAATTATCAGTCCCGCTCGTTTCTAATTCGTTGAGTGTATCTAATTTGCTCATCTATGTCAACATAGATTCAAGCACACTGCAACTCACTGACAAGGTAATCTAATAAACTTGCATTTTATCCATTACCTGAAAGTCTTCTTCTCTGCCTGGTCAAACGGCTGAAAACCAACCTTAGCGTGTATCTCAACAACTTTTGGATGAGCGTCTGCATCGATGCGAACACCATTAAAAGGCTTGAATGGCGTAATGGGACACCCTGCAGTCTTGCGGTCCTGGTGGGTATGCGGTGCCAGGCATTGACGGGGAGCCTTTATAAAGCAGAGCCCAAAGTCTCCCCTACCTCCTAATTTGAGGCTCAACTGAAAACAATATCAACATTTTTGTAATATTAGTGTAGAATCAATTCAAGCAAGGCAACTAAAATGAAGGACCTCTGTTTTCAGCCAATGACAGTCTTTCTGTCCCCATGGCTACAAACGGCAAATGTTTTGTTACATCAGATTACAGCACCTCTCCAGGTCATTCTAATTCAGCTCAAATAGAGCTTCAACAAGTAGTGAGTTGCTTTGCTATATGGTGGTTGCTGGGTTGCCTGGGTTCAGCTGTTCAGTGTCCCAAGGGGGCAGTGATGGTATATGTTGATGGTTCTGGCATTGCCTGCACTAACCTCCATATTTTCTGCCCCCCTTGCATTCGCCCACACAACCAAGAAACGTCAAGAAACGACGATACGATCCCAACGCCAGCGCTATCTAGAAGAGGCCTCAAGACTGCAGCCTTGTCTGGCGTCCCCCTGGGTTCTGACAGCGAGCTACCTGCTGGACTGTTCCCTCTCCTGCTGCTAACAGTCAGTTAGCGTTACTTGAAAAAAGAGAAGAGGAGGAGACGAAGAACAAACGATTATTTTTCACCCCAAGTCATGCACCCAACGCCTGCCCAAGACCTTCGCTCTCTTACACGATCTTCGTCCCATCACCTAGATGACCAGCCGTGGGTACTGCTTTCCCACTCCGATCATCCTGACCTTCCCGTTTTTGATCTTGGCATGACCGGCCCTGGCTGTGGCACTTGCATGGCAGAGGAGGGTCAGCAACTCAACGCAAAAAGCTAAAAATGAAGACATAACTCAGAAAAAATAGCTCTGATAAAGAAAGAGCGAGCTAGAGATGAACCTGCATTGAATGCACTGCATTGATCACAGAACCAATGACAGGTGGGACTTCCCTCTAGTGGTCTTGAGGCCTGAGTGGGCCTAGGCCAGACTTCATCATGGAAGAGACTCATACTGAGACAAAAGCCGAGATGTTGGTCGGCCAGTCTCGGCTGCATTTTACACAGACATAGATTTAAACTGCTTTTTCTTTCTTTAGCATGTTGTATTGCAGGAATTTTCTGCCATATTATTGACAAAAGAGGAAACCAAACAAAGACAAAGAGTCCAGCAACGTGGCCGGCAGCTTCTGATGCTGCCTAACGAGTTCACTGTCAACTCTGGCATAGTGAACACACGCATATACATGCACGCCCACACAAACACGCACACATACACACAATTATTTATGCCTGGTTATATCAATAACTGCTCCCCTTATAACTTCTAATAATACTGGCTGGGTCTAGTGGCCCTGTAGGACCACCCTGTGCGGAATGTTCTTTCAGCTAATCCGAAAGCTGCATGATGTAATTGCACTGGGGGCGGAGCCCACACAGCCTGCCGCGCTTCTTAAGGTAAATGCATGTCAAAGGAAAAAAATAAACAAACAAACAATTAACTTTTACTTACTATGCAAAGGGGAAACGTCGCACAGACCCTATGGATCGGTACCCATAGTGAAATGATACCAACTGCACAATTGACTCTATCATGCTACCATTAGGCAGTCTTTTATATGCTTGGCCATGACTATGTTGGTCTTTTGAATAAACTTCTAAATACTTAAAAATGAATGTTTCAAGGGAAATCTCAGCTTCTAAAATTTAATATTTGTTGTCATAGTCATATTTATGGGACAGCAAAAAAATACAGGAACCTGTGAGTTATCAGTAGTAGGCTATGGAGTGGACTTGCCGGGTGTCATAGAGGGGAGGGATTTGCTTTGGAATTAACCAATAGGGAAAGATTTCAGGGGTTTTCTCCGCTGGCATAGGCCACTGGATGTCCATTCTCATCTCCACAAGCCCATACATTCATCTCATGTTCCCATGGATACATTTACAAAACAATAAAGAAGTTGACAGAAAAAAACGAGTCATTTTTCAATCTGCATTGTTGCGTTACTGTAATAATAATAATAGAATGGAACATAATCAGATTGTACTACATATATTATCAATTAACCTTTAATTTCACTCGGGAGTACATTTAGGGAGACCCTCATTTACAATGTCGCCAAGTATTACAATTATTAAACAAAAAAAGGATTACAAATAAATAAAATTGTATTAAAAGAAACAATAAAAACAGAGACAAAATTAAATAAAGTAATTAAATCGTTAAAAAAAAAAACTGAATAAGAAAGTGAAAATAGATATAAATACAGTAGTAAACCCTTAAATAGTAAAAGAAATAATAATAAAAAATAATAAAAATCAAGATAAAGGAATGGTAAAAGGATAAGTATGGACATCAGTGATAAACACGGTAAACTGGGTCAATGAAAAAACAGAAAAACTCTAACCTGAGAAGAAATCTGAAATCATCTTAAAGGTGCCAAAGAACATAAAGCTGTATTTACATTGACAGTTTGCTCTGTACATTTTATTTTGGACAGCTTCTGAAAAACTCTGGACAATACGGAGCGTTTAACACTGAAGAGACTGAGAACATGAGCAGCTCCACCTTTATTAGCATCACAATCCCAACAGTGACCTGTAAGTAGCAGCCATGCTGTGTGAGTGTATCACTGTGTGCTGGTCGAAGCATCTTAAACTGGAAGTTCAAAGTGAGTAACTTTAATCTACTTTATGTTTGATGTCCAGATGAAAGTGAGTAGATAGTATAGGTAACATTAGATACTCGCAAGCTCTAGTAACTAGTGTTAACATAGCTAACTATAGTCTGGATAGTCACAGAGGATTAGTTTATTTTTCTTGTCTCGTCTGTGTGGTCATCATGGTGTCTCACTATAAAACCAGCCAGTGGTGGTTCTAGGATTTTTCTGAGTAAGGGGCCACAATATTCATAGAGGGGCCAAGTATTTGTCCAACATCCTTGTACATAATCCCCGGTTTTGGTAAGGTGTATACATTTCACCATTCACACTGGTGTCACGTGGTGATATATAAACCACAGCATTAACTGTTGTTGCTCTCCCTAAATGATTTGTGACCTGATGAGGGACTGGAGGTGCCATGCTCTTGAGCGTCCTCTGGTCTACAGTCTCTTGCTGCTCTCACTCTGCTCACTCTCAGCGGCTGACTCACTCTTTTGGCCGGAAACTGCTGAACTCTCACCTGAGACTGATCCTGACCCTTTCTTTTAATATTCTCTATCATTGACAAACATTAGAGTTAATGTAAACACCCAAAAGCAGAGTAGTATGTGAATTAGCATTACATTTATTAGCAAAATGCTAACGCTCATGTCTAAACACAAGTAGGGCCTCAGTTAACATTACTATTAACTAATGTTAGTTTATCTTCTTAATTTAATGTTTGTTAGAGTTAATCTACGTGACAGCTGTGAGAAAACAGGGATTTATGACTAAACCAACTCCTCCTTTATTCAAACTGGCCATTCCTATTTGACTCATTAGCGCCACTAGTGTTTGGGCCTGGAATTGCATACACTTATAATCTGATTATGGCTCTCAGGCAAATGAGTGACAGGACAGGGGCACTTAATGGGAGCAATCAGATTTTAGCCTCTATGGCCCCACCCCTAGAACCGCCAGTGAAACCAGCCAATCAGAGCAGAGCTCATCAAAATATTTATTAGCTCACCATAGAGGAGAAAATAGCTCGTTTTATAGAAGGGTCAAATCCAAGGGTGTAAAATTTGTCTGACCAAAGTCACATAGCTTCTATGCAGACATCAGAGAAGAATTTAAAATACTGTGTAAACTCATTCTGTGGCACCTTTACATACAGATACTGTCCAGATCCTGCTGGGTCCTAGAGTCCTCTGGTTTTGGACTGTCCTCCTACAACTCCTGTGTACAACGGAAGACTTATTTTTTCCTCTCAATGACATTTTTATCTTTTTTAACCCGCCTATCAAACGAGGAATAGCACAAAATGACAAATTTCCCAACTGCTGTACTTGCAAAATCAATCCATACATTAAATCTGAGGCCTAAAATACATTTAAAACTTCTGTGTGTTCATATATTCACAATAAAGGAATGACTTTGAATGGTGCTTATAGTCTATTGAATACAGTACAGTTAATTTAAGCATTAAATTATAAAAGACCAAATTATTTAATTTATATCAACAGACAAAATAAAGCATTACTAAGTAGGTTGGTTGCTGAATATGACTAAAATTTTATTTTTTTATTTTTTTACAAAATATAACAAAAAGTAGAAAATGATCAACGTCCTGCTGTGAAGGATGGCACTATATGGACATCAAATATTCTCTTTTTGTTCCCTTCTGGTTTTTGTGCATGGCTGGCTTCCTGTTTTGCAGTCTGATGACTTCGCTGCACACACAGCACCTACGCCAGGCGGTCCCACTAACGCAGGCAGTGCTGTGAATTCTCATCCACACGCCTGCAGGACAAATGGACACTGTGAAGAGGAGTCTGCTGTCTGGCCTTCACACGTCCTCTAGTCAGTCCAGCTATTCGGTTAGATGGGTGTAATAATGAAGTTAAAGGTGGGATGTGTTGCGTTGATTGGCCAGGAACTTCTTCTGTAGACTAGTTGAAGGATCTGACTGAAGTAACCAAGTGAGATATAGAATCTCCAACAGCTCCTGCTGCCTGTGAGAGCGTCTGTCTCTGATGAGCACTGGAGCCTGGAAGGTGGGAGGAAACACAACCACACTAAAACATTTTTTATGCCTCTATTAAACTTCAGAATAGCATTTACATCTTGAACAGATAACAATAGGTTTGCTGAATTTAACACTGTGTACACCGAGAACCGTAATTCACTACACTTGATTTCAACCTTCACATCACTTACACAAGAAAAATCATGATGCTGTCTTTCAGTGTAGCTATATTTAGTGATAGCTGTGCTGATGCTGTATACCTGATTAAAGGAGCAGTATGTAACCTCTAGTGGAACCTCTATGTAACCCCCCCCCCCACACACACACACACCCCTCCCATCCATAGACTACGGTTTTCTGCCATTGCCTCAGTTCTTGGGCCGATTCCATTTTGCTTCACCCTCATTTACTTTGTCTTGAGCTAAATTATAAGTAAGATCCTCGCCTGAGCCAAATTTAAGATCTCAAACACAATGGAAGATGCAGCACTAGAAATGGACCGATCAGCGTTTTTGAGGCCGATTCCGATCGCCGATCACCGATCACCTTTCAGTGCGATACCGATCGAGGGCGGGGCTATTAGATGCGGCAGGGCTACATATTATTAGCCCAAGTAAGTCATAAAACATGGTCTAAACTGGTTTATTACCATTTTTAATGAACTCATATAAAACAGTATAATATTTTAACTAAATTAGAAGTTGGTCTATGTGGGAGTAAAGCGCTTGATACAGCTCCGGAAGAGCCACATCTGAAAAGTATCTCTACTAGGAACAGCAGAGCGTGGATCCAGGTGGAACATTAAGCAGCAGAATGAACGTCTTCTACAGCCGAGAAGAGCTGCTTATCTAGAACTATAAACTCAATCACTCTGGCTGTGGTTCTTTAGCTCTCTGGCTGTTTCTGCTGCTGTTCTGTTCGTACCGGTCAGATCTGGTTGTTTGTTTTGTGTTAGCTGTGTGTGTAGCTCTGCTGTTTACTGATACTCATTGTGTTCAGCTGTGTGGTGTCTCTGAAGTGTGTATCAGATTAATAGTGTTAAATGTCTTTGTCTTGGTTCTCCGCGAGAGATGCTGATGTTACTAATTTTATAGATGTTATAAACTGTCCTGGATGAGTTTGAGTCACATACGGTAACAAACTGCCAGACGGACGATGTTTTCTTTCCGTACATGCGGTGAACGCTTAAACTGTTCTCGCGAAGCCGCTGCTTTAGTCAGTCTGTTGAAAATTAAAGGGTATGTATTTCCATCTAGTGGTTCAGATAGGAATTGCAGGGAGCTGGCCGGAGGGGGCTCCTCTTCCTGGATGAACCGCTAGCTGGAAATACGGATATTAGGCTCATTTGTTTACCGCCATCAATCGGCTCTCGAGATCGGCCGATCACATATTTTGATTAAAAATCGGCTGATACCGATACATGGCCGATAGATCCTTCTATCCCTATGCAGCACTGCTGTTCTGTCCATCAAGTGGTCCCACCTGCATGCTCAGATCATTAGTAACAGTGCTGTAATGTTGATTCAGCACAGTCTCAGCTGAAAATCACTACCTCCCCACCAGTATGCTAATTTAGGGCGTTTTCACACCAGCACTATTTAGTCTGGTTAAAACGGACTCTGGCACTCGGGTGTGGACCAAAACAGCCGCACTGAGACCCTCGAGAGGAGGTGGTCTCGGTCCGGATCCAAGTATTAGGTGTACTCCACAAGTTTGATCTAAACATCTCCTGCAACCAGGTGTGCTTTGCATTATGGGATGCGGCAGATGGCGTAAACAGAGAACTGGAGAACTGTAGCAGCTAACAGGGCGAGAACAATGAAGCGAGGTCTCTCTTGGACAAGCAGTGAGGGACGTTGTCTACTTGATGTTTGGAGTGAGCTGGGTGGTCTGCAGGTGGACTGTAGTTTGGTATATTATCAGATTATTATTACAGCTATGAACAAGAGCCATCAGACTCTTCAATTCCTCCCAGTGGAGCCGGAAGAGGAAGGAGGACAGATGAGGAACAAGTCCCTTATGTTCAAATTACAGTTAATTTGTACTGTAATCACATTACTGTACATCTGCACTCCCGGACACTACTGACACTTTACTGGACATCTTATGTCAGCACTCATAGACACTACTGACACTTTACTGGACATCTTATGTCAGCACTCATAGACACTATTGACACTTTACTGGACATCTTATGTCAGCACTCATAGACACTACTGACACTTTACTGGACATCTTATGTCAGCACTCATAGACACTACTGACACTTTACTGGACATCTTATGTCAGCACTCATAGACACTATCAACACTTTACTGGACATCTTATGTCAGCACTCATAGACACTATCAACACTTTACTGGACATCTTATGTCAGCACTCATAGACACTATCAACACTTTACTGGACATCTTATGTCAGCACTCATAGACACTACTGACACTTTACTGGACATCTTATGGCAGCACTCATAAACACTATTGACACTTTACTGGACATCTTATGTCAGCACTCATAGACACTATCGACACTTTACTGGACATCTTATGTCAGCACTCATAGACACTATCGACACTTTACTGGACATCTTATGTCAGCACTCATAGACACTATTGACACTTTACTGGATATATTATGTCAGCACTCATAGACACTATTGACACTTTACTGGACATATTATGTCAGCACTCATAGACACTACTGACACTTTACTGGACATCTTATGTCAGCACTCATAGACACTCGACACTTTACTGGACATCTTCTGTCAGCACTCATAGACACTATTGACACTTTACTGGACATCTTATGTCAGCACTCATAGACACTATCGACACTTTACTGGACATCTTATGGCAGCACTCATAAACACTATTGACACTTTACTGGACATCTTATGTCAGCACTCATAGACACTACTGACACTTTACTGGACATCTTATGTCAGCACTCATAGACACTACTGACACTTTACTGGACATCTTATGTCGGCACTCATAGACACTATCGACACTTTACTGGACATCTTATGTCAGCACTCATAGACACTATCGACACTTTACTGGACATCTTATGTCAGCACTCATAGACACTATTGACACTTTACTGGACATCTTATGTCAGCACTCATAGACACTATCGACACTTTACTGGACATCTTATGTCAGCACTCATAGACACTATCGACACTTTACTGGACATCTTATGTCAGCACTCATAGACACTACTGACACTTTACTGGACATCTTATGTCAGCACTCATAGACACTATTGACACTTTACTGGACATCTTATGTCAGCACTCATAGACACTACTGACACTTTACTGGACATCTTATGTCAGCACTCATAGACACTATTGACACTTTACTGGACATCTTATGTCAGCACTCATAGACACTCTCGACACTTTACTGGACATCTTATGTCAGCACTCATAGACACTACTGACACTTTACTGGACATCTTATGTCAGCACTCATAGACACTATTGACACTTTACTGGACATCTTATGTCAGCACTCATAGACACTATTGACACTTTACTGGACATCTTATGTCAGCACTCATAGACACTACTGACACTTTACTGGACATCTTATGTCAGCACTCATAGACACTATTGACTTTTTGCCAGACATCCTGTACATTTGCACTCCTGGACACTATTTAAACACTATTTAACTTTTATATACCTTATTGTTTTGTGTACTGTGTTTGTAACTGCTGCTGGCTGCTAAATTTCCTTCGGGATCAATAAAGTATCCATCCATCCATCCATCCATCCATCCATCCATCCATCCATCCATCCATCCATCCATCCATCCATCCATCCATCCATCCATCCATCCATCCATCCATCCATCCATCCATCCATCCATCCATCCATCCATCCATCCATCCATCCATCTAGATGCTGTCTCTGCCGCTGCTCCGTGCTACGCTCTACAATAACTGTGCAGTAGTTTGGGAAAACCGGATCTTCTCCCTGTGTTTACTTTCTTGCTCCCACACCAGACAGCTCTGACCAATCAGAGGAGACAACATGTTCACGTGGTTTGTTGGGGCACATTTTGGTGCATTTAGGTTTTTGCCTGTGTGAAAATAAACTTAACTGAGGAGGAAACTCTCCAAGTAAACAAACTCATTAACTGATCCGGACCAGTGAAGAGGTGTGAAAACGCCCTCAGACTATCATAACATTCTAATTATTCTTTTAATGCTAATACCATTTTCCGTTTACCGTTTACCAACATCTTGTTCCAATTTTTCCATTTCACCTTACATGGTGCGGTGCTTATACTCTGACACCATGATATAAATGCAGTACCATTTAAGGAGGAACAGGAAAATTCTAACAAGAAGTTGGCCAATAAGAAGCTGAATGCTGGCAAAAGAATGTAACTGTAGCTAAGTTTGCAATTTAGTACTAATTAGGGGGCCTTGTTACCAGATGGTCACCGGTTCGTCCCCCCGGTCCAAATGGACACGACTGGAGCAAGGCACTGCTCCCCGGGCACTGTGAATAGGGCTGCCCACCATTCTTTGCCCTTATATAGTGTGAGTTCACTAGTGTGTGTATATGTGTGTGTTTTACTGCACAGGTGGGGATAAATGTAGAGGTCAAATTCCACTGTGTGTAATTCTAATACAGCCTACATATCTGACACGGCCTGCAATTTCCTGTAAGGACATTCACCAGTATAGGAGCCAAAAGATGGACAGCCTTTATTGTATATTTTGTTTTTTATTATTTGTTATTTGATTTTTTGGCCGTTTTATTGTTTACTGTAGTTATGGTACTACTGTATACTGTCTCTTTAAGAAAATCGTTAAGAATATTCGGATCTTTCTTGCTCACTAGGGGGAGATTCAGAGCAGTTGGATTTTTGTGGGTAAAATGGAGCCCACATTTTTTTGACCGTAGTATATGTTAGAAGTTTACTTTTAGTGGACATTCAGATTTATTGTTGTATAGCAAAACTTTTTCGTATTCAACATTTTTTAATACCTACATGTGAACTTTGTGTTCAGTGGGAAGAATACTACGTGTCAGATACACTCAACCAGCTGAAGCCAACTGCTTACAACCAGCTTCTTGTTCTTATGTTTTTTTTTTTGGGGGGGGGTTATGTTTTTTTGTTTGACTCTAAATGATGTAACTACATTCTGGTGCCTGAGGTGTTATAATAACTGTTTTTGTATTTTTATGGTGGGCCGGAACAATTTGAACAAGAAGCTGGCGAATATAAAAGCTGACTTCTGCTTTGTAGTTTTAATGCTGGTGGTATTTTTGATGGGCAGATTTAAAAGCTATTAATATATCCTACCTGGAGTTTGATACATAGAGCTACTGATATATATATATATATATACTATCTACTGGTGCTATAGCGCTCCCACATTCAAGCTTACTTGCTACTGCAAGCTACTGCAGCAACATTGCAGCTCTTCATGGCAACATTCATTGGAAGATGTCCCGCTCCTGTATAGATATAAAGGATTCGTTCTAAGCTGATGTTGAAAAGTTATGTATGTTGTGGTTACAAGTAATTATTATAATTATTTATAATATTAGATTATTAATTATATTAATAACATTATTATATGAAAACATAGTTTTTTATACTTTATTAAATTCCTACAATTAGACCCCCCCAAAAAAACTTACACACTGCTCCTTTAATGTGGAAATGATGTGCACACTTGAATCAAGGGAGTTATTTAGCATACGTATGGGAGTGTACTTGCCTGTTGGAACAGCTAAGAGTAGCGCACTCTTAAGTCTCTGCACCAAATCACGGAGCTCCTCTTCTTCCTCATCTGAGTGATTTATCCAGGAATCCTCCTGGGCAGACCCACCTGAGGATGAATCTTCTGTGATGAGCCCTTCCATCTCAATCTGTGGCTCCTCCTCTGAAGCCTCCCCTTCAGGCTCTCCACTAAGCTGGTTTGCTTGTGTCACCAGACTGTCCATTACAGCTAAATCCTCAAGAGCTTTCTCTTGTACCTGATGTAGAACCTCATCCTCCTCTTCCTCTTTCTCCCTCATTCTCTCTTCCCTCTCCTCCTCTTCTTCTGTCTCCCCCATTCTCTCTTCTCTCTCCTCCTCTTCCTCTGTGTCCCCCATTCTCTTTTCTCTCTCCTCCTCTTCCTCTGTCTCCCCCATTCTCTCTTCTCTCTCCTCCTCTTCTTCTGTCTCCCCCATTCTCTCTTCTCTCTCCTCCTCTTCCTCTGTGTCCCCCATTCTCTTTTCTCTCTCCTCCTCTTCCTCTGTCTCCCCCATTCTCTCTTCTCGCTCCTCCTCTTCTGCTCGCTCTGGTTCTGCCTCTTCAGTGATGGAGCCAGTTTGTGAGTCTGTACTCTCGGACGCTGTCCACCGCCTTTCACTCGTGTCATCTCCGTTGTGTTGCTGCGACGGAGGTGAGGGAGAGGGTTGTTGGAAGTCACCGCCCAGCTCACGTCTTCCGCTCATACTCAATGCCTGCGCAGCTCAACACAAAAAACCTTTCAATCAACTTTTATTTTCACTCGGAAATACTTTAACATCTTTAATGATGCCAAGTATTTCATCACAGTCCAAAGAAAAACATGTATATTGATTTTTTTAATCTCCATCTTCAAAATTCCATGGTGAATGGACCAATCAAAATGCTACAAAACAGCCTGGAGAGAATTTTGGTTGATGTTACTGCCATGAGGAGCGATATATGAAAGCTATGAGTTAAGAAGGATTTTGTTCTCTCCTGTGAAGGTGCCGTTTTGGATGTACTTGTTTTTCTTTGCTCGATAATAAATTTACAGCTTAAACTAATTGTTTTTTTAAATGGATTATAATCTGGTAAAAAAATATGTGAAACAAATTAACAATAACCTGAAACAATACGAATAGTAAAAAAAGAGAACAATTAATATTTTGATTAAATAATTATTTCTTTAGAGAAGAGTGGGGAAAGCCTCTTTGTTGTGGAGATGTGTGTGAGTACAAAAGCCAAAAATTACAAACTTACAAATTTCATCAATAATTTCAAATCTGTTTTTTTAATTGAATCTGGTCTTGTTCTAAGTGCTGTGCAAAAGTTTGAGGCACTTGGGGACACTATTATATTTAAAAAGCTATTTTTCCAGACAAGCAGCTTTTATTTACTCAGAAACACTTTATTTTTAAAATATTAAAGAGTGTTAATACAGTAAGTAGTACTTTTACCTACGTCAGTGTGTTTATTTAACCCTTTCCAAGCTTCTCCTTGTGGAAACAACCCAGTATTATTTACAGTTCTCATCTAATACCTGCTTTGACTGCTCAGTACTTCATTGAGCTAAATCAAGATTTGCTGCTGAAGAAACTGAATACATTTATACAATGTCTGGGGCGTCCAGGAGAAATCTGGAACTACAATTTGTTCTTCAAACTGGAGCTCAAGATCTGATCTACTTCTCTCACAATAAGATATTCATGTTGCTTTGTATTGTTTGTTTGATTATTTACATCTGTTCTAATCAGATCTGGAGTTCTTACTGGTGAACATACACTTATTGATAAGATAAAGGCGTTTAAACAATCAGCTTAGGTGCCTCAGACCTTTACACAGTAGTGTAGATATACCTAGATATCCTTTCAGTGTTTCCACTTACATGTCGGATTCGTTCCAGCTCCTCCTCCAGCTGTCGGTTGTGATGGCTCAGCGCATCCATGGTGGTCTCCAGCTCTGCACACCGGTCCTCCAGAGAGTCGTGCTCTGACTGCGCCGCTACTTTCCACACCTGGAACTCTCTCTCCAGCAGCCTGAAGACCACATAAAGACTACACTTATAGCATATATAGCTATAACATATACCACCATATGCAAAAGTTCACATGTTTAGTTGAGGTGAAAATAAGTCAGTACATTCTGTATATACATGAATATAGCAATTTCTGCTCATTTCAAAGTTCAATATTTAAGAAAACAATATAAATATAAGATATACAGTGTGCCGTAACAGGCACAGTCCAGATTTAATGCATTACCTTTTACTCTGATGTGTTTCATTGCTCTAATAATAAAGAATAGTGCAGAAAATCCACATGTTATTTGACCAGGGGTGCTTACACTTTTACATAAGACATAAGTGCTGGGGATTTGCAGACTTCTGGTCTTATGGAACTGTGTAATAACACAAAACGTGCAACACTGTGTAACATAGGTTGTGCTTCAGACTCCTTCCCTGAGTGGATGAGTCTGATGAATGCACACTGAATGAGTATTCAAAGAGAACTCAGTCAAAACTTGGTGAAGGACATCTTCTGGGGCTGCCAGTGAACTATTATCTACTACTGTCATTATATTTAATGTATGATGTTGTATATGATGTTGATTTATAATTTAAGACCTTTGAGAAACTTTTTGAAGAACATCAAAACCGGATCTTCTTTTTAAGCCTGTGCACATTAATACATAAAGATGCATATAAATCTAATCCTTATAAATATATATAAATATAATCCTTTTGACTTCTAAATTATTTCAGGCTTACATTTCAACTCGCAGCAGCACATGCACACTTTTTTTCCTCTCCGTTTTTCAGACATTGGAAAAAAAATGTACATAGTGCAGCTTTTAATTGTTAAATAAGACCTTTTTATAAATGTGTCTTGCATACTTTCTGCGTAAACCCTAAAATCTTGTATGTGGACTTTTCCTCATTCTTAAAACTACATACTATACATTCCTTTTATACTATTGTTCCTGAACAACCTACTAATAGGTAATGTTTAGAATTTCATAATAATAAAAGAAAGGAAGTGTCTTTGGCCACTTATCTATGACACCAGACACCAACCATTACCTAGTGATGTAGCTCAATGAGTGCATTGTTGTACCAGTCTCATTATAGATACTTTAAAACTTCTATATATTTCAAACAGAATGTGTAACTGGAGGAAGAGAGAGAAGAAATCTGAAGACTTGACAGGGGGTGTCTGGCCTTCTAGCACAAACAGAGACGAGATGTGGAACAGAAGTGGTACTGAGGACGAAGGAAGAGATGGTGTGGTGGTGATGGGGGTAAAAACTTTGAGAAACTTTGAGAAACGATGGAAATAGATAGAATGTTAGATTTGAAGGAGGAGGAGCTACATAGTTATTACTAATTTGAGACAATGATGGCACAAGATTACTAACAAACATTGATTAACAAGAATGTGTATCTACACACATTGTCTATTTAATCAGCTCCACTGACCATATAGGAGCACTCTGTACTTCTGCCATTACAGGCTGTAGTCCATCTGTTTCTCTAAATACTTTGTTAGCCCCTGTTACCCTGTTCAGCTATGGTTAGGACCCCCGTGGGACCACCACAGAGCAGATATTATTTGGGTGGTGGGTCATTCTCAGCACTGCAGTGTCACTGGCATGGTGTTGGTGTGTTGTGACCAATGCTGATGGACTGGAGGATGACCAACACAAACTGTGCAAAACCAGATGAGCTGTCGTTTCTGCCTTTACATCTACAAGGTGAACCAGCAAGATAGGCGTGTCTACTAGAGTGGACAGTGAGTGGACACAGTGTTTAAACACTCCAGTAGCACTGCTGTGTCTGATCCACTCACACAAGCACCACCACACCAGTGCCCTTGCAGTGCTGAGAATGATCCACCAGCCTGATAAAGCCGACTCCATCCTGGTCCTGTGGGGGTCCTGATTATTGAAGAACAGGGTAACAAAGTATACAGAGAATTAGATGGACTACAGTCTGTAAGTGTAGAACTTCAAAGTGCTCCTATATGGTAAGTGGTTGCTGATAAAATTAAGGATGAGAGTAGAAACTAGGTGGTCTTAATGTTTCTAATCAGCACTATTACAACAACAGAAGTGGCCTCATAGCCTAGTCTGCTAACCTAGTCTAGTTTAATGGCACATTCCCCGGGGAGCATGTTCTAAAACAGGAATCGAGTTGTGGGGATTTGATCCAGTCTTATAATAATGGCACTCAGTCAGTCACGGTGCGGCCAGCTGTGGTCTAACAATAACTGAGCAAAGCCACTTACGATTACATTTTATGGGACTAAAGCTATCTTACCATTTATCTCTCTGCAGGTCCCTCATGGCCTTTTGTGTGATGCTTAGGTCTTTTTGGAGAAGCGACGTTTTCCTCTGTAACAAACCCAAAGTTGTACAGTCATTCTCATCAGTGACGGTCAGACCGTGCAGCCGGTACGTGAAGCTATTGGTGTACCTGAGGCTGTGCGTCAGGCTCGTCTGTCTGAAGAGCTTTAGACTCCACTTTCATCTTCAGAGGAGGAGAATCAGGAGGAGGAGGAGAAGAAGGAGGAAGACCTCCAGGATCACTGGCACACTGCTGCTGCTGCTGCTGCACTGGAACAGAAGCACTGAGAGCAAAGAGAACAACTCAAGGAATCAACACATACAAACAAACATCCATGAACCTAAACATGAACATTCTGTGTACCTGTGCTGTAGCTCTACGTCAGACCCAGCTCTAAGTGCCCTCCTCCTCTCTGCCTCTCTCCTGGTGTAGCGCCTGGGCAGAAGGGCATGACGGGCGCTGGACGCCAACGATGCCATTGACTCTTTCCATGAGGGCTGGAGATAAAGTGTAACATCGATATGAAAGTGTAGGAATAACAACTCTGTGCAAAGGACAGTTATGTATGTATACTAGTTTTTAATATCTTCAATTTATTGTATGTTGAATTTATTGATTGTATATATTGTATATGTTATTTTAATAGTTTAGAAAAACTAAAGCAATGATTCAGATCCACAGGACTAAAACTTTATCTGGGTAGTAAGTATGTTGTTGCTTGCAAAACAAATACTCGATGTAACATGAACATAAATAATATTAACACACTTGAACAGTAATTATATAAGGCACCTGTTCTGGCGGTCCCTGAGTTTTTGAAACATATTTTTTCTCTTCAATAATACTGATATTTCAGTGAGCGTGAGTGTGTATTATTTACAAAAGTGGAAGCAAACTAGATATTAAACATGTATCCTTTAGGTTATGTCATTATGAAGCATGATATAAATTCTGTATTATTCTAGAAATGTACATTCGGTAGACAGACTCAAAACAAAAAATGTCTCTTTTTAACTCAGCATTTAATGAAAACTTTAAAATCCTAGTACTTATAAATTTGAACTTGTCTTTGGCTAATTAAGACTATGTTTATATGTTGTTACTGATAAACTATATGATAAACTTACTCTATAAAGCACTTTGAGCTGCCACCGTTATGGAAGGTGCTCTATCATTTTTTTTTTGTGGAAATTGTAGACATTTATTATGTGATCGCATTTTTAGTTTTTTGTATAATTTGATCTCTACACAGTGTTGTGATGATTGGATAGGGCTGGGTATCGCTACTGATTTCCCTGATCGATTCGATCCTGATTCACAAGGTCCCAATTCAATTTGATTTCTGATTAAATTAAATTAAATTAAATTAAATATCATTTAGGGATGTTTCAGTTACAATAATATGTTTTGTTTGAATATGAAAAGAGATTTTCCGAGAACTAATGTGGTAAATGTACAAGGAACTCTCAACCTACCATCACTAAAAACATTAGTGTTTATATGTTTATATACATGGTTTCTGAATCCAAAATGTAGACAGACATCTGCTTTCAAGTTCTGGGGCGCCTTCACTTGTGCTCCAGCCTTGCTTAACTGATGTGCGCCCCCAGCCAGATCTCGTTGCGCAAAAAACAATGGCTGATCATGCGAGATTTGGGTGGGGATAGGGGCTGAAATGCTCATTTTAAAGGTCGATCTCAGGTTTATATGAATCGATATCGGATTATTCAAATGAAGATCAATTTGAATCGAAAAATCGATTTTTTAAACACACCCCTATGATTGGACCAATTCAACTGCTCCAAGACCGCACAAAGTAACTTTCTTTTTCTTTTGACAGTAATGATGATGACATCTCAAGCTGCTCTCTGCGTTCTCACCCCTCCACTTTCGTCCTTCATTGCTCGCTAGCAGCTCAACACAGAGATACAGCATTTCATCCAGATCGCCAACAGTCTTAATTGGCTAGTGCACATAGTTGGCTAGAGCATCCATATATATTTATTTGCATTTATTACAATTTTACTGTTTTTCTAACAAATAAACATGCTTTTGCATGATACTGTACACAGAGTCTCCATAATAATTCTCTACTTTTCTGACCTGAGTGCAGTACTCCAGAACTGGGTGGTACGGTTTATGCTTTCTTGTGCGTGTCTCAGTCAGGAAACAGGTTTGGCACAGGTGCACATTCAGACACTTGAGACAGCGATACCTACAGAGAAGTTACACCCAGCAGAAGTTAACAGGTTAATAGATACACACTCAATTACTAACACAGTGGTTTTCAACCAGTGGGCCGCGGCCCCCAGTATGCCGCAGACGTACTGCAAAATCTTCTTCTTTTTTTTTTCTCCAATAAATAGATAGTTCAGTATATTTTGTTTATTTGCAAAACAAAATGTGTTTAGTTTGAGTTCATAGATTTTTTTGCCATAGTACAGTCAAATGACGCAGCGCTAGCTAGTGGATTAACTAGCTAGTTAGTTAGCTACTTCAGTCTGAGTGAAGCTGTTGTCTTGTGTACACATTGTGGATAAATGGTTTAAAACAGGGTCTTTGACAACAAAAGACCCAGAAGCTGGACCATCTACAAGTGAAGCAGCCACTGTATCTCTTACTGAGAGAACTGAGAAAAGCAAGTATAAATCAAAAAGAAGAAAACACAGCAGTGAGTACCTAGAACTAGGCTTCACGAGCACAGAAACAGAAAACGAGCTGCTACTACTCTGCGCTGTGTGTTTGGAGTCTTGGCAAATGAAGAGTTGAAGCCAACCAAGTTACGACATTTGGAGACTAAACACAGCGAGTATGCATCTAAACCTGTGGAACTTTTTTGAGAACAAACTTAAAGAAGACCAAAGCAGGAAAAAGACCCTTGAATTATCTTGCTCTGGAACAGATAATGCTAAAGCTGTTGAGGCTTCCTACCGTGTTGCACAGCTTATAGCAAAGGCTGGACCAAATACAGGAATAGGCTTAATGTTGAGCCAGACCTCTGTTAGCAACGTTCTGCACCTTAACTTGACATCCACCACTTGGTAGCTGGCAGACAACATCAGCCATCTCATCAGGTGAGTGACAAAAAGTGCTGTAAATTGTTAGTTTCTTATGTTGTGTGATAACGCAGTCTGTTTCACAGGTCGTATGGATGGTTGCACTGTATTTGGTTTTAAATGGCAATATAAAATATCCTGGGGGGCCGTGGAAAGTTTTGGGGGTGGGTTAAGTGGGTCTTGGGTTGCAAAAGCTTGGCAACCTCTGTACTAATATATCCGGACCACATTCAGTATTATTACTTTTATAACTGGTAGTAGTAGGCACATACATACACATCAATTATACACATACCTGAGACCTGTGATAGGGAAGGACTTGCAGGCATGGCAGCGAACTCTATGGAGTACAACCTCACTCACTGACAGCCGATAGAGGGTGGAGAGCCACAGCAGAAGACGAGGTTCTGACTGCAACCAGCTCAAAAAATGCTCCTCTCCTACACTCGCACTAATCACCTTAAAATAACAACAGAGGGAATATCTGTGTACAGGGACAGGAACATACTATATATATATATATATATATATATATATATATATATATATATATATATATATATATATATATATATATATATAGGTATTTACATATGATGCACAAAGAACATATTACATATAAATACATAACAAATACAAAATATATGAGACATACTACATAATGATATCAGTAAGAACACCAGATCTGATTAGAACAGATGTAAATAATCATACATACAATACAAAATAACATGAATATCTTATTGTGAAAGAAGTAGATCAGATCTTGAGCTCCAGTTTGAAGAACAAAGTGTAGTTCCAGATTTCTCCTGGACGCCCCAGACATTGTATGAATGTGTTCAGTTCCTTCAGCAGCAATCTTGATTTAGCTTAATGAAGTACTGAGCAGTCAAAGCAGGTATTAGATGAGAACTGTAAATAATACTGGGTTGTTTATAAAAGGAGAAGCTTAGAAAGGGTTAAATAAACACACTGACGTATGCAAAAGAGCTATGTACTGTATTAATACTGTTTTGTGTTTTGCTGAGCAAATAAAAACTAGAAGAAATATCTGTTTAAATAAATATAATAATGTCCCAAGTGCCTAAAACCTTTGCACAGTACTGAAGGTGTGTGTGTGTGTGTGTGTGTGTGTGTGTGTGTGTGTGTGTGTGTGTGTGTGCATCGTACTCCATTAAAGCAGGAACGGACTGCAGTCTCCACGTGTCCAAATACATGATTTTCTTGAACCACTGCTGGGACCTTAAACAAACAACCAAAATCTAATGTTAGATATCAGCTCGTGATTCTGGAGTAGCATGTCTCATAGCATGTGATCTGCTGATCTATTGTTATTCATATTATACACAGAATATTCAATTTAATAAAATGAATTATTTCCTGAGAAATAATCACGAATTACACTGAATTCTTAAAGTACAGCTGGTGTTACTGCATCTCCGCCAGTGCCAGCAAGCACATCCTCATTCTACCGGGAAAGTTCAGTTAGGAGTTCAGAACACAAACCCACACTGACATCTCACCTGACTGAGGTCGTTTAACAGCACCCTGAGGCCACTGCGGCTGACCGAGCTGCTCTCGGATCCTTGCTTTGTGCTGCAACTATCAGCCAATTGGAACAAAGCTACAGGAAAGTAGAACATTTTTAATGACTCAACTGCAAAGACTGCAGAGAAAATCTTAACAAACAGGTCACTGACTAAAGAAACACCCACACCTGTGTGTGAGCATCCTGACCTCTGTGTTTAGCTGAGAGGGTGTCTCCTGAAAGGACGACCAGCGCAGCCTCCACAGATCTGAGTAAGACAAAGCCAGTCTCCTCTCTGTAAACCACAGAGGAACCAGTGAAAATTCAGTGGACGTTCATCATAAAAACACTGATCACATTTTTTATGATCTTCTAGAGCTGTATGGTCCAGTTAGAGGAGATCTCCTCAGGCCGGTCCGGACCTGTTCTGATTCAGTGGTGTCTCCTGTTTACTGAAGTAGTCTAGTATCAGCATCTTATACCCTCAGCTACTGAAACACCAACACATCACACATACCTTTCAGTATATTTCAGTATATTTACTGTTTAAATGCTGAACTGAATGAATTATTTATAAACTAATAATTAATGTTTTTTACTCACTTTAAAAACAAGAGCTACTTTAAAAAAAAACAACACTTAAAAAAAGGGCATTTTAAAGTGTTTATTTAAAGAAACGATAAATACAACTTTTTAGAGCACACCTTCTGAATCAGCCTTTCTCTGACTCGCTTTATTCTCTGACTCACTTTATTCTCTGACTCACTTTATGCTCCGACTTGCTTTATTGTCCGACTTGCTTTATTCCCCAACTCGCTTAATTCTCTTACTCGCTTTATTATCCGACTCGCTTTATTTCTCGAAACGCTTTATTCTCCGACTCGCTTTATTCTCTTACTCGCTTTATTATCCGACTTACTTTATTCCTCAAAACGCTTTATTCCTGACTCACTTTATTCTCTGCCTCACTTTATTCTCTGACTCATTTTATCATCTTACTCACTTTATTCTCTGACTCACTTTATTCTCTTACTTGCTTTATTCTCTTACTCTCTTTATTCTCTGACTCACTTTATTCTCTTACTTGCTTTATTCTCTTACTCTCTTTATTCTCTGACTCACTTTATTCTCTTACTCACTTTATTCTCTGACTCATTTTATCATCTTACTTGCTTTATTCTCTTACTCACTTTATTCTCTGACTCATTTTATCATCTTACTTGCTTTATTCTCTTACTTGCTTTATTCTCTGACTCACTTTATTCTCTGACTCACTTTATTCTCTGACTCACTTTATTCTCTTACTTGCTTTATTCTCTTACTCACTTTATTCTCTGACTCATTTTATCATCTTACTTGCTTTATTCTCTTACTTGCTTTATTCTCTGACTCACTTTATTCTCTGACTCACTTTATTCTCTTACTTGCTTTATTCTCTGACTCACTTTATGCTCCGACTTGCTTTATTGTCCGACTTGCTTTATTCCCCAACTCGCTTAATTCTCTTACTCGCTTTATTATCCGACTCGCTTTATTTCTCGAAACGCTTTATTCTCTGACTCACTTTATGCTCCGACTTGCTTTATTGTCCGACTTGCTTTATTCCCCAACTCGCTTAATTCTCTTACTCGCTTTATTATCCGACTCGCTTTATTTCTCGAAACGCTTTATTCTCCGACTCGCTTTATTCTCTTACTTGCTTTATTCTCTGACTCACTTTATTCTCTTACTTGCTTTATTCTCTGACTTGCTTTATTCTCTGACTCACTTTATTCTCTGACTCACTTTATTCTCTTACTTGCTTTATTCTCTTACTTGCTTTATTCTCTGACTCACTTTATTCTCTGACTTGCTTTATTCTCTGACTCACTTTATTCTCTGACTCACTTTATTCTCTTACTTGCTTTATTCTCTGACTCACTTTATTCTCTTACTTGCTTTATTCTCTGACTCACTTTATTCTCTGACTCACTTTATTCTCTTACTCGCTTAATTCTCTTACTCACTTTATTCTCCGCTTTGCTTTATTATCCGACTCGCTTTATTTCTCGAAACGCTTTATTCTCCGACTCGCTTTATTCTCTTACTTGCTTTATTCTCTGACTCACTTTATTCTCTTACTTGCTTTATTCTCTGACTTGCTTTATTCTCTGACTTGCTTTATTCTCTGACTCACTTTATTCTCTGACTCACTTTATTCTCTTACTTGCTTTATTCTCTTACTTGCTTTATTCTCTGACTCACTTTATTCTCTGACTCACTTTATTCTCTTACTTGCTTTATTCTCTGACTTGCTTTATTCTCTGACTCACTTTATTCTCTGACTCACTTTATTCTCTTACTTGCTTTATTCTCTTACTTGCTTTATTCTCTGACTCACTTTATTCTCTGACTCACTTTATTCTCTTACTTGCTTTATTCTCTGACTCACTTTATTCTCTTACTTGCTTTATTCTCTGACTCACTTTATTCTCTGACTCACTTTATTCTCTTACTCGCTTAATTCTCTTACTCACTTTATTCTCCGCTTTGCTTTATTATCCGACTCACTTTATTTCTCGAAACGCTTTATTCTCCGACTCGCTTTATTCTCTAACTCGCTTTATTTTCCGCCTCGCTTTATTCTCTTACTTGCTTTATTCTCTGACTCACTTTATTCTCTTACTTGCTTTATTCTCTGACTCACTTTATTCTCCGCCTTGCTTTATTCTCTTACTCACTTTATTCTCCGCCTCACTTTATTCTCTGACTCACTTTATTCTCTTACTTGCTTTATTCTCTGACTCACTTTATTCTCCGCCTCGCTTTATTCTCTGACTCACTTTATTCTCCGCCTCACTTTATTCTCTGACTCACTTTATTCTCTTACTTGCTTTATTCTCTGACTCACTTTATTCTCCGCCTTGCTTTATTCTCTGACTCACTTTATTCTCTTACTTGCTTTATTCTCTGACTCACTTTATTCTCCGCCTCGCTTTATTCTCTGACTCACTTTATTCTCCGCCTCACTTTATTCTCTGACTCACTTTATTCTCTTACTTGCTTTATTCTCTGACTCACTTTATTCTCCGCCTTGCTTTATTCTCTTACTCACTTTATTCTCCGCCTCACTTTATTCTCTGACTCACTTTATTCCTCGAAACGCTTTATTCTCCGACTCGCTTTATTCTCTAACTCACTTTATTTTCCGCCTCGCTTTATTCTCTTACTTGCTTTATTCTCTGACTCACTTTATTCTCTGACTCACTTTATTCTCTTACTTGCTTTATTCTCTGACTCACTTTATTCTCTTACTTGCTTTATTCTCTGACTCACTTTATTCTCTGACTCACTTTAGCGTTAAACATGTATCTGATGTTTCCAAAGCATCCAAATGTGTTTATATCTGCATCAAGAGAGGAGCTTGATTTTTTCCTTGATTGTCTCTTAAAGCTGAAAGTTGTAAATACTGTTTATCTGATGGTAACAGTTTTGGTGGTTTTGCATGGTCCTGCACGGTTGCTGGAAATGCCCCCCACCAAACCCAACAGTAACTGGATTAGAAGGATTGAGGACTTATTAAATATTGATATACTTCATATTATATTTATTTATTAATGCTGATCTGTATTCTTATGTATATTTTATGTTCTATGGTCTGTTAAATATGACAATAAAAGGAATCATTTATATTTAACGGCTGTTTTGTTTACTAGAAAGTCACTTTTGCATGGTACTGGCCATAGTTGTTTCGATGTATTATATTTTATTGGAGTCAAAATGATGTGCATATTTGAATCAAGAACAATTTCATAGTTGCTTTTTGTGTGAAGGCATGAACGACAACTGAAGTAGAGATGAAATTAAAGTGGAGAACAAATTAAAGAGCACAGAGAACAAATACATGACTTAACAGCTGTAGGTTATTACAGTATGTATATTATATACATTATATTATGTTTAGGCATAAAGCATGAAAAAAGGTTCATGATCTTAATGTGGTGGTCACACATGCATTACATCGACACTATCAGTAACTATCAGTTTCCTGCTTTTGGCAAGAACTGTGTTGATACAACACATTATATTTATAGAAAACCATGGGACTGATTTGTGTCAGTGTGGTTGGATGGCTCTTCTGACCTGTCATACAGTTTGAAGAGGAGTCTGGTGGTCTGTTCAGTGGCCTCTGATACCCCCTGGTCAGGTAGTTCTTGTAAGACAGCCTGGAAGAGCTGCTCTAGATTGTGCCTCAAGTTCTCCTGTGAAAGATTCACCGTAGGGTCCCCCGAACCCCCAACAGCCCGAAGACAGGGACGCAAATCCCGGAGAGAGACCAAATGCACTGAAAATTAATGATACAGTATATGAATATGTGTGCAATACATAATATAAAAATACATAGATATAAAATACATAGTCAAAATTAAATTTCTGCATAAATAATTCTTGTAGATATAAACAAAAGTGTAACGGTTCAGACGTAGATGGATGCGCACGGCGGAGGCTGGGTTTAAAAGTCTTAATAACAAAAGAACAACCTAAAATTATAAACCAGGAACAGGTAAAGGTCAAAACCGAGTAAACAAACATCTACATGCTTAGAAGACGTGCAGTCAAAAAGGAGAGTAATGTATATATATATATATATATATATATATATATATATATATATATATATATATATATATATAATATGCTTTTTTTCTTTTTTTTTTCTTTAATTTGTTTGTTTATTTAGTTGTTTATTTACTTATTCATATTATTATTATTATTGTTTATTTTTTTTATTTTCTTCTTTTTAAATTTTTTTTTTCTTCTTTCGTTTTTCACTCTCTCCTCTTTTTCCTCTCTTGTATTGCCTGTCAGGCCTGGCTGAATAAATAAATAAATAAAATAAAAAAAACAAACATTAACAAGAGCAGGCTATAGAAATCTACAGAGCTGTTCTTGTAAAAAGCAAATATGTTTGGTACATCAGTGCATTCGGATCATTATTCTGATTGCGAAGATTGCCAGACATGACGGGTTTATAAAAAAAAAAAAAAAAGTTATTAACTTTAACTATATTAAACATAGATTCCAGAAAAAAGGAGAGTAATGGTAACATACAAAGTGGGCACAATACATTCAAAAGAATTGGACAAAAAGATAAAAAAAAAACAGTAAAAGTATGGCTCAATAAAGCATTGATAGCAGGGAGAATACTTCGGAAGAGAGAAATCAATCAAACAGGCTGAATAGACAGAGCCACAGGTGAGACAGATCAGTCATTAGCTGAACTAGAGCAGTGACAGCAGTTCATGTGATCTCCCAGAGGATCCTGGGAGTTGGAGTTCATGGCATAGTTCCAGCAGTGCCAAGTAATTCAGTTTGGTTTAATGAGAAATGTTTTGTTCTAGATGAAAATGAATACCTGATGCCTGAAACTTTGATCACACTGTAAGAATTCATTGCAAAGCTAGTTGTGTTAAATATATTAGAACTTAAATAGTAACATAAACAGCATTTAACAGTAAAATAGCAACTTTATACTGTAATGTAGCTTTATTCTTATTTATACTTAAAGCTGCATAGACTGGGAAATGGCTACCTAAAATAGATCCACAGCTGAAATCGCCAGTAAGCACAATTGGGGTCCTAGTAAGAAAGTTTTAAAAGCATAGAACAGTTCAAATTTGCCAGGAAGGGGACATATCTGCACACTGCCCCCACATACTGAGAGGATGAAGCACTTTTCCAACTAACACTAGAATTACAACTGGCAAAGTAACATTAAACGTTAAACAGTATTTCAATGAAAACCATTTGAACAATCCAAAACCCAGTGAAAATAATAATATTAAGAGATAACATTCTTTTTTTGTATGTTAATAAATAATGTTAAGGCCTAGGGCATATTTAAACAATCCAAAACCCAGTGAAAATAATAATATTAAGAGATAACATTCTTTTTTTGTATATTAATAAATAATGTTAAGGCCTAGGGCATATTTAAACAATCCAAAACCCAGTGAAAATAATAATATTAAGAGATAACATTCTTTTTTTGTATATTAATGAATAATGTTAAGGCCTAGGGCATATTTAAACAATCCAAAACCCAGTGAAAATAATAATATTAAGAGATAACATTCTTTTTTTGTATGTTAATAAATAATGTTAAGGCCTAGGGCATATTTAAACAATCCAAAACCCAGTGAAAATAATAATGTTAAGAGATAACATTATTTTTTTGTATATTAATAAATAATGTTAAGGTCTAAGGCATATTTAAACAATCCAAAACCCAGTGAAAATAATAATATTAAGAGATAACATTCTTTTTTGTATGTTAATAAATAATGTTAAGGCCAAAGGCATATTTAAACAATCCAAAACCCAGTGAAAATAATAATGTTAAGAGATAACATTATTTTTTTGTATATTAATAAATAATGTTAAGGCCTAAGGCACATTTTATAAATACATTCATGCTGGAGTGTTATATGCACAGTGTTGTAATGCAAAATCATGTCCAGAGAAAAGTATATTTTATTGAATTTTACCGTAAACAGCACAACAAAAAAAATCTAGGTAGGTTTGTAAATAAAATTGTTATATTTGTGTTGCAGACATTAACAGCTCTGGTTTCTATCACCCTCTTTGTAAAGAAATCCGTCAGTAAGTTTCTCTACAACTAACCATTTCAGATCAAAAGAGTTCACAACTTATACAGTGACTGTGCAAAATCAATGGAATTCCCATTTAAGCTGTGGAGCTTACACTCAGATATGAACTCACTCTGGCATAGTTTCTGTAGAGAGCGCAGCTTCAGGGCAGCTCGATAAACTGCAGGACGGACCTCGTTCAGGCCCTCTGTCAGACAGAGGCAGAACACAGACCACTGGATGAGCAACACAGAACCAAAGAAACACACCAACACACCCAACTTATAAAAGAAGACACAGCAACTACAACTGAAGCAATCAACACACTGAAGACCCACAACTCACCTATTCCATCCAGATCCATCCAGAAGAGTCAGCTTCAAATATTAAAATATTGTTTTATGTATAAGTTTGTACAGTGTTGACATAGACATAGTATAAAGGTCTGACTTCTTAATGCACATGAAGTGGTACCATAGAAAAGGGAACGTATTAGAACCTAGCTGGTGAAGGTGGATCGGGCCTTTTAACTTGTTCTACTTTTAGGATCAGACTCTGACTCAAACTGATACAGCAGATCCGCTCTGGCGGCTGACCAATCAGAACCGAGTGGGCAAGCTGACCAATCAGAGTGCATTGGGTTTGAAGACACAGGAGTTCTAACAAAGTGAGGGTGAATACAGATGTACAGTATGAAAAACATTAATATTGTGTTCTGTATATCAATTATAGTAAACCCAAAAAACAGAACCAAGAACATTGAAAATGAGCATAATGGGCCTTCTTTCAGTTTCAACTATATTTAAATTCACATACAAAGCCTACCACTGACTTTTATTATTATTACTGCTACTACTACTGTTATTATTATTATTATTATTATTATTATTATTATTATTATTATTATTATTATTATTATTATTATTATTACTGGTGATGATGGTTTTTTTTTTTCTGTTACTTGATTGTATTCAAACTACTTAAAACTGTCTGGCAACCTTGCATATCTGACAACAACTATTATTATTATTATTATTATTATTATTATTATTATTATTATTATTATTATTACTGGTGATGATGTTTTTTTATTTCTGTTACTTGATTGTATTCAAACTACTTAAAACTGTCTGGCAACCTTGCATATCTGACAACAATTATTATTATTATTATTATTATTATTATTATTATTATTATTATTATTATTATTACTGGTGATGATGTTTTTTTTATTTCTGTTACTTGATTGTATTCAAACTACTTAAAACTGTCTGGCAACCTTGCATATCTGACAACAATTATTATTATTATTATTATTATTATTATTATTATTATTATTATTATTATTATTACTACTACTACTACTACTGGTTGTGGAGTTTATTTTATTTCTGTAACTTAATTGTTTTCAAACTACTTAAGACTGATGCCATGTCTGGCAACCTTGCATATCTGACAACAATTATTATTATTATTATTATTATTTTTATTATTATTATTATTACTACTACTACTACTACTACTACTACTACTTGTTGTGGAGTTTATTTTATTTCTGTAACTTAATTGTTTTCAAACTGCTTAAGACTGATGCGATGTCTGGCAACCTTGCATATCTGACAACAATTATTATTATTATTAGTAGTAGTAGTAGTAGTAGTAGTAGTAGTAGTAGTAGTATTACTACTACTACTACTACAACTACTACTACTGGTTGTGGTGTTTCTTTTATTTCTGTAACTTGATAGTTTTCAAACTACTTAAAACTGATGTGATGTCTGGCAACCTTGCATATCTGACTACAATTATTATTATTATTATTATTATTATTATTATTATTATTATTATTATTACTACTACTACTACTACTACTACTACTACTACTGTTTGTGGTGTTTCTTTTATTTCTGTACCCTGATTGTTTTCAAACAACTTAAGACTGATGCAATGTCTGGCAACCCTGCATATCTGACAACAGGTATGTACAGGAGTCCTGCAGTGAATTCAACAAGGATACACACTGTTGTGAAACTGACTCAGAGTGAAAGCAGTGGAACAGTAGCTGAACATTTCGGCAGCTTCGTGAGGTTAGTAAACCAAAAGCTGTGACGATTATAATCTTTGCCTCTATTATGTGGAGTGTGGTTGGCTGATCTTTCCATTTACTTTCTGTGAGGTTTTCTGTGGTGACACTACTGACACAGCTTATTTACCTGAGCTGCTAAACTAAGTTTTAATGATAAAAAATAGATATAAAGTAGTCGATTTCAGAAAATAGTTTAATGTTTAAATCTACAGAAACCCTCTCTGAGCTTGTATTCTTTCTGGCTTCCTATTTCTATAAGAATGAGCAGCTTACCTCAGTGCAGCAGCAGACTAACCGTGTTTCTCTGTCGCTTCACCTCAGTTTGTATATATCTCTGGGCTTCTACCAGCAGGTCTCTATGAAAGGCTTGTATTACATTTACTTACTTATTTATGAGCATAGTAAGCTACCCTGAGGTAAAACAGAAGTCTCGTCCTACACCTCCTTCATGAATCGTGGTCATATTAATGGAAACACTACCATATAATTGTTTTATAATCATCTCTAGCATTTTTATCAGTATCTTATAGATCTGTACTGTCTTATATTCATCTGTATGTATCACTCAGCACTTCATTAGATACACCTCCTTGTTTCGTTTGATCAGCTCCACTTACTATATAGGAGAACTTTATTATTCTACAATTACAGACTGTCATTTATCTCTTTCTCTGTATAATTTATTACCCTTGTCTCTAATAGTGTGTTAATGTGTGTTGCGCTGGTGTGAGTGGATCAGACACAGCAGTGCTGCTGCTGGAGTGTTTAAACACCTCAGTGTCACTGCTGGACTGAGAATAGTCCATCAACCAGCAACATCCAGCTGAGCATCCTGTGATCATTGATGAAGAAATAGAGGAACACAAACTATGCAACAGCAGATCAGCTAATCATCTCTGACTTTACAGGTACAAGGTGGGCCAACAAGGTAGGAGTGATAAAATAGAAAGTAAATGTATATACAGGGAGGTGTATCTAATGACATGCTCAGTGAGTGTATATTAATATGTATTATGATGGTAGTAGTGGTACCCTATAGTAATAGTATAGTACAGATTCTAATATCTAATAGTAATAGATTGCTTTCATATGGGTACAATTGAAGATGTTCTAAGTACTCACTGGAAGAACTGGTTCTCTAGCCATTCACCTCAATCCTGCTCCGTCCTGGAACCCCATTAGGCAGTGGGACTCAGTGGGCTACCACACTACCTCTTAGCTGAACACAGTTGTGTAACAGAAGCACTGCTTACCTCCCGTCAACCACCCTCATAGTTTTCTCTGACATTCTCTGGCAGCTCCCCAGTTTTCTATCTAAATATTATTCTGTGAAGAAGATAGTAATACATGTGGGATGCAATGGTGTCAGAAATCAGAGCTCAGAACTATTGAGAACTGGCTTCACAAGTCTTGCTATCCTCTATACAAGACTGTGGTATATCTCTCTTTACCTCTGGACCAATTCCAGCACTGGGAAGAGGTTCAAGATGTTTTAGCCGCATTTTAAAGCTTCACACTTGGCTCAAAAAGCTGCCTCAACTTTTATTGACAATTTTAACCTCTTTTGAAACCATTCTTTTTTTATCTTGATAGGATTCGTTCCAACAGGCTTGGTTCACAGATTTTAGGCCACAATATATTGTATTCTGTTTTTAACAATACATGAACATCCAGTACCTCTAGTATTTCTGTAATCATTGGTATAAAACCTAGGAACAGTATTTCATCAAAGTCTATAAGAAATATCAGGGAAGCAAAAACTTTTAATGGTTTTATAAATCCAGACAAGCTAATTCGCACTGAACCATCTCAAATTATACTACACACCCTAGTAAAGCCTACTCTAAACCCGGTGACAAAGAAACGGTTTAGGCATAATTCATTTAAACACTAGAAGCCTACTTCAAAAGATCTAAACAGATCAACCTAAAGTCCTGACGGTACGGGACTTAAATAATTAGGCTCAAGCCTTTATGAGATTAGAACTGATGTAAATAAACATAAATACAGTATACAGTAACATGAATATCTTATTAGAAGTAGATCATATCTTGATCCAGTTTGAAGAACAGAGTGTAGTTCCAGATTTCTTCTGGACGCCCCAGACATTATATGAATGTGTTCAGTTCCTTCAGCAGCAAATCTTGATTTAGCTTAATGAAGTACTGAGCAGTCAAAGCAGGTATTAGATGAGAACTGTTAATAATACTGGGTTGTTTCCACAAGGAGAAGCTTGGAAAGGGTTAAATAAACACACTGACGTATGTAAAATGACTACTTACTGTACTATTCAAAATATTGTAAAATAGCATTTTGTATTTTAAATTTAAAATATAATATCCCTAGAAGTAATATATATATATATATATATATATATATATATATATATATATATATATATATATATATATATATATATATATATATATAATGCAATATATATTATTTTTATTGTGGGTTTTATTTAATGGAAAAGTGATTTTGGAGTATATTCACGGTATATAAAAAACATTTTAATCAACAAAAATGAAAAACATTTTTTGACAGTGATGATATATGTTATCGCTGGTATGGTATCTCTCTCTCTCTCTCTCTCTCTATATATATATATATATATATCATACCAGCTCTTTGTTCCATGTGGTAGTACCATGATAGTTTGGTAGTTCCAGTTTTGTGGGTAACTTATTGAAGAACTGAAAGGCTGTGGGAGACGTTTGCTCCAACACATTTAACCCAGTATGTACAATAAGGTCTGTTAGTCTGTGACAGCAAGTTTATCAGTATTCTTCCTCAAAGGCCAATTATGAGTTCTACTCACAAACCCACACTAAGGTGGTTGAGCAGTATTTTGAGGTCACTGGGGCTGACTGAGCTGCTCTCAGTTCCCTGCCACGCAACTACCAGCCAACTGAAAGAGAGTTACAGGAAAAGCAGAGAATAACTCAAATACAAAAGCTACGTTTACAGTTTAAAGTGGCACAAATCTAGCTTTACCTTAATATCACATTATTTCAGAACCACAGATGCTCTGGGATTGGCCACATATCTGATGCGTGGCCATGTAACTGTAATGAGGATGGTTAGTTAGATCAGTTCAGAATTTGGGTTGTGTTTTTTTGTGTTTACATTACAACCATGTTCATCATCCAGCGTTTAAACTGACGTTAGTGCAGAAGTGTGTTCACAGTAATGACATGTACAAACAGAGTTATAAAATATCAATAACATGTTAATAAACTCATAGGTCATAAATTGCTATAAGATCATAAGCATTGATATGTGAGGAAGAACGACACACCCACAAACCTTTGCCACTAGGTCTCAGATATTGGATCTAAATGTCAGGGGAAAAGCGAGACTCCTAACAACCACCTGCAACACCAGGTAGACCATCAAAGCTGCCACCATCAGGTAAACAACACTTAAAGCTTTCATTATTTATTATTATTATTATTATTATTATAACTGGATCTTATAACTGAATCTTTGCACACTGACGCGTGGTTCAGACGGAATAGAGCGTGCATAAACGTGAAATTGAGAAACCTGGCAACCCTGAGCATCTGGCAACTCCTTAGCTAAGTCCAGTCTCCCCTGCGTACCACAGTAAGTCTCGTTTTCAAGGAATAGGGCGGTTTCTATACGAGCTGAGGAGAAAAGAAGGACTTTTTCTCATTAAGGTTTGATAATACACATATTGTCACTCTTTCGGTTTTTCGGTTACCTAGTATCTCTCATATATTAATTTAATCTCTCGTTATTTTCTGTTGATAACGTTACTTCGCTTCAGATGCAGCTGTTTCTCTCAGTAGACACGAGCAGCAGCTCTTTTTTATCTCTACCGACAGATATGCTGAAAAACGTCCATAAAAAGGGGAGTCCGGTGGGTTTGTTGCACAAAATACAGTTCTCGTGGTTTATTTCTTTTCATAAAGTCGCCTGTTCGCGATTATAAACAGTAGATGCTTGTCGAGGGAGCTAAGTTTCCCTTCACTTCAATACGGCATGCTAATGCTAGCGTCGCCTCGCTTTACCCGAAGGGACACTCCACCCAAAAACAGCAAAATTTAAAAAGCTGCGCTACACTGTTATAAATATGCCTCACACAGGGGTGTCACAGTAGCTCTGATAGCGAGAGTTTGCAGTTTAAAAAACTAGGACCACTTTCTGAACATAAATCTTGAAGGAGAGGAAGTTCTGGAAAACTTGAAGCACTTTGGGACTCATACAAGTGTTTACATTTTTTTTTTTGCCAGCTGGTTTTCTCTTTTTTAGCTTCAGGGTTGGGCAGGTTACATTGAAAGGTATTCCATTACTGATTACCTGTTCATTTGTAATCTGATTATAACCTAAGTATCCAAAGTATTACTATATTAAAGGAGCAATCTGTAAGATGACCCAACCTGTAAGTAGAATCCAAACTATAAAATAAAAGACATATTCCAAATTCCAACAAACTCAAAACAAACAACACATCACCAGAGGATGCAGCCACTTCTCTTCCTCCTTCTTCACCTCAGTCTTCAGGTATATTAAAGAGTTAAAGTTTTTTTTACACCAGCTCTTGAATGTAGAAAGAAGACGTTACTATAAGGAATTAAACCTCACATCTGTATTTATTTGCTGAATTTGCTGAATTTCTTGAATTTTCCTCTATCTATCTATCTATCTATCTATCTATCATTTCTTTAACTATCATAATTGAGGAGGAGTCCTAATGATGGCATGATATAGATTGCGCACAGTGCATGCTGGCTATTGTACTGATTCCAAGGTCCCATAGAAAGCAGCTTTTCAGCATTTTTCATTGTTTTCTAATGTCTACATTGAAAGTATGTGATGTTGGTTTTACACCTCATGAATTGGTCCTAGAATGAAACAAGCTTTTTTTTTTTTTGCTGAGCTCATAAATAATTTGATGAGCTCTGCTGTGATTGGCTGGACTACACTGAGCTACTGATGCTCACACAGAAGCAACACATTAAAAGAGATGCAGGGAAATAAAATTAATCTCCACTTAAATACGTTTGCTGGTAGCTAAAGTGACCTATACTAGCTACTTGATTTACTTGATATTACACAAGTTGATACTATGAAACTTTTAGTTCCTGTTAAAGATCTGGAAGCTAAAGCTTATTTATTATTGATATTATTTATATTATATTTATAGTATACATTTATATTTCTATTGTATATATACTGTACTGTTTATTTATCTAGTTTTTGTACTGAGTGCCTTGCTATCTCTTTGCTGCTGTAACTGTGACTGTGACAAACAAATTTTAGCCTTGTGTTAAGATAATTGTGAGACATGCCCATTGGCTGTTTGGTGCCTTGGAAAGAGTGTAAAAAGTGTTGGCACCCTTTCACAGCCTGGAGTGATAGATTTTCATTGCTGTTGCTCCGTTGCCTTTGATTTGCTGGGCTATAACGTGAGCTGGTGTATGTAGGTTCAGGGGTGTAAAGCAGTCAAGTCTGCTTTGAACTGCTTTGTAAAGCTACATCTTCTCACAGTGTTTCCTAATTTGTCCTCAGGGTTGACAGTCATGCAGACTCTACGTAACAGGAAGGTCTTCTTCATCGACACTCTGTCTGCAGATGCCAGCTTTGTCCTGCAGCATGCCGAGCAGAATCAAATCATCACCAAACGGGAGTATAACAACCTTAAGCATGCCAACCACACTCAGGAGAACATCATCATCAATCTGCTGGACAAGGTGATGAACAAGGGGGACGAAACATGCCGCCGATTCCTACAAATACTACAGCACGAACAGCTGCAGGAGAATTTCCCTGAACTTAAAGCGCCTTTCACACCTGCGCCATCGTCACTAAGCCCAGGTAGAAACACTGTGGTTGCTCACTTCTATATTTTTGTATGCGAGGTGAACGTTAGTGAAAGTTATTGACCACATCTGTATTTGTTTTCCAGATAATCCAGTTCCATTTGATGAGGTAACTTATTATGTAGTACTGTTTTCTTTGCTGATCTATTCAACAGGTCAGCAGACCTACTCAGTTTAATATGCACACAGATGTGGACATTCCTAGCCGTATTCTTTTCAGTTGAAATGATAGAAATTTCTGTATTCGCAGATGACTGAATACAAGATGTCCAGCGTTCCACGTGGCCTCTGCGTGATCATCAACAACATGAAGTTTGATCCCCCGCTTAAAAACCGTATTGGATCTGACGTGGATGAGGGTTTGTACTTTTTTAATCAAGACCACAGCTACTGGAGCTACTGAATATTTACAGAATATTTTATTTTTTATTTATTTTTTTTACTATAAATCATCATTTTATGCATTTTATTTAGTTTTTTTTAAAAGAATATAATTTAACATTGAACAGAATGACCTAAAAATAATTCCATCAATTACAAGGAATCTGTATAATACAGTTGTTAAGATGTAAACAGAGTGGTTTGGTGTGAACTGGCTAACTGTAGAGAACCTTACCAACTTTGGTGTCTCTACAATGAGCCTACACGTATTACATTTACATTTACATTTACGGCATTTAGCAGACACTCTTATCCAGAGCGACTTACAAAAGTGCTTAGTGTTCGGTCAGAGTATGAGTATCTCTATCTAGTACAAACAGGTTTAAGTCCAAACTACTCTTAAACTCAAACACTGCCATAAACAAGAGCCAGTGCTGATACCTAGAGAAAAGAAAATGCAATTCCTAGCAAGACTGGAACACCTACAGAGAAGAGAACAAATACAAGACTACATACAGTACAAGTGCAATACTTAACCAGTGCTCCTAGAAGATCAAGTGCAATTACAGTTTATACCAGTATTTTAGTAGATTATCTCCTATAGTATCTTCTATAGTTTTTATATGTAATGCTGACACATGTAATGGTGAAATGGTGGTAAATCTGAAAGCATATGTTTTCTTTAGGAACTGTTTTGCCCTTCAGGTACCTCACCACCTCTCTTTTAAAAATAAGTTTAAAATTTATTTCAAAACAATCAGAAAACAGCCTCTCATACATCAGGAAATACATTCACAACCATGTCATGGAATAAGAAGGAGCTTTTAAATGTGTAATACAATTTTGGCTCAGAAGACGACTCACATCAAACCACTCTGAATGACTTTGTTTAGGCTGCATTTAGTGTAATTGTGCCGAGATGTTGAAAAACTGTTTAGCTGGATTAAGATTCTCCACAGATAAAGTGCAACTTGTACAGTTCTATGCAAAACATAACGTGGTGTGTTGATGTTCTAGGTACAAATAACTAAACACATCCTCTACAAAGAGCCATATGTAAAGGACTGGTGTGTAGGATTATGAAAAAAATATACATAATTATGTATTTATTAGTGTGTAAGTACTTTTAACTACAACTCATTGTTTTTTTCAGTAGCTTAGAATGAGTACTTCATGTGTACACACTGAACAGATCCTCAGAGGTCACTATTTGGAGCCACAACGTTGTAATGATGAGCTACACGTTGGCTGTAGAGAGTAGAGATGGAAAGATCGATCGACTATGTATCGGTCGATTTGTAATTAAAATATGCGATCGTTGATCGGCCAATATGTCTCCAATTTAGCCGATCCCTAGAGCCGATCAAAGGCGTTAAACAAGTAAGCTTAATTTCTGTATTTCCAGTTAGCATTTCGTTGAAACCCCCTCCAGGCAGGTCCTTGCAATTCCTATCTGAACCTCTAGGTGGAAACACACACCCTTTTATTTCCCACAGACTGACTAAAGCGGCGGCCTCGCGAGAACAGTTTTCCGTTGCGTTGCGTCCGTCTGGCAGCTTGTTGCCGTATGTGACACAGACTCATCCAGAGCGTTTTTAAAATCTGAAAAATTAACTGTGTCTCGTTGGGGAACCAAAACAAAGACATTTAACACTTCTAACCTGATACGGTTTTTAGAATTCACCCGCGGCTGAATACAGTGAGTATCAGTAAACAGCAGCACCGGTACGAACAGAACAGCAGCAGTAATTCAAGATCTACATTTAATGATTACAGATTTAGTTTAAAATAACAGAGTCTGCGTTTAATGACTGCAGCTTTGACTGCATTTATTTATTTAATTTTTTTGGTTTTAAATTAAATTTAGTGATTGCAGTATTTGGGGATATTTATTTACTGAAAATTTAGTTAAAAATATTATTCTGTTTCATATGAGCTCGTTAAAAATGGTAATAAACCAGTTAAGATCATGTTTCATGACTTGCTTCCGCTAATAAATACATGTAGCCCTGCCGTGGCATATAGCCCCGCCCTCAATCTGTATCGGCTATTGGCCAATCACGTTGACAGGTGATCGGCGATTGGAATCGGCCTCAAAAGCACTGATCGGTCCATCTCTAGTACATAATGTTCTATAGTTAGAACGATGACATTCAAACAAGAAGCTGGTGATTGTCCTGGCTGGAAAATGTTAGGATATTCTGGAGAAACGAGTGATATTAGGCCAAGTTTGCACTGAATTAACATTAAAAATACAAAAAATGTTTGACATACTTACTTACTATGCTGTACCAATGATGTGAGCATGCTGGCTAGAACAACTAGTAGGGTAGAATAAAGTGTTAAAGACCAGCACTGACAAACTATTATGTGTTATGAGAAGTTTATAGACTTGAATTTTGACAAATCGTACTTATTATTTAGCACAACAAAACACAGGAATAGTGGAAGGGTTGAATCCTTGCTGTCAAAAAAGACACGATTACATGAAGAAGCAAACAAAATCAGGCGCAGGCTGGGTTTTCAGTAGATTGCAATACACTAGAGGTTACACACTTTCTTATGTTGTAGAGGATGTGTAGTTATTTTCACTTAGGAAATCAACAAAATATGTTTTGCACATGACTGTAATATGTGTATTTTTTTCTGTGGAGCAACACAATATTAACAGAAGCAGTGTAATAAGTCATATCTGTGTTCTGTATAGACGGACAGTGTTAAGAGAAAATTTCATATTTGTAGTTATGTATAGCATGTGAAGTGTCTTGAATGATCCTTGAAAGTTTAGATATATAAGAAATAGTCTCTTGTATTCTGTCTGACAGAGTCTTTGAAAGAGGTGTTCAGCTGGCTGGGGTTCACTCTCAGTGTGCACAGAGACCAAACTGCACAGCAGATGAAAGACCTCCTCAAGCACCTCAGCCAGAAGCACCATGATGGTGACTGTTTTGTGTGCTGCATCCTGAGCCATGGTTCTACTGAGGGGGTGTGCGGCACCGATGGAGGTGTCGTCCCCAGTGAGGACATCTTCCCTCCATTCAGAGGAACCACCTGCCAAAGCCTGGCCAGTAAGCCAAAAGTGTTCTTCATCCAGGCCTGTCGGGGGGACGACTGTCAGCTCCCAGTTGAAGTTGAGGCTGATGACCTCGAGCCAGAGGATGCAGAAGAGCAAACAGAGTTGGAAATGGATGTTGTTGAGATCTCCATCCCGGCTGACGGAGATTTTCTTGTGGCAAGGTCAACCGTTAAAGGCTTCTACTCGTTCAGGGATAAATCTTTGGGCTCATGGTTCATCCAGTCTTTGTGTAAGCAGTTGCAAAAATACTGCCCAAGGTAAGTGGAAAAGTATAGTAGCACCATTTTGCTGACACAGTACTATTAAATATTTCTATATTTTCATTTATATATATATATATATATATATATATATATATATATATATATATATATATATATATATATATATATATATATATATTTGTCATCTATTTCCAAGGTGTGAGGATGTCCAGTCCATCCTGCTCTGTGTGAACCAGGAGGTCAGTCTAAAAGCTGCTAGATTGATGGTCAAATGTAGGACGGTCACAGCCAAACAGATGCCAGTCCAGAAAGTGACCTTGAGGAAGAAGTTGGTGTTCCGTGTGCCCGGCTAGAACAACAGTACATCACAGTAGGACCTGTTTATAATGGACATCCAATTGCCGTTCTGGACCAGCCCACATAGGAGAGACTGGGGAGAGATTAAACAATCAGTCTTATTTTGTGCAATAACTTTGAATTTCATTCCATACTTTGTTGATTTTCTAAGTCAAAGGAAGTTGAAAGGGGTTGTACAGTAATGTTATCACCTCTGTAGCTTACCAGGTGGTAAAACTGGGGTTACTCATGTAACCACAGCCCCCAGGCTCTCCTACCTTTGTTTTTCATGTTTTTAAGTGTCAAGTATAATTTTAAGTCATGTCTGAACATCGCAGCTATTGTTCATATATTTTCTCATACAGATTTCTGGTTTTTTTACATAATAATAAAAATAATGACAGAATTATGAGCCATACCCCCCTAAATGTGTAATAATATTTGAAGACAGCATTTTTTATTAAATAATCTTTTTCAATGTTTTATAATTGTATTAAATTTGTCTTAATTGATTTTATTATTGCACAAAATTCATCTGTGGTTAGTGCTGTGGCTAGCTAAGCATAGAGTTTACAGAGAGAAAGCAAATATACACCAACACGAGTTCAGATCTAGCACAGAGCCTTCCGTGTGGAAACTTGAGATGAACTTAAACATCTGCGGCCAGTAACTTGTAGTGAAACAAGCATTTCTCTGCATATGAAGCAAATGATCAACCTGCAAAAATAACAGCACCAGCAACTCGAAAAAGAATAAAAAGGGATATTCAGATTTTTTTAAGACAAGATTCTATGCAGTTTGGTTAAATAAGCATTTATTAATAAATATAAAAGTCAGTGCTGTAAATGGGATATTAATATGGAAGGTATTATTGGTTACATGTGGAAAAAAGTGAAAATTTTGTAATCAGGACTGTATATAAATGTATATACAACCAAATAATAATTGTGAAATAAACTTTGTTGACTCTTGGTATTTTCATGACATCATTTAAAAATGATTTTATATGTAACAACATAAACATAAACTCCATATTCAGTGTTCCCAGTGTTTTCTGTGTGTGATGTACTTAATATGATTTAGCACAGTCCTTACAGTCATGTACATCTATATATACACAGTCTAGTCACATTATTATGACCATATCTAGAGTAACCACTGTGTGCAGCACGGACAGCAGCTAGACGGACTGGGAGACTCAATAAGGTCCTGGTAGGTGGTCACAGGTATCTGAAGCCATGCTGACAGCAGTGCATCCCACAGCTGCTGGAGGCCACATGGGGGAGCCACAGATGCTCAGCTGCCTTCAAGTCTGGTGGGTTAAGGGGTCCAGGGTAGTACTTGGAAGTCTTGGTCAGCTCTTACATCCAATGTGGGACATTTCCAGCCGTGTGACGTGGCACATTGTCTTGCTGGAAGATTCCATCCGCCCCAGAGAAGACAATCAGCATGTATGGTGATCTGCAAGGATGGATTCAGTTGAGAGTGTCTTCCAGAGAATGCCAAGAAAACATTCCTTCATGAACTATGTGCTGCATCCGTGGACTGTTTAAATATAAAAATATATATATATATATTTTCAGCAATCTTGTGTTATTGTTGTTGTTTTGCTTGATCTTGCACTGAAAGTATGGGTGAATTCTAACCTTTCAATGCTGAAACATACACTCACTAAGCACTTCATGAAGTAAACCTCCTTGTATCTGCATTTACTGTCCATTTTATACTTTATTAACCTGGTCTTCAATTGTCAGGACCCCCACGGAGTAGGTATTATTTGGGTGGGGAATCATACTCAGCACAGCAGTGACAAAACCACCAAAACCCATGACCTCTCAAAACCACATGCAACTCTCACCCAACTTTCACCCAACCATCATTAATACTTGACCAGTTTTAAACACTTATGTGGTCCATGACTATTTTTTCTTTAACTGAATTACAACTGAGGTAAAAAAAAGGAAGTGTGTGTTCAACAGGAAGGTTTACGTGGTTTCAGATGACTCCACCCTCCAGAAGCTGACTAGAAGGTCTAGCGGAACTGGACCAAACGCAAGGAAGACGAGCTTCTGAGGACACGGTATGTCGATACATGAAATATTCTTTCTTTAATATGTTAATTCTGGACTGGTTTTAACACAAAAGTCACTTTTTGACTAAAAAAGTCACTGTGACTAACGTCATAGGCACTTTCACAATCTTTAACACGTATATCTGTGTTGAACATACAGGATTATTTTTATCATTGCATTAAAACGCTGGAGCATGTTTGTGTGTTTGCTGGAGAATCGAAGCTAAAAGACGACTAGTATGTACGTTGGGCTTGAATGCATGTGCTATTAGGGAAGCCCTGATACAGTTCAGCTCGGTGAAGTTAGATTCGGTGGATATCCGCGTTGCGCCCCTCTGCTGTAGCTCAAACAAACTTCTAAAGTCTCTCAAATTACATTTTCTGAACCGGAACAAACGACAATCCATACATTTCGGTTCGTACCTACGACTTACCGCGGTCACATCATCTGCACTAAAGGTTCTCGTGCGCGTCTAAACTGCGTTTTACGGTAGCAGCCCGCGCTTTCAGTACAGATACTCAAAATGAGAAAGAAACAAGTCTTACAGCCTAATAAACATAACTAAACCAAGTCTAACACATACACACAGTAGCAGAAATAAAACATAGGTAAAGCCTATATGTGGAGCAGACACTCATGTTAGAAATGAAGACATCCTCTGATATTAAACAGTCTGTACATTGTATATTCGGTTCTATACAGACCACAATTTGACCTATAAATCAGACAAATCTGAGTGTTATCATATCAGACCAGTGTATTAATGAAGAACACTCTTTTATGTACTCATGGTATGTGGACCAATTGATTTTACTTGTGAAAAGTGTAATTCGGTTCTGAATTTATCACAATATGAGGTCCCATAAAATAGGCAAATCAGATTGTTATCAACTTATACCACCATATTCCTGAAGAACACTCTTTCATGTACCCATGATATGAGAACCAATTGATTTTACTGGAAGAATTTGGAGTTATGGGATGGCAAACTTGTGAAAAGTGTAATTCGGTTCTAAATTTATCACAATATGAGGTCCCATAAAATAGGCAAATCAGATTGTTATCAACTTATACCACCATATTCCTGAAGAAAACTTTTACTGTAGGAGTTTTGAGTAATGGGATGGCAGACTTGTCAAAAGTGTCTATTTGGTTCACAAGTTTGCCATCTCATAACTCCAAATTCCTACAGTAAAATCATTTGGTCCTCATATCATGGATACATGAGAGAGTGTTCTTCTGGAATATGGTGGTCTGATATGATAACACTCTGATTTTCCTGTTTTATGGGACTTCGAATTATGGCCTGTATATAATCAAATCGACACTTTTCACAAGTTTGCCATCTCATTACTCCACATTCCTACAGTAAAATCACATAGACCTCGCACCAAGTGTACTTCTGGAATATGCTGGTCTAATATAACACTCTGATTTCCCTGTTTAATGGAACTTTAAGTTGTGGCATATATATATATATAATCAAATTGATGCTTTTCACAAGTTTGTCATCCCATTACTCCAAATTCCTACAGTAAAATTACTTGTTCATCATAGCATGGGTACAAGTGAGAGGGTTCTTCAGGAATATGGTATTATAAGTTGATAACAATTTGATTTGTCTGTTTTATGGGACCTCAAATTGTGATCAATTCAGAACCGAATTGACACTTTTCACAAGTTTGTCATCCCATTACTCTAAATTTCTACTGTAATATCACTTTTCCCATACATATTGAGTACAGGAGATAGTGTTCTCGTGGAACATGCTGGTCTGATATGATAACACTTTGATTTGCCTGATTCGCCTAGGACTTTAAATATTGGTATATACAGAATCATACCGACACTTTCCACAAGTTTGCCATCCCATTACTCCAAATTCCTACAGTAAAATCAATTGGTTCTCATACCATGTGTACATGAGAGAGTGTTCTTCAGGAATATGGTGGTATAAGTTGATAACAATTTGATTTGCCTGTTGTATGGGACCTCAAAGTGTGATAAATTCAGAACCGAATTGACACTTTTCACAAGTTTACCATCCCATTACTCTAAATTCCTACAGTAAAATCAATTGGTTCTCATACCATGGGTACATGAAAGAGTGTTCTTTGGGAATATACTGGTCTAATATGATAACACTCTGATTTGTATGATTTATAGGTCAAATTGTGGTCGGTTTAGAACCGAATATACCATGTACAAACTGTTTAATATCAGAGAATGTCTTTATTTCTAACATGTTTGTCTGCTCCACATATAGGTTTTAACATATGTTTTATTTCTGCTACGTGTGTATGTGTTAGACTTGTTTTAGGCTGTAAGACTTGTTTGTTTCTTATTTTGAGTATCTGTACTGAAAGCATCATGCAGACTGCTACAAATATTAGTGAAAGAATGGGTCGCTCTCAGGAGCTCAGTGAACTCCAGCGTGGTACCATGATAGGACGCCACCTGTGCAACAAGTCCAGTCTTGAAGTTTCCTCACTACTAAATATTCCACAGTCAACTGTCCGTGGTGTTATAACAAAGTGGAAGTGATTGGGAACGACAGCAACTCAGCCACCAAGTGGTAGCCACGTAAAATGACAGAGCGGGTCAGCGGAAAAAACATGGTGCTTTTATGCTGAACAAGGTCGTCACAACATCACTATCAAATAACAATGGTAAATAATTATGGTGTTATTACAACCTGTTGGCAACTTTACAAAGTTCCATGGAGCTCCCTGCAGGTATAATGGACCATGTAAAGAATTCTAAGAGAATGTAACAATATACTAACAACGTTGCCACTACATTGTGGGCATGAATAAAATATGTTGTCACAATGTAGCTGTGTTTGCAGGGTATGTAATTTCTAGCATCTATGCCAAAACAGGACACTGTTTGTTACTATTGAAGGTCGTAGGTCTCGACCATAAAATATAAGTTTTTCTGGTCGTTGTGATCTTTAATGTTTCTCCATTCCAAGTAACTTCCAAGTCTACTGAGTGATCTGGCTGTTGAGACTTGCTTTGTGGAATTCCCTTTGGGCAAACTGTTTTTTTATCTTGCTAACACCGTCTAATCATCCCCACCCTTTATTTTATCTAACTGAATGTTTTCCAATAATTGCTGACATGGTCTTTACAGTTACACAGCATATGAATGACAATGATAAATGTTATATATTTAATTACTGAGTGATTAATACAGTACATAACATACAGTATGATTTTATCCCAAATTTTAGCCTATCTGACATAGAACAGCAACTGCAAATCCACAATTTGGTATGTGAATACACTTTTAATGGTAAAACGGAAAAACTAGAACATGAAGATGGCTGAATCCATTTGTACAGTCAGTCACACAACAGCTTGGTTTTGTCTTTTCCTCGCATTCACACTCAATGCCAACTCTACCACTCAGTCCCACTGCCACAAAGGATACCCTCTAAAGACCACTGTTGTGTTGTTTTGCCCATATAAAGAGCTCAGGGATTAATTTCTCTATGAGAAGAATGTTTTAGTAGTTAGATTAATTTAGTAAATTTAACACATTGCTTTACTTCTTTACTACTTACGTGTTGTTTTTGAGCTCAAGGGCTCAAATGGGACCAAACACAGGTTTAGTTGTCACAGGGCTAATAAGTATTACTCCCAATGCCACCCAATAGGAAAGAAGAGGCAAACTTTTAGGGGTCCCTTCACCAGAGGTTGAGCGGTATGTGCAGGATGTGGCTGTTGCACATGCACAAAACCCAATGTCTGTACATACAGTGAGGAAAATAAGTATTTGAACACCCTGCGACTTTGCAAGTTCTCCCACTTAGAAATCATGGAGGGGTCTGAAATTTTTATCGTAGGTGCATGTCCACTGTGAGAGACATAATCTAAAAAAAAAATCTGGAAATCACAATGTATGATTTTTAATAATTGATTTGTGTGTTACTGCTGCAAGTAAGTATTTGAGTAGCCTTTGTTTGCAATTATAGAGGTCAAACGTTTCCTGTAGTTTTTCACCAGGTCTGCACTGCAACAGGGATTCTGGCCCATTCCTCCACAGATCTTCTCCAGATCAGCCAGGTTTCTGGGCTGTTGCTGAAAAACACGATCTCGAGCTCCCTCCAAAGATTTTCTATAGGGTTCATGTCTCCAGAACCTTGATATGCTTCTTCTGGAGCCACTCCTTGTTTATCCTGGCTGTGTGCTTTGGGTCATTGTCATGTTGAAAGACCCAGCCACGACCCATTTTCAGTGCTCTAACTGAGGGAAGGAGGTTGTTCCCCAGAATCTCACAATACATGGCCCCGGTCCTCCTCTCCTTAATACAGAGCAGCTGTCCTGTCCCATGTGCAGAAAAACACCCGCAAAGCATGATGCTCCCACCCCCATGCTTCACAGTAGGGATGGTGTTTTTGGGATGGTACTCATCATTCTTCTTCCTCCAAACACGGCGAGTGGAATTAAGACCAAAAAGTTCTATTTTGGTCTCATCTGACCTCAGAACCTTCTCCCATGACTCCTCTGGATCATCCAAATGGTCACGGGCAAACTTAAGACGTGTGCTGATTTAAGCAGGGGAACCTTCCGTGCCATGCATGACTTTAAACTATGACGTCTTAGTGTATTACCCACAGTAACCTTGGAAACAGTGGAGCCAGCTCTCTTCAGGTCATTGACCAGCTCTTCCCGTGTAGTTCTGGGCTGATTCCTCACTTTTCTTAGGATCATTGATACGCCACGAGGTGAGATCTTGCATGGAGCCCCAGTCCGAGCGAGATTGACAGTCATGTTTAGCTTCTTCCATTTTCTAATAATTGCTTCAACAGTTGATCTTTATTCACCAAGCTGCTTGGCAGTTGCCCTGTAGCTCTTTCCAGCCTTGTGGAGGTCTACGATTTTGTCTCTGGTGTCTTTGGACAGCTCTTTGGTCTTAGTCATGTTAGTAGTTGGAGTCTTACTGATTGTGTGGGGTGGACAGGTGTCTTTATGCAGCTAACCACCTCAAACAGGTGCTTCTAATTTAGAATAGTAAGTGGAGTGGAGGTGGACTTTTTAGAGGCGGACTCTTTGAGGGACAGAATTTTTGCTGATTGGCAGGTGTTCAAATTCTTATTTGCAGCAGTAACACACAAATAAATTATTAAAAAATCATACATTGTGATTTCAGGATTTTTTTATAGATTATGTCTCTCACAGTGGACATGCACCCAAGATGAAAATTTCAGACCCCTCCATGATTTCTAAGTGGGAGAACTTGCAAAGTCGCAGGGTGTTCAAATACTTATTTCCCTCACTGTATCAGTAAAATAACTATATAATACCTTTGTGTACCTTTGATGCAGGACACTCTGGACTCTAATAATTTTAATAATCAACAATTTGTTAAAAAAATGTATTAAGTAAGCTGTTTTTTAAATTCATTTATTTATTTATTTATTTGGCTGATATCAGTTATTTGGTTGAGAACATAAGAGAGCCACAATGATAAGTAGAGATGGACCGATCAGTGTTTTTAAGGCTGATTCCGATCGCCGATCAACTTTCAGCACGATCGGCCAATAGCCGATACCGATCAAGGGTGGGGCTATATGCCACAGCAGGGCTACATATTATTAGCGCAAGCAAGTCATGAAACATGATCTAAACTGGTTTATTACCATTTTTAACAAGCTCATATGAAACAGCATAATATTTGTAACAAAATTAGCAGAAAATAAACAAAGTAAATCAAACAAATATCGCCAATACTGTAATCATTACATTTAGACCCTTAATTTAAAACAAAAAAAGCTAATTAAATAAATACAGTTAAAACTGGAGTCATTAAAAACAGACTCTGTTATTTTAAACTAAAACTGTAATCATTAAATGTAGATCTTGAATTGTTGCTGCTGTTCTGTTTGTACCGGTCAGATCTGGTCTGTATGGTGTTCTGGGTTATTTGTTTAGTGTTAGCTCTGCTGTTTGCTGATACTCACTGTATACAGCTGCGTGCAGTGCTGTATCAGATTAGTGTGTTAAATATCTTTCGTGTCCCCACAAGACACTGCTGCTTCAGTCAGTCTGTCAAAACTCAAACGGTATGTATTTGATAGGAATTGCAGGGAGCTGGCCGGAGGGGGGTTCTCCTGTTCCTGGATGAAACGCTAGCTGGAAATACAGAAATTAGGCTCATTGGTTTAACGCCATCGATCGGCTCTCGGGATCGGCTAAATTGGAGAAATATCGGCCGATCACATATTTTCATTAAAAATTGGCCGATACCAATACATAGCTTCCATCGATCCTCTAATGATAAGTGTGCCCCTACTACAAAATCCTAATCAGACTGTTTAAAATTGTTAGTTTCAGGTGCTTGAGGTCATGGATTTTATACTTAAGCACAAGCCCACCCTGATTACGATCCTGTCTGGAGGAGCCAAGGTTGTCCTGCAGCATGTGCAGCAGGCCGAGATAATTGTAGACGACGAGTATGAAGACCTCAAAGATGACATGAAAAATCACGGCAGGCAGGAATTCACCATCAACCTACTGGACGCGATAAGACGGAAGGGGGACAAATCTTGTCTGAAATTCCTTGAAATTTTTCAGCAGGATAAAATGAAGAAAACTTTCCCTCAGTTGGACGATCTTCTAAAAAGCCTGAATCCAGCTGTGGGACAAGGTACAACCAGCCACTGCTGTTCACTCTAACGATGGCTGTGATGGTAAACTCATTCGCTGATTTGTTAAAACGAGGACTTTGTTTTCCAGATGTTGCAGAGCAAGAAGGCAGTGACCCCACTACGGTGACTTGAAATCCCTACAAAACACATTTTACTGTTTCTTACACAAATGACAAGCAGAACTTTGGTTTATATCATATCCATTAATTCACTGTCTAACTGAAACGTGAGATTGTGACACGCAAATATGTTTCTGCTCTAGTCTCAGGTCAACGAGTACAGAATGTCCAGCGATCCTCGTGGTCTATGTGTAATCATTAATAATGTGCACTTTGAAAAGAATTCAAAGCTTAAAATCAGGGAAGGATCAGATGTGGATGAAGGTGGGTCATTTTATGTTTCAATATCTTAAATATCTACCAACTATTGTAAAATGTGAACAGTACAATATTGTGCCAGAGCGTGAAGCAGTAGGTTACAGGTTTAGTGTACACTGTAGAACAAGCTGCCTGGTTTAAATTCAGTAGAGTTAGCAGCTTAAGAGTGTTGTAGATGAAACTGTCCAAGAAAAGTGATGTAATAACAGGACGTAGATGGATTTGATTGGAAATGTATTTCAATTCAGAGTAATTTTTGTTTAGATGCTCAGAGAACAAGTCTTTCACAATTTGAGCCTGACGAATCTTTGTGTTATTGTCCTGGAATACGCCCGTGCCATTAGGGAAGTAAAAATCCATTGTTGTGATAACCTGGTATGTGTAGTATCTGTAGAGTGTAGTTATAATATGTGGAGTTACTGAGTCAGTAGTTTAATATGTGTAGTATCTGTAGAGTGTAGTTATATGTGGAGTCACTGAGTCAGTAGTTTAATATGTGTAGTATCTGTAGAGTGTAGTTATAAAATGTGGAGTCACTGATTCAGTAGTTTAATATGTGTAGTGTTACAGTTATCTGTAGAGTATAGTTATAATATGTGGAGTCACTGATTCAGTAGTTTAATATGTGTAGTATCTGTAGAGTGTAGTTATAATATGTGGAGTCACTGATTCAGTAGTTTAATATGTGTAGTGTTACAGTTATCTGTAGAGTATAGTTATAAAATGTGGATTCACTGAGTCACTACATTATAGAGTGTAGCATTATAGTTATCTGTAGAATATAATTATGATACGTGGAGTCACTGAGTCATTTGGTTAATATGTCTAGTGTTATAGTTATCTGTAGAGTGTAGTTATAAGAGGTTTATTAATTAAATCAGTCATATCAATTAGAAATTGTCTATAAAATCTATAGAGGAAATGCTATTTTTTTTTATTACAAAATTAATAAAACCTTATTAAATTATTCCAGGGGTGTTAAAATGTTTGAAATAAAAAAGTCTTACTGGTTTTCTGTCTATACTAATACTGTTAAAAGAATATCTAATATTAATCTTCTACTGTACTGGTTTCTGTCTGACAGAGTCTTTGAAAGAGGTGTTCAGCTGGCTGGGGTTCACTCCCATTGTGCACAGAGACAAAACTGCACAGCAGATGAAAGATATCCTGAATGAACTCGGCCAGGAGGACCATGGTCGTTTCGATTGTTTTGTCTGCTGCATCCTGAGCCATGGTTGTGCTGAAGGGGTGTATGGCACTGATGGAGGCGTCGTCCACAGTAAGGACATCTTCAGTCCAGTCAAAGGAACCTCCTGCAAGAGCCTGGCCGGTAAACCAAAAGTATTCTTCATCCAGGCCTGTCGTGGGAAAGATTATCAGCTCCCAGTTGAAGTCGAGGCTGATACCCCTGAAACAGATGAAGGAGAAGAGGTTGACATGGATGCTATTGAGATGATCACCATCACTGGTGATGCAGATTTCTATGTGGCGAGATCAACCATTAAAGGCTTCCTCTCAGTCAGGAACTCACTTTCAGGCAGCTGGTTCATCCAGGCTTTGTATAAGCAGCTAAAAAAGTACTGTCCAAAGTAAGTATTACACACAAAAGTAGCACTGGCCTGCTGATATGGTTATATATGGTCATGGGTGGCAACTTAATACTGGTTAAATACTGGGGGGGGTCAGCGACAGTATATATAATCTGATGACAAATGTTTAATATGAGAAAAAGATGCTCAACTATATGTTAATTAATAACAATTTATTTGAGAATTTAAACAGCTCCTTTCTTGTAATATCAGAATTTCATATAATATCATATAATTTCACTGAGAGACATAATCTATAAAAAAATCCTGAAATCACAATGTATGATTTTTTAATAATTTATTTGTGTGTTACTGCTGCAAATAAGAATTTGAACACCTGTCAATCAGCAAAAATTCTGTCCCTCAAAGAGTCCGCCTCTAAAGTCCACCTCCACTCCACTTACTATTCTTAATTAGAAGCACCTGTTTGAGGTTATTAGCTGCATAAAGACACCTGTCCACCCCACACAATCAGTAAGACTCCAACTACTAACATGACTAAGACCAAAGAGCTGTCCAAAGACACCAGAGACAAAATTGCAGACCTCCACAAGGCTGGAAAGAGCTACGGGGCAACTACCAAGCAGCTTGGTGAATAAAGATCAACTGTTAGAGCAATTACTAGAAAATGGAAGAAGCTAAACATGACTGTCAATCTCGCTCGGACTGGGGCTCCATGCAAGATCTCACCTCATGGCGTATCAATGATTCTAAGAAAGGTGAGGAACCAGCCCAGAACTACACGGGAAGAGCTGTGACCTGAAGAGAGCTGGCACCACTGTTTCCAAGGTTACTGTGGGTAATACACTTAGACGTCATAGTTTAAAGTCATGCGTGGCACGGAAGGTTCCCCTGCTTAAATCTTTAGTTTGCCCATGACCATTTGGATGATCCAGAGGAGTCATGGGAGAAGGTTCTGAGGTCAGATGAGACCAAAATAGGACTTTTTGGTCTTAATTCCCCTCGCCGTGTTTGGAGGAAGAAGAATGATGAGTACCATCCCAAAAACACCATCCCTACTGTGAAGCATGGGGGTGGGAGCATCATGCTTTGGGGGTGTTTTCTGCACATGGGACAGGACAGCTGCTCTGTATTAAGGAGAGGAGGACCGGGGCCATGTATTGCAAGATTTTGGGGAACAACCTCCTTCCCTCAGTTAGAGCACTGAAAATGGGTCGTGGCTGGGTCTTTCAACATGACAATAACCCAAAGCACACAGCCAGGATAAACAAGGAGTGGCTCCAGAAGAAGCATATCAAGTTCTTGAAACATGAACCCTATAGAAAATCTTTGGAGGGAGCTCGAGATCGTGTTTTTCAGCAACAGCCCAGAAACCTGGCTGATCTGGAGAACATCTGTGTGGAGGAATGGGCCAGAATCCCTGTTGCAGTGCAGACCTGGTGAAAAACTACAGGAAACGTTTGACCTCTGTAATTGCAAACAAAGGCTACTCAAATACTTACTTGCAGCAGTAACACACAAATCAATTATTAAAAAAATCATACATTGTGATTTCCAGATTTTTTTTTTTTTTCGATTATGTCTCTCACAGTGGAAATGCACCTACGATGAAAATTTCAGACCCCTCCATGATTTCTAAGTGGGAGAACTTGCAAAGTCGCAGGGTGTTCAAATACTTATTTTCCTCACTGTATATGGAGGAGCAGAGCATGTGAGCTGTAGCAGTCATTCGGCTGTGTCTCCAGCAGGTTGAATATTGCTTTAGTAATAATTTTTATCATCTCTTTCAAAGGAGTGAGGACATCCAGACCATCCTGCTTTGTGTGAACCACGAGGTCAGTCGAAAATATACTAGAGTGGAGGTCGACCGTCAGATGGTCACAGTCAGACAGATGCCAGTCCAGAAAGTCACCTTGAGGAAGAGGCTGGTGTTCCGTGTACCCAGCTAGAACAACAGTGCGTCAAAGCAGGACCTGTTTATAATGAGCATTAACGTCTGTTCCGGACCAGTCAACATAAGAAAGTCAGCTTTTTTTTTAAATATTGTTTAGCCTTTTTTATGTTTTGTATTCAGAAGTTGTATTAATTGTTTCTATGACTATTAAGTATTCTGGCATTCAAAAATGGCCACAATACTAAATTCTAAGTTCATCTTAAATATCTGCTGCCAGTAAATTGTAAAAAAGCAGAGCTGTAGTGAAATAAAGGCTGTATTTCTCTGCATATGAGCCGAATGATAAACCTGCCAAAATAACAGCACCAGCAGCTCTGAGTTTTTTTAAAAAAGTCCCATTTTTTTTAAAAAGCATTATTCCATACAGTTTGGTTTTTAAGCGTTTTTTAAATAAATATAAAAGTCACAGCTATGAATGTGGTATGAATGCATAAGTTAGTATTGCTAAGTGAAAAGTTTTGTAATCTTGATTTGTGAAATGTTATGGAACCAAATCATGAATGTGAAATAAACTTTGTTGACTACTGATAGATTTGTGGCATCTTTTTAAAAACATTTTAGCAATTTTATAGATATCAACACAAACACTCAACATCCAGTAATACAGTGTTTCTCTTTAAATACATTTCTACATGTAAATATGGGAATACTTTATATCCTTTAGCACTGTCCTTACATTCATTTACATCTATGCAAACTGATGCTGTATAGTTACAGCTCATATATGATCAAAACAAGAATTGGAGTGGCACAATTGTAGAAGGAGCAAAAATTAGTCAAAGTTGTTTCTGTTGTTTTTTACTTGAACTTGCACCAAAACATGAACAAATTCTAACCTTTCAGTGAAGAAACATACACCCACTAAGCACTTCATTAACTACACCTGGTATCTGCGCTCACTGTCTATTTAATCATCTCCACTTACCATATAGGAGGACTTTATAGTTCTACACTTACAGACTGTAGTTCATCTGTTTCTCTGTACACTTTGTGATGCTTTGTTAGTGTGTGTTGCACTGGTGTGGTGTAAGACATCGGGTCTGTCTCAAATCCTAGTGAGTGTCTAAGTAGGCTGTCTAGGTAGCAGCTGTGTAAGTAGCAGTGTTCTCATCTCATCTCTCCTCATAAAACAGATTACTGAGACGCTCTAGTTAGAGAGAGACTGCGTCACGGCTTGTTCCCCCCCACTGCAGCACACGACCGGTGGTTTAGCTGGTTGCTAAGCTACCGACCGGCATCCAAAACAATAGCCCGAGGCTTAAAAATCCGCTAGCATAAATGCTAATGTCTCGAGTATAAAACTGCTGAATGGTGAAGGACTCGTTACAGAGTTGATAATAAAATACTGTTTTGTGTGATTATATGACCAGAAACACATTAAAACTCCAGAGAGAATCAAAATAACTCACATTTTAAAACCACTTCACTGCTCGTAGATTTGCCTGTGTTGCATCATGGGATTGTCTTAGCGACTGAGGAAGCGTTCAATGCTTCCTTAAAATCAGGTCTAAATAAGGTTCCTCAGTAGACAGCATGTTTAAGGTATGTAAGAATTGGGACAGTCTACATGTCGGGAGCGCATACTATGAGGTAAAATGCTGCCTATGTAGGAGCTCACTAGGTTTTGAGACAGACCTATTGACGTAGCAGTGCTGCTGGAGTTTTTAAACACTGTAGGTGCGTCCGAAATCACTTACTTTAGTTAGAGCTAGAGTGCACTGCCTGTATCCACGCAACTTCGGACGCACTACCTGAAGAGAGCTGGCACCACTGTTTCCAAGGTTACTGTGGGTAATACACTAAGACGTCATAGTTTAAAGTCATGCGTGGCACGGAAGGTTCCCCTGCTTAAATCTTTAGTTTGCCCGTGACCATTTGGATGATCCAGAGGAGTCATGGGAGAAGGTTCTGAGGTCAGATGAGACCAAAATAGGACTTTTTGGTCTTAATTCCCCTCGCCGTGTTTGGAGGAAGAAGAATGATGAGTACCATCCCAAAAACACCATCCCTACTGTGAAGCATGGGGGTGATATCATCATGCTTTGGGGGTGTTTTCTGCACATGGGACAGGACAGCTGCTCTGTATTAAGGAGAGGAGGACCAGGGCCATGTATTGCAAGATTTTGGGGAACAACCTCCTTCCCTCAGTTAGAGCACTGAAGATGGGTCGTGGCTGGGTCTTTCAACATGACAATGACCCAAAGCACACAGCCAGGATAAACAAGGAGTGGCTCTGTAAGAAGCATATCAAGGTTCTTGAAACATGAACCCTATAGAAACATGAACCCTACGTCCACCATCTTACCAACGTCCTGTGACACAAGACGTCAGACCATCACGGTAAAGGTCCGGCTATTCATTTAAAAGCCCCGTTTACTGACGGATGTAGATGTTTGTGACACCGTTCTGCGTGTTTGTATAAATATCCACTCACGCGGTGCCTAACTGTAGCTCTGAGGAGACGAAACAGGAGGAATTGAATCATTGTTTATCTCAGAAGCAGCGCTAACTCCTGTAGCGGAAGTTTACTAGCCGTAGCTACGTACACACAGCCGGCGTACCGCGTTTCACATCGCTTCTTCCTCCGCTTTGAATTCCTCCGCGGCTCCGATGGAATCCTGGGATAGGACAGTGTGCTGAGGCTGCATACTTAAAAATGTCTGCTGGTGCAGTACGTCATCCGGGGACTTTTGGTGTACTGCTAGATGTGAACTATGTATTCGGACACTCTAGTCACTCTCACACTGCTTTTGCGTACTGTTTAGTATGGAAGTACACGATTTCGGACGCATCCCAAGTCCACACACTGTCCACTCTATTAGACATGCCTACCTTGCTGGTCCACCGTGTAGATGTAAAGTCAGAGACAGTAGCTCAGTTTGTGTTCCTCTAGTCCTTTAGAAGTGGTTACAGGTCACTGCCCCCAGAACACTGTAGGCTGGCTCACCAATAAGTTTTAATGTAGTTCACAAAGTTATGTACAGGAAAGTATTGACAACTGTACCGACTTTCCAAGAAATTACTATCACCTCCTCGTCTTCTACAAGGTTAAAACATGTCCTGCCTTGTATTACATATGCACAGCGTGTTTTCAATAGTCACTGTTTAGTCACAATAACATTTATAAGTCTAGCATTATAATATAGTTCAGTGCTTTACTAGCAAGTAAGTTTCCATTATCTTACTATACATTTTAGTTTCTCTCTTTCAATGACCATGAAAAAAAAGTTTTCCCTTGGGGACCATGATGCACGAAAGGCTTAACACGCTTCTTACAGAAAAAAAAAGATCTGTTAGCAAATTAATGTATTTTACAGATATATACGTTTCTGTATTTTAAAGTAACAGCTCAAATTATTCTTTTAAATGCTGTTATAAATGTAACATACTGTAAGGATTCAGAGCACTCAGACCCAAAGGTGAGATCCATGAGCAGGCTTGTTTAATGAATGACAATGAAAGAAGGCAGAGATAAGGTACAACTGGGCAGGGTGCAGTCCCAAGCACTGAGGGAAGGAGAGTTTAAAGGTTGAGTCAATGAGAGACAACACGAAACAGGTGGGGGAAGGAAACAGGAGGGCAGAAACAAGGAACACAAGACACAACATAAGCACAAATCACATGACACTGACATAGAACCATGAATATCCCAGACAAAACCCTTACACATACTTAAACAGAAGTATATGTAATTGTCCCTAACTTGTGCTTGTGTATTATTTAGAAGTATTATTGAAAATTGAAAATTGTGGCAAAGTGTGCTTCAGTACATTTTATTTGCATTTTAGTTTCAATATAACTCAAATAAACCAACAATTAAATATGTGTACTGGTACATCAAACAAAAAGTTAACTTTATTGCAATATGCAATGCTGCATAAGCTGCTAAACAAAAAAAACTTGTAGACATGAAATATGTATTTCAAATATGTTTTAATAGATTTTAAGTTGCATTTAACATATGTAACATAATTTTTAAAATATATTTTATTTGCAGTATAACACAATAAGAAGCCCATAATATGTTTACAATATACTTACAGTGTAGTTACAAATTACAAACCACATGAAAAAATAATAGTACTTAACATACTTAATCTCAAATAAATTATAACTTACATGCATTTAATTTGTCATAAGTTGTTTTTTTTAAATGCCAAATGTTTATTATAGATTATATTATATTTATGTTTAAAGGATAAACATTAAAAGCATGCATTTTTCATATTAAATGCTTTTTTAAAAAGAACACTTAGAGACACTTATATGCTAGGTCCTCTATCCATAAAGTTCATCATCATCATCATCATCCCAAATTGTCTGCGTAGGTGGCCAATTGTGTCTAACAGGTCCCGGCCTCAAAAATGCTTCCAAAACTGTATTAAGAATGAAATAAACAAAATTGTTTGTTTTTGAATATCCAGCTGTATATTATAGTATGGTGTATATGTGTGTGTGCATACTCATGCATACTTACCCCGTGGATTTTGCCTTCTAGTGTTTGTTGTTGGAGGTACAATCACTTTAGCTTTCCTAGCTATCAACAAAAAACAATAATGGAAGTAAATGTGAAGGGGAAGTTTCCTAAACATGTTCAAGTGCAAAAAACACAGTCAAACAAGACCATACAGGTCAGTGATGAGAGCAACAAATAGCAACGATGACCATATTTACTGCAATAAAACAGCTTTAGTATAATGTCTTGTTATAGTAATAGACTGGGGAGGGTTTGGGTTAACTAATGTTTATATTAACTTTTGTCAGAAAGTACTCTGAAACGTGACAAGAGAAGAAAATATTTTGGCTCTCTAGCATAGACCATGGCTCCAGCTCCTGGAGAGAACATACAAAAACTTTTTTTTTTGGTTATATATGTATATAATCCAGACACTGCATGTATAGTTTAAAAGTTTTCTTGCAACAGTACCATGTAATGTTTAGTATCTAGTTTAGTTTGTAAAGTGACCTTTAACTGGATTTATCTAATAATAAACAGACGTACAGATAATATTGTATTTTATTTATTAGTAATTTACTGTAATTCCACAAATGTTGTTCTACGTTACTATACATACAGTGATTTACTACCTTACCTACAGTGGAAACAGCTTATAGGTAATGTTAGGGGATAGGGTGGGCTTTGATTCATATTAACAAAAGTGTCCCTCCCAATGTCAAATCCGCTCCAACGCCCTTGCATTTGAGAAATCTTACTTAAAGTTTCTAAGCAAGTTTGAAAGGATTACCATGTTCAGTGATCCTGTTGAAGTTCTGTATGTAGAACTGCTCCATTAGCTTTTTTAGGCCAGAAAGAGATTTGTTCACTTCGTCAAATGAGAGATGTTGATTGACAGTGATGCTGGTTGAGTCCTCAGATCCAGAAGAAACACAAAGAGACTGAAAAGTCTATAGACAGAAAAATATACAGAATATAAAATTCTTAAGCCATGAAAAGGTACAAAACTGCAAGCAACACAGTCATACAGGGATTTTATCTATACTGATGCATAGTGTACTAGTGTAAACAATTTTATGAGAAAATATTTTCTGATCCCCTGAAAAATTCTCCAAATTATCAATTCGGTGTTTCACAATAAGCCATAACCCATTATTTGCTGCCCATGAATTTGAGCAGGGTCACCACAAGATGGCAAATGTACAATTTACTGAGTGAGTTCAAGGCTTTTTTTCACGTCAAGTAGTTTCGGTGAGGTTTTAAACACGTATACATGCATATCGTTGCTGTCCAAAGAAAAACATGCATTTCCATGTTTGTCCATTTTCATTTTTCTATATTTGAACACGACAGCTGCTCTTTATGTCCTGTAAAAGTTTTACAATGAATGGACCAATAGAAATGCTCCAAAATCACTTGGAACCGGAGAGACGACTCCAAGAAAAGGCTGAGTGAGCCCCCCGGCTGAGCAACAACTCTCACAACACTCGCAAACCAATTTTTGCAGTCACAGGTAGCTCCTCACCTAGGACGTTTTTAATGATAACGGTTTTTCTCTTGCTTTTGTTAAGCTTGTTAGGCTTGTTAAGCTCGTCTTCATCTTTCAAATCGAATTTCAATCAGTAACAATTTTCAGAATCTACAGAAAATGCACATTAAAGTTTTATAGTACTTTATTTGTAATATCAGTGTAAATGTGATATTTTCTGATCATTTCAGTTTCTGAATTCTATTCTCTGGCTGTACCTTTTCTTTTTCCTGATAAACAGGCACGCATTCAGCTCTGTACTCCATAACATTTTATCTGATGAGGGTTTTTTATCAACATAAGCACACAAAGACAACAAATGGTGACATGCTGGTGCGTTTACAGAGCATGTTTTGAGACATCGCTACTCATATTTTTGTACCTGTAAAATGTGCTACTGTTTATTTTATTTAAGAATCTACAAACTGATAATGTGCAGCAAAATGTCTTGTGAATGAAATAAAAAATACAAATAAAAATAGAGATGGACCGATCAGCGTTTTTGAGGCCGATTCCGATTGCTGATTACCTTTCAGCGCGATCGGCCGATATATGCCACATGTATGCCACAGCAGGGCTACATATTATTAGCGCAAGCAAGTCATGAAACATGGTCTAAACTGGTTTGTTATCATTTTTAATGAGCTCATATAAAACAGTATAATATTTGTAACTAAATTAGAAGTTGGTCTATGTGGGAGTAAACCACTTGATAAGCTCCAGAAGAGCCACATCTGAAAAGTATCTCTACTAGGAAGAGCAGAGCGTGAATCCAGGTGGAACATTAAGCAGCAGAATGAACGTCTTCTACAGCCGAGAAGAGCTGCTTATCTAGAACTATAAACTCAATCACTCTGGCTGTGGTTCTTTAGCTCTGTGGCTGTTTCTGCTGCTGTTCTGTTCGTACCGGTCAGATCGGCCCATACTGATACATGGCCGATCGATCCTTCCATATTTAAATAAAAATGTTTCACCAATAATATCATCACTGGCACTTTTTACAAAACCATTTCCTCTACATGTCTACTGTCAAACATTCAGAGGAACCATTATTATTTTCTATATTTTAAAATGCACAGTACAATTTTATTTTCAGTTTGTTGAGTCTTCACAACCACAGTGGAAACCAAACAAGAAACAATATTTGGAGTATAAAAGATAATCTTACAGTAGACTGTACTTGTCTTGGGTCATTTTGTGATAAACTGGCAACGCTTCTGGTGCTGCTATAAACCACTGACCTATGATACCAGTTGCTCAATCGCAATAACTTATTTGATATAATTTTCATGTACATGTTAAAGGGGACCAGGTCTTGGCAATTTATTTTGTTCACAGTTTGTTTTAATAAAAAGTGCCTGAGACATTACTGTAAGCACTCCTGTTCAGCGCCACCGGAGGTCTCTGTCCCCGGAGTATTAGGTAACCTTGGGCTCACTTGGCTGGTGCTGATTACCCGTTTACATACACACCTGTAGCTCATGGCGTCCTCCCTTTAAATACTCTCTTCCCTCATTGTGAGGCATTGCTCATTGTTTCTCTCCATTCTACCAGGCCCTTTTGCTCTCTATGTCCTAGCCAGGGGCTACCGGCCTCAATCAAGCTGGGTTGAGGTCCACCGTCTCTGAAGGTTTACCTTATGCTACCTCTAGTGTCTCCGAGTTTCCTCGTCTCTCCAAACTCAAGGCTTGTCGAACCACTGAAAGAACAGATACTACAACCCGTGAACTATGAACTGTCCACATGAAATGTCTACATCTGGGAAAAGCCCACTCAGCCAGGTTTACATCAGCGGCTGCTGTCCTTTCTACTTGCATCACCTGCTCCAGCAGTTAACCGCTGAGCTAACACGGCTACCAGCCTGCTAGCCCTCCTGGTTTCCTATTCATGGACTCTGCCCAGTTTTCATTGCTCACATTTCCATATTTCTCTGTATATCAATAAACAAGCCTGCTAATGGATCTCACCAGTGCATCTGAGTCCCGATCCCTTACAATTACAAATGTGGCTTCGATTTCCAACTGAACATTTTGCCCACTTTATAGAAAATTCCTAAATATGTATTTTGTCTTGCGACAAGAAATCAGATATTATTAGAAAAAAAAGATATACTAAATTTATAACTATTTGTTTTAGTTATAACTAATTGTTTGCGCACAGAGGAATTTGAACTCTGTATTTAACCCACCACTGTAGCTACAAGCGCACAAACTCTAGGGAACAGTGTGGACAGCCCTATCCACAGTACCCTGACAGTAGTTGGGGTTAGGTGTCTTGCTCAAGGGCACTTTGGTTGTGTGCTGTTGGTTCAGGGGCTGGTTCCCTAACCTCAGCTCACAACACAACACTGCAGAAAACCTTAAATAAAGTTCTTAGCACATTCTTTTAGGACCTTCATAAGGAACATGCTCCTCCACAGATCAGACAGTTATGGTTACCTGGAGGAAATGGATGTGATCCTCTGTGTGTGGAAGTTGCTCGAGCTCAGCGTCTCTCTTCCTGAGATCAGTAATCTCCTGCTCCAGTGTCTTCAGGACTCCTTTAGCGTGACTCACTTCTGCTGTCTCCTGAGCTCGGATCAGTTCCGTCACCTCAGAGCGCTTTTTCTCAAAAGACTGGATCAGCTCAGTAAAGATCCTCTCACTCTCCTTCACTGCTGCCTGTGCAGAAAGCTTTATAGAGAGATACAGTTAACTTGCAGCTCCAGGGAGTCAAGTATTGAAAGTGTATGTTACAAAAATATAGTTATATTTAATATCTTATAAAGTTTGATTAAGGAAAAGACAGACATTGAATAAATTGTGACTTAAAAATAGCTGATCAATGAGAACTGCCCAGACGTGGTCCGAATATGGAGACATATATCATTTATTTATATATATAGCATATATATATATATATATATATATATATATATATATATATATATATATATATATATATATATATATATATATATACACACACACACTGATAACACTGTTTTATGTCTTGGACATATTAGACAGTAAGACAATAGTCATGTCTCAGAGGAGATAATGCTGGATGCTGAAGAAATAGGCTCAGGGACTTTAGAAAGATCCAAACTGGTGTGGCAATGATATTAACCTCTTGCCAGTGGTCTGAAGAGCACCCCAATAAACCAGCAATGGGATGTTGGCCACCCAAGGCTTATCAACGCATGAGGGCATGAACCGACAGATCAACTATAAGTCAAACAACTTTTTACCATGGTTACAGAACGAATGAACACAGTGCATTGCGCTCTGCTATGTAGCCAGCCTTGCTCATTCTAACTCCTTGAGTCCCATTCAAAGACTGTATATAAGAATGGACTGGATGACAGGGGGTTAAAAAATATGCCAAAACTGTCTAACTGGACAGTGGCAGTTCTGTGCCCTTGTTTTCTGTAAGTGGTTCACATTCACATCTAACTAGTTGCTAAAGTAGCTGACGTTGCACCAAAACACCCTTTTGACTCAGTTTGTGTCAACGACTACCAAATCATTAGGCGTACCAAACTATGGCTTGTAATTTGGAATTTTCCACCTCTGCCTTGAAAAAAATCAAAGAAAACTCTCCATCCAATGGGAATTTACGAGAGTTTTTCCCAACTCTGAATCTCCAATTTCCTACTAAGCATTACTGCAACTTCAGCTGACTGAGATTGTAAAAAACAATGGACGCTCCCAGTAAGCTAGCACTTGTTGGGCTGCTGTGTGTGTAGAAAAAAGTTCTAAAAAGTTCTAAAAAGTATTTACATTTGAATTAAAGAGATGTGGGTTAATGCAGTTTATCGACATCATGCACAAAGAGCATATCTTAAACAAACAGAAGCTCAAAATGCTGAGAACACACTATTACTTGTTGTTCTGCCATGTTGTTACAACATCAAATATTCGCAACTTGGAGAAGGCAAAGCTGTTGAGAAACTCTGACTGTCAGAGATGGAGTCAGTACTCACATTAAGAGTTTTCACAGCCTGGTCTAGCTCTTGCCACTTCTTCTGTTTTTCCTGAATTCTCTTCTGGGTCTCCTCTTTCATCTTCTCCAGCTGAGTCTGTGGGATGAAATAACTTGCAGTCAGCTCTTCATGAATTATCAGTCTGTAGGTTATACATTAGCAACAGATGAAGTGTTTATATTCAAGTTTCTTGACATTATCTTCCTACAGTAAAGCTATAAAAGGCTTTAGTTTTCCACTCCATTTGAATGGCACAGTTACCGTTTACGTTGTGTGAAAATGTCATGATGAATGGACCAATAGAAATGCTCCAAAATAACTTGTATAACTTTGTATTACCAATACTTTATGGTCAACAATAAATCGAAGGCATTCAGTACAGCTACTTTTCACCCACCATATTTATTTTAATGTGCATACATTGGTCAACAGTCTTAGATCACTACCGGTCAACAGTTTTAGTACACTAACAGTCAAACGTCTTAGAACTGTTGTGATAGGAAGCTCTCTCACAGAAAACTGTTACATACAATATTTGTTTATTGTATAAGTTTATTGTCTGATGCCCAAAATATTGTTTTATAATATATTATTATGAGCACTTCCTACTTTTGATGGCAGCAGCGGGGTTTGAGTAATGTTTCTGTGGCATTCTCTGGGCCCACTCATTCATGTGGAAGACACTCTCTCAACCAATCTGGGTCTGAATCCATCCTTGCAGATCATGTACACCATACATGCTGATGGTCTATCCTGTGACAGATGGGATCTTCCAGCAAGACAATGAGACACATCACACGACTAGAAATGTCCCACATTGGTTGGTAGAGCTGACCAAGACTTCCAAGTACTACCCTGGACCTCTAAATCCCCAGACTTAAACCCAATTAAGCATCGGTGGGACCACCTGGATGGTGGTGTTGGCTCTATGGATCCTCCCACACATGCCCTCCAGCAGCTATGGGATGCACTGCAGTCAGCATGGCTCCAGGTACCTGTGACGATCTACCAGGACCTTATTGAGTCTCCCAGTCTGTATACTCTCTCGCAGTCTTCAAACGCAGACCGAAGACCCATCTCTTTGTGAAGCACTTATAAGCGCTAATCTACTGAAGCATTGATATAAACCGTAATTGCACTTGATCTTCTAGGAACTCTGGCTAAGTAATGCATTTATACTATATGTATATATATTTATTCTCTTCTCTGTAGGGGTTCCAGTCTTTCTAGGTGTTGCTCTGTGTCTAATCTTATATGTTGTTGTCTTCTTTCTAGGTATCAGCACTGGCACTTGTTTATGGCAGTGTTTGAGCTCAAGAGTGGTTTGGACTTAAACCTGTTTGTACTAGATAGAGATACTCATACTCTGACAGAACACTAAGCACTTATGTAAGTCACTCTGGATAAGAGCGTCTGCTAAATGCTGTACATGTAAATGTACCTGCTATCAGTTACTCTGAATATTAGCTAGGTCATAAAAATGTGACTCAACTGCGTAGTTCTTACAGTTCTTAGACTCTGGACGACAAATTGAAAGCATTTTTAAAAAGCCATTCTTGCCTAAAAGACATTGTACAACAAAATACCTGTTTCTCGCTTCTTTCAGCCACTGCTGCAACCGTATCATGGCCTTTGTGTTCATGCATTGTGCACAAATAACAGATGCATATCTGGTCAGTGCGACAGTAGATCTCGACCAGTCTGTCATGCTGAGGGCAGATCTTCTCTTGCAGGCGTGTGGAGGCTTTAATCAGCTGGTGCTTTTTTAAGGCAGGCAGTTCCAGGTGAGGTTTAAGATGAGTTTCGCAAAGTGAGACCAAACACACTAAACAAGACTTGACGGCTTTGTATTTCCGTCCGGTGCAGAAATCACACTGCACGTCTTCCGAAGCAGCGTAGCGGTAATCAGAAGATTTAGGTTGGAGATCCTGTTTATTCAGTTGTTCCACCACTTCAGCCATAGCATTGTTTCTTAGTAGAACCGGGCGAGGAGAGAAAGTCACCCTGCACTGGGGGCAGCTGTAGACGCCTCTCTGCTTGTCCTGGTCCCAGCAGTTATTGATACATACTTTACAGAAGTTGTGCCCACAGGGAGTCGTCACTGGATCCTTCAGTAGATCCAAACAGACTGAGCAGCAAAAATTGTCTTCATGTACTTTAATGCTGGCCTCTGCCATTTTCTTGCAGTCCCAAGCTCCGAGAGATCAGTTTCGCTTTCTCTGAACTCCTTGGGCGTGGCTTTGGTTAATAGAGTGTGTGACAGAGAGAGAGGGGGGGAGGGGGGGTAGAGAGAAAGAGAGAGAGAGAGAGAGAGAGAGAGAGAGGAAGGGAGAGAGGGAGGGGGGGATGGGTGGAGCCAAGTGTGCAAAAACTAGGAAGCATGCTGGAAATGGAAGGGCATGACTCCAAATAGGAAATTTGAGATCATCATGTCCAGGAACTTTGGCAAAAATGGTACTTGCCATAGACTGGAAAGTAAAATAGCGGCGCAAAACAAAACCAATACAGAACCATTGGGTTATTTATAAACTATATCTGGTGACTATATGTCCACTCCGCCAAACACAGAACATGAACGATATAAATTTGGTCCATCTTGTCCCTTTAGTGTCCCAGCATGAACAAACCCACTAAATGGTCAGTGTTGTCCTGCCTGGACATCTATTTGTATCATATTGAGTCTCTAAGTAAGACAATTTTCACTAAAATATTCTGCTTTTGAAGAAAATATCTTCTTATTGTCCTAATATTAAAAATATTATGTGAAATATATTTGAGTTTTCAGTCCTGGTCTACAAATAATATATTAGCTGTCCAGCAGAAACAGAGCAGTCTCAACATCCATTCATGCCTTTTTACTGTCTGTGAAGCGGAAGTTTTATTTTTTTGCCAGCTTCGTGTTCAAAACATCAATCCAGAAACTGGAGAACGTCGTTAGCGGAAAATGTTACCAGTTAGAGATGAAAGGATCGATCGGCTATGTATCGGTATCGACCGATTTTTAATCAAAACATGCAATCAGTGATCTATTTGTATCATATTGAGTCTCTAAGTAAGAAAATTTTCACTGAAATATTCTGCTTTTGAAAAACATACCTTCTTATTGTCCTAAAAGTAAAAATATTATGCGAAATATATATTATAATATATAAATATACTTTTCAGTCCTGGTCTACAAATAATATATTGGCTAGTACTAGTACTAGGTTCTGACTACTGACCTGAGCTGTTAGCCTGATTGTGTTGTTGCAACGTTCTAGTAGTGACATTGTGAGAACCTTGTTTAGACAACGTAAACAACACCACCTTTTGACAGCGTTGTAGCAACATCACTTCTAAGCAGGCTGGCTAGATTAATCTATGTCTAAAAATAATTACAGAACAAATCAAGTAAAAATCGGGAGAGTAATATGAAAGTTATAGCCAATTTGATCATGAGAGCTCATCATGTCTCAGTTCGTGTATTTATTTGTTTATAAGTGGATCTTGCCAACGTGATGGCAAATGTCTCATCACAGTAAACATTTATAAATAGCTGTGTACATAAAACCTAAATTCATAAATCAACTGTTTTAGATACTGTTATGAGGCTCAAGTCGGCTTCTTGTCCTAATCTTTCTGTTCCACCTTAAATGGTGCAGTAATCACTAAAGCTATAGCATTAGCATTAGCATTAGCACTGACGAAACATAGACCTGCTGATTCTGTGAGACAGCAAAAATACTGTCCAGCAGAAACAGAGCAGTCTTAACCTCCATTCACGCCTTTTTACTGTCTGTGAAGAGTATGTTTTATTTTTTTGCCAGCTTCGTGTTTGAAAGTTCGAACCAGAAACTGGAGAACGTTGTTAGCGGAAAATGTTACCAGTTAGAGATGGAGGGATCGATCGGCTATGGATTGGTATCAGCCAATTTTTAATCAAAACATGTGATCAGTGATTGGCTGATATTTCTCTAATTTAGCCGATCCTGAGAGCCGATTGATGGCGTTAAACAAATGAGCCTAATTTCTGTATTTCTAGTTAGCGTTTCATTCAGGAAGAGGTGCTGTCCGTGAAACCCCCTCCGGCCAGCTCGCTGCAATTCCTATCTAAACCACTAGGTGGAAATACATACTCATTCATTTTCCACAGACTGACTAAAGCAGCGGCCTCACGAGAAAAGCATGAGCTTATAGAAAACCTGTCGTCTGTCTGGCAGTGTTTACCGTATGTGACTCAGACTCAACCAGGACGTTTTTAAAATTTGTAAAATCATTGTGTCTCGTAGGAACCAAAGACATTTAACTCTAATAATCTGATACAGCACTGCACACAGCTGAATACAGTGAGTATCAGTAAACAGCAGAGCTAGCACGCACGGCTAACACAAAACAAACAACCCAGAACACCATACAAACCAGATCTGACCGGTACAAACAGAACAGCAGCAGCAACTCAATATTCTACATTTAATGATTACAGATTTAGTTTAAAATAACAGAGTCTGCGTTTAATGACTGCAGTTTTGACTGCATTTATTAAATTAGCTTTTTTAGTTTTAAATTAAGGGTCTAAATGTAATGATTGCAGTATTTGGAGATATTTGTTTGATTTACTTTGTTTATTTACTGATAATTTAGTTTAAAATATTATGCTGTTTCACATGAGCTCATTAAAAATGGTAATAAACCAGTTTAGATCATGTTTCATGATTTGCTTGCGCTAATAACTACATGTAGCCCTGGCGTGGCATATACTCCGCCCTCTATCGGTATCGGCTATCGGCTGATCGTGCTGAAAGGTGATCGGCGATTGGTATTGTCCTCAAAAACGCTGATCGGTCCATCTCTACTACCAGTATGAAAAGAATATTTAGGATGTTTTGATGGACTAATTCAGCTTAGCAGGGAGTCAGTAGTGATATTAAGCGGGTACATGTGAACAGCGAGCTGTTTGTGCGTTTTTTAAGGTTTTTCAAGACGTCAGTTCAGTGCTGTATATTTTTCATCAATTTTTGAGGGTGATTGTTATGTTTTAAGCACACAAATATGAAATAAAATCTGGGTAATTAAGTTTTGCACCAATTATTAGAAGAGTATAGTCAAAAATCAATCATATCAAATCAGGCATTGTTAGAATTGCCAGCCTATAAGAGAACAACAGAGTGAACCAATGTGCTATACAGCGCCACCCTAAGGCAGACCAGTGCTGCAGCTCTTGTTGACAATACCAAATTCAGAAGCTCTGTGTTTTGTATCTGACCATCAGTTTTTCTTTAACTGACAGCATAATGTCTTATTTCTTTCAAGGGACGCCAAAGAATTTCAATTTAAAAGCATTCAGGGCTCCAATGGACTGACTGGTCTCTAAAGAAAGTTGTTTCTTTCTGGTCATTGTGAGTCGATCAGCAAGTCATCAACTGCTGATCTTCAGATACTAAACTAACCTAGAATGTTGTTCCCTTTTATACTCACTTATTAGTAGAATGTTTTTCAGCTGTACATCACAACTGAGCAAGAGTGTCCTAACAACCAATTAGTTCAATAACATCCTTAACTAAAAGAATTTCAATTTAAAAGCATTCAGGGCTCCAAGAGGTTAATTAAGAGGATCCGGACCCCCAGGACTACTGTATGTCCCACATTGGTACAATACCTACCTTTAAGTCATTGACCTATATGTACTTAGGCCTTTGGTTTTTTTATAAGCCCAAGGATTTCTCACAGAATGCGTTTACTAGGCCCGTATAGTCAATGGTGTTTTATGGGTGTGAAGAGTAAATACACAAATATTCCAATATCTTGGAAAATAGTTCAGAATTTTATTTTGGCTCAAAACACTTTTTTGAATATTTTTTAAATCAATTATAACATTCTAAAATAAAATACAGCTGAACTGTTCACAGACCAATTCACTTTGACACCGTTGGTAGTACCTCCTTTATGAGCCATGCCCTCTACAATGTTCTGCTGAACAAAACATGAAGACTGAAATCCAACCAAAACATACTTAAGCTGTGAAACATTACAGCTTAAGAGGAGACTGAATGGTCTGATCTCATCTTATCGAGAACACTGCGTAAGGTTGATCAGTCCATGTTGCTCAGTTCAACCTACTTTGGGAATGTAAGCAAAGTAGTCGAGAGCATGGAATATTTCTCCACACATTTGTACTTGTAAAGGTATATAGCCCTCATTGTTCATTTCGGATATCCAGAAAATTGTGTAAATGCATTTTTATAGAAAAGCAAGAAAATATATTCTTTTAAAAAGGTTGAGTGGCATCAAGTATTGTTTATGGAAGGCTGTCAGGCCACAGATTAGGCTCAGCTTTAATCTATATAGTTTTATATAATCATATATTTCTAAATTATTTTTGTATATATTCTTGCTTTTATTTAACAGGAATAAGAACATGGTTTCTTCTTTGTCTCATAACTAACTAAGCTAGGTCTTGACCGTAAATCATGATTGTGAGCAACTGCATGGCTCTTTTTAATTCATACAGATAAGAACACACAAAAGAACTTCTAGAGGAACACACTGAATAATTCTTCCACAGAACCTCAGCGGAACGCAGCCCTGCCGTCAGAATACAGACCTGATGGCATAACGGAAGACCCAATCACATGAAAATATCTATGTATCATCGGTGTGCAGTTAATGAGGAGACTCAGTCCACGGTAAAGACCAGCTTCTTGGTCAGAGTGTAGCGCGGCTCGGGCATCTGCTTGTGGCCACTTAATACTTTGTGGCTCACTTCTCGGTTCACACTCGTCAGAATGGAAAGAATGTCTTCTTTGCTGGTATAAAAAAAAACAACAACAAAGAATTTATAAATACATGTCAAGGAACATGGTCATATATGTTGATATACACTACCACTCAAAAGATTGGGATCACAGTGAAATGTTCTTGTTTTCAATGGAGTATCTTCTTCCTTAACACAACAATGGACTGACGGGTCTCTAAAGAAAGTTGTTTCTTTCTGGTCATTTTGAGTCAGTCAGCAAGTCATCAACTGCTGATCTTCAGATACTAAACTAACCTAGAATGTTGTTCCCTTTTATACTCACTTATTAGTAGAATGTTTTTCAGCTGTGCATCACAATTGAGCAAGAGTGTCCAAACAACCAATTAGTCCAATAACATCCTTAACTTGGATTGGCGGCCGTACCAGGAGATTTAGACAGAGGACTGAGAATTGCTGATAATAGGACTATATGCAAAATAAGCCTCTATACAAAAATAGGTTTTAATACAAACATTTTTATTATTTAAAAATCATCTGATACACTTACATTAATTATGAAATGGACAATATTGTTTGTGAATGAAAATTGCATGAAATAAAATTCTAAATTTTTGAGCGGTAGTGTACACACCAGTCACATGATGCGGATTAACGATCACTGATAACACAACTAAGTGTAGACTTTTATGATGTACAAATTACACAACTGTGCAAAATTTAGAGGCTGTCTTTTAAATTATTTATTTCTGTAATTATTATTTCCACTCAAAATGTCCATTAAGGGATCATTAAGTTAATTAATGATTAAATGATACAAAGAAAACAGGATGTTTTAGATTGTTACAACACAATCTAGCGGTTGGTATAGAGTGTGTTGGGCTGCTGCCGTCCATGCTGTAGACTGGGCTCAATTACCCACCTAGATAATCTCCATACCTCACACTATACCAATAAGAGTCCTTGAGAAAGACTCCTAACACCACTTTCACCTACCTGTGTACAGGTAAACTGTAACACTACCTTAACCTACCTGTGTACAGGTAAACTGTAACACTACCTTCACCTACCTGTGTACAGGTAAACTGTAACACTGCCTTCACAAAAGTATGGGAGCTATAATAATAATAATAATAATAATAATAATAATAATAATAATAATAATAATAATTAAGAATAATAATAATAATACTACTACTACTAATAATAATAATAATAATTAATAAAAAGTCTTAACTGTGTATGTTGAGACTTTCGTGTAAATTATTTGTTAAAGATATATTTTATTTACGTTTTGCCTGGAAGTGAATGATATGGGGGGTTTCTGAATTAACTACATTACTTTTTTACTTTGTAATATGTTTTAGATTGTATTTAATTGGGTTGGAAAGAGTTAAATGTTTCAGAAGATGCAAATATGGTCTCATACCTCTGTATTAATTTGAGTACTTTTGTTTACATCACCTACAAGTTGACCAATGACATGACCAATAGCCTTCGACTCACCTTTGCAGACCATTCTCTATCTGCCTACAGAGCTCCTGGATGAAGATAGACCCATAATTAGTATGGCGGAAAGACTTGTAGGACTCCACCGTTGCCATTCCAATCAAGAAATCAGCTTCAATAGGAAGAGTGTAGAACGGCACACTGTGGGCGTCGTCTTCATAATCCTCGTCATTAGAATCCTCGTCACCGTCGGCTTGAACGTACATGGATCTTTGCATCCGATTACCCTGGCACGCCTGGATGAAGAAGAGCTTTGGTTTCATTAACAGAGTCTGGCAACGGGCAAACGGTAATGTCAGGTCACGAATCTGCATCTGTTTGCCGTCCGTGCCGAGGACTGTTCCTTTTTGCCCGTGAGAGAGGATACAGCAGACAAAGGCATCCATTTTAGAGTGGTCCTTTTCTGCAAACTCCTTCGCTACAGCCAGCATATCCACGCTACACAGGTCTGTCTTGTTTACTGGCACAAAATGCAACTTGGAGAATAGTCTGGTTAGCTCTTCTAATGGAGAGAGAGAGAAAGAACACGTATCACAGACTGAAAGAAAGGGCATTAGGTATTATCACTTGGTCTCAAAACAATAAACAATACAGAAGCAGTAAAGTCATATTTACATTAATCTCTGCTTACTGTAATCTGATCACGGTGTAAGAAGTTAGGACTCCTATTCAGTGCTGATTAATATTTTACTCTGTGTTGGTAATAATATATACAGTATAATCAATAATGTGTAACCAAGAACCAGAATAACCAATGTTTATATAAGGGGTGTAAGAAAATATAGAATATTGGGATATTATGTTTAGTTATACTGTATCGATTCTCAAACACACAGTATCCATACAGAGATTTCTGGCAGACAGTGAATCATTGTGTGTTGTGTTTAAAATTTTTGACCACTAGATGGCAGTTGTAATCCATTTTCAGCTCCACTCCAACATTCACAAGTAGCACAAGGGCACAATGCTACTGTAGGCATTGTCAAACCTGTTCATACAGTGGTGTGTTTTAATAGTATATATATGTATATGTGTGTGTGTGTGTGTGTGTGTGGTAGTACATTAGGGTTCTTGATTACACATTATTGATTATACCATTACATACCATATATATATATATATATATATATATATATATATATATATATATATATATATATATATATATATATATATATATATATATATATTCAGAAGTCCTAGGAACACTGTCAAGTAGGTATTCACCACTGCTGACCTAGACCCAGCCTTGCCATATCAGTTTGACCTTCGTCAAGGTCATTCAGTCCTTCACACTTGCCCATCTCTCTCGCATCCAACACAACAGTGACAACAACCAACTGTTCGCTTACTGTCTAATATTTATCAGAGCTGACATGTGCTAATGCACTAATCACCATTATCTCGTTACATCTGTGAGTGAGCTGTCACCACGCTCAAGATTATCAGTACGTGAACCTGAAAACAAACATACCTGCATCTTTATCTGTTCCTTTTCGGTCTAGTAGTGGACGTGCGTTCTCAAAGTTGTAGTTATTAATAATCAGACAGTACCCACGAGGCCGCTGCTTCAACGAGTAATAGTTTTCTTCCTACAGTGATGAACAGAGTATAATCATAAAAGGTTCAATATTTTAAGTCAAAGAATAACCATTTCTTAATACCTTTTTTTGGGCATCTATTGGAGCTGGGTCCTCCTGTGAATCTGTAACCACGCCCACTAAAGAGGGAGAATGAAGTGGTGAAATAGGAAGAGAAGGGCGACAGAGACAAACAGAGGGAGAGAGGAGGATATTGTAAAATAACATGTTACTACTTTAATCTTTAGCTCCAAGTCTTGGTGTTTGTGAGTGTGTGTGTGTATGTGTGTGTGTGTGTGCGTGTGTGTGTGTGTGTGTGTGTGTGTGTGTGTGTGTGAGAAATATATGGTCTTACCTTCTGATGAAGTATCTATAATGGACGGAGGATTCTGTACCATATCATCCTGGAGGCAAGTAGGGAGAAAAACAAAATATATAAGCTTTAAGCTTTAAGACACACAGCTCTCAACAATACTACTGATAATTTTAATTAAAATGTTAATTAAATTTTAATTAAAATTAATGTTCCATAAAGACTTAATAAGCTTTCCTGAAGCCGATTAGCAAGAGAAAACTGTTTAACAAGTATTCTAATACTTACCGTGGGAATGTCCATGGATATCTCCTGTTGAGGAGCCCTTGGATAAACTGAGTAATGCATAAATAAATAAATAAATAAATAAATAAATAAATAAATACATACATACATGAAATAAGAGCATTAAAAACAGAAGTAGAAATAGATTGAGCGCCTTTTAAAGAATAATTGGCCTCATTCACCGGTATCTCGTAGGAAAACTCTACAGCAGATTCATGCCATGTTCTTAAACTACAGTACTGTTTGTGCTGTGTGTGTGTGTGTGTGTGTGTGTGTGGGTGTGTGTGTGTGTGTGTGTGTGTGGATTCTGTTCTTACATAAGAACAATATAAGAAAAAATAAGAACAATCCCATATAAGAAAACAGTGGTGTATGTGAGAATCTTTGTGAGAACTGTGTAAGTCTGAAGAAGAACAGTTGGTGAATGAAGCCCATTGTTTATTTACTTCGAAGCTCAATCGTGTCTGTGCATGACTGTAGCAGGTACAGAATGTTGACACACAAACCTACACAGTTTTGATCATATAGCACGAAAAAGAAATTCTTTAGGATGGGCATCCCCCCCTTAGGGTTGTGTGATATATATATATATATATATATATATATATATATGGTCTACGATATTATCTCAATTGCCGTATTAACAATATGAGAGCTGACGTTATCGAGTACGCCACTGACTGGGAAAACAACAAAACAATCAAAACTCCTCGACTCAACGCGGTCACTACTTCATGCTTTAGTACAGGCTGCTGTGAGTGCTCACTGAGAGTGCACATACTGTGTGCTAGCATAGTCTAAAGCTAGACACCGCCAGCCTCGCAGTCTACCGCCTTAGATTTAACTCCTAGTTGAGGATCATCTTTACTCGTGTGGAGCTGGTCTGGATCTGAAAAGACTGACGTTACTCAGAAGAGGGAAGTTTACAGACTTTGTAAGAAAACAGCCATTAAAGATCCACACAGCTAACCTGTTCATCATCTCCCAACAAACCACCACACAGAGTATGAGGAGTATAAAGAGAGTATGAGGAGCATGGACAGAGTATGAGGAGTATTAACGGAGTATAAGGAGCATGGACAGAGTATGAGGAGTATGAACAGAGTATGAGGAGTTTGAACAGAGTATGAAGAGAGTATGAGGAGTATGAACAGAGTATGAGGAGTATGAAGAGAGTATGAGGAGTATAAACAGAGTATGAGGAGTATGAACAGAGTATGAGGAGTATGAACAGAGTATGAGGAGTATGAACAGAGTATGAAAAGTATGAACAGAGTATGAAGAGAGTATGAGGAGTATGAAGAGAGTATGAGGAGTATGAAGAGAATATGAGGAGTATAAACAGAGTATGAAGAGTATGAAGAGAGTATGAGGAGTATGAACAGAGTATGAGGAGTATGAAGAGAGTATGAGGAGTATGAACAGAGTATGAAAAGTATGAACAGAGTATGAAAAGTATGAACAGAGTATGAGGAGTATGAACAGAGTATGAGGAGTATAAACAGAGTATGAGGAGTATGAACAGAGTATGAAAAGTATGAACAGAGTATGAAAAGTATGAACAGAGTATGAAGAGAGTATGAGGAGTATGAAGAGAGTATGAGGAGTATAAACAGAGTATGAAGAGTATGAAGAGAGTATGAGGAGTATGAACAGAGTATGAAAAGTATGAACAGAGTATGAAAAGTATGAACAGAGTATGAAGAGAGTATGAGGAGTATGAAGAGAGTATGAGGAGTATAAACAGAGTATGAAGAGTATGAAGAGAGTATTAGGAGTATAAACAGAGTATGAGGAGTATGAACAGAGTATGAAAAGTATGAACAGAGTATGAAGAGAGTATGAGGAGTATGAAGAGAGTATGAGGAGTATAAACAGAGTATGAGGAGTATGAAGAGAGTATGAGGAGTATAAACAGAGTATGAAGAGTATGAAGAGAGTATGAGGAGTATGAACAGAGTATGAAAAGTATGAACAGAGTATGAGGAGTATGAAGAGAGTATGAGGAGTATAAACAGAGTATGAGGAGTATGAACAGAGACCTTACTCCCCCTACTACTGCCGCTATACGTTCCCCTACATGAGGTATGAAGCCCCCCTAGTGAATATCATAATAACAGCAGAATATTACAGAATATAATTTTATCTCACATCATTATGATTTCAAATTTTGATCAGAGTACAACAGTAATTTAATGTGAGTTTTTCAAAGCATAGTTTTAATAATTAATAATAGACTCACCTTCCCTGGAGCTGTAATCTAGTTCCCTTGTTTGCAGGCTCTCGAATTCTCGCACTCTGTTTGCCAACTGTTTATCACATTGATCCAGAATCTTCAGCAGCTCGTCCAGGTAATCTTCCCTGAGATTCTGCATCTTCTCCATCTCAGACAGAACGTCCAGAAATGTCTGCGAGATTAAAGAAGAAAACGAACAAAAGATAAAGTAAGACAAACACACCAAATCACTTACAGTCCTTGCTTAACTTCTCCAGTAATCTATTTCTTACATTCATAGCTCATCCTATAGCCCCTCATCTCTGACCACAGGACCACTGCTGGATGTACTGTTCTAGTTGGTAGACCACTCTGAACCCAGCAGCAGCACTGAGGTCATTAACAACCCTACTTTGCCTGATACACTTGTACCAGCACAACATCCACTAACATACCACTACTATGCTAATGTCACTGCTGTGTTGAGAATGGTCAGCAGTGGATGTGGGGTCCATTTGCATTAGTGTATGGGGTAAAGGGGGGCTATGGTCAGTACCTGTAAACCTACAAGGTGCTGATATATATATTGCTTGACGTTACTGATATATATATAATGCTTGATGTTACTGATATATATAATGCTTGACGTTACTGATATACATAATGCTTGACGTTACTGATATATACATAATGCTTGACATTACTGATATACATAATGCTTGATGTTACTGATATATAATGCTTGACATTACTGATATATATATAATGCTTGATGTTACTGATATATAATGCTTGACGTTACTGATATACATAATGCTTGACGTTACTGATATATATATATTGCTTGACGTTACTGATATATATATAATGCTTGACGTTACTGATATACATAATGCTTGACATTACTGATATATATATATTGCTTGACGTTACTGATATATATATAATGCTTGACGTTACTGATATACATAATGCTTGACATTACTGATATATATATATATTGCTTGACGTTACTGATATATATATAATGTTTGACGTTACTGATATATATATATAATGCTTGACATTACTGATATACATAATGCTTGATGTTACTGATATATAATGCTTGACGTTACTGATATACATAATGCTTGACATTACTGATATATATATAATGTTTGACGTTACTGATATATATATATAATGCTTGACGTTACTGATATTCATAATGCTTGACATTACTGATATATATATATATTGCTTGACGTTACTGATATATATATAATGTTTGACGTTACTGATATATATATAATGCTTGACGTTACTGATATACATAATGCTTGACATTACTGATATACATAATGCTTGATGTTACTGATATATAATGCTTGGCGTTACTGATATACATAATGCTTGACATTACTGATATATATATATTGCTTGACGTTACTGATATATATATAATGCTTGACGTTACTGATATACATAATGCTTGACATTACTGATATATATATATATTGCTTGACGTTACTGATATATATATATATTGCTTGAAATTACTGATATATATATAATGCTTGACGTTACTGATATACATAATGCTTGACATTACTGATATACATAATGCTTGATGTTACTGATATATAATGCTTGACGTTACTGATATACATAATGCTTGACATTACTGATATATATATATTGCTTGACATTACTGATATATATATATTGCTTGACGTTACTGATATATATATAATGCTTGACGTTACTGATATACATAATGCTTGACATTACTGATATATATATATTGCTTGACATTACTGATATATATATATTGCTTGACGTTACGGATATATATATATATATTGCTTGACATTACTGATATATATATAATGCTTGACGTTACTGATATACATAATGCTTGATGTTACTGATATATAATGCTTGACGTTACTGATATACATAATGCTTGACATTACTGATATATATATAATGCTTGATGTTACTGATATATAATGCTTGACGTTACTGATATACATAATGCTTGACATTACTGATATATATATAATGCTTGACGTTACTGATATATATATATATATATATTGCTTGACGTTACTGATATATATATAATGCTTGACGTTACTGATATATATATAATGCTTGACGTTACTGATATACATAATGCTTGACATTACTGATATACATAATGCTTGATGTTACTGATATACATAATGCTTGACATTACTGATATATATATATATTGCTTGACGTTACTGATATATATATATATTGCTTGACATTACTGATATATATATAATGCTTGACGTTACTGATATATATATAATGCTTGACGTTACTGATATACATAATGCTTGACATTACTGATATACATAATGCTTGATGTTACTGATATATATAATGCTTGATGTTACTGATATAACGACCAGCTCAGTGTATACTCACAGCAGATTCCAGTTTAGCTTTGGGCAACGTTTCCAGAAGGAACTTTATAGTCCGAAGATTTTCAGCAGTTATTTCTTCAGACAGCTTATAAAGCAATATTCTAAAACACACAGAAGTGATATGTCAGACAGTAAATGCATATTTCCGGAAAAAACTTACATGTTAAAATTAGGGCTGGGGTGACAAGTCGACAGAATCAACGTAATCAATTACGAAATTATGTTGATTACCATAACGTGCGTCGAAGCATCGCAAAGATGTCCGCGCCGACTGAAAGCATGGATTTATCCAGAACGCGAGCTGCAGCTACAAACAATCACTCGCGTGTATCTAATGTTGTGGGAGTGTTTCACACAGAAACACAACAGTGTGGTGCTCTGTCAGCTCTGCACAGTGGAGATGATCACAACAGTACAACTGCTATACACGAGACCTTGAAGCTCAAACATCCCATAGAGCTTCATCAACGCAGCAGCAGGACAGCACCTGTTTACCTGTTTATCTCATGTTAGCAGATTATTTTAAGATTATTAACACGTGTAACATGTTTCTTTCAGTAGAGTCACTTGAACACTCGCATTGTTAACAGTTTCTTAATCGTCCAGTGTAGAACCTAAGACTGTTCTCGATACCGCGGGAGCTTTAAAACACACGTAGCTGCTTCTCAAACGACTCTCTGACAAAATATATATATATAGTCCACAAACTGTCCGAGTTCTTGTCCATGAGGCATGTAGGCTACGTGTCATTTGTGCGTCTAAAATCTAATCACAACCATCCATTGGTTATCCGTAACAAATCTGTAACAAAATTTTAATTCCTAACACACTCACATTAGAGTAATCGAAAAATTAGTCGTTAGATTTATCAAAGTAAAAAGAAAATCGTTAGATTACTCGATTAACAAATTTAGCATCAGGTGTAGCCCTAGTTGCAAGTATATGTTAAGTGGCAACCAAATACATTTCAAGGAGTACTATACTGTTAAACGCATTTCCCTTCAATCATAGATATCAATCATAGATATCAATTATCAAGGGTGAGTAACACAGATTAACACAATTCACAACACAGTGTTCATAAAGCTATGTGACATACAAAAGCCCTTAATGACTGCTGACATAAACTGTAATGTCAAGTTAATATAACATATTAACTTTAATAACATATTAAATAGACTCTATTGTGAAGTGTCTAACATAGTGCTGATAATATATCACTGCTGTCAGAGCAAACCTGGCTGGATAACCTACACGCATAATGATTGTAATGAAAGTAATCCAAATAAAGGTGGTGCCGGTAGTCTACCTGCTCTACTAACCAGTAGGGATGCACCGATACCACTTTTTCCTTACCGATACCAATACCGATACCAGCTTTTCAGGTATCTGCCGATACCGGGTACCGATACCGATACCAACTCTGACTTAAACGCTCGATATATGGCTATAAATCCTGATATTTATAGTGTTCCACTTTTTATATGTTGTACTCTGTGCTAGCTTGGATGAAGTTGCTGTTTTTTTGACGTGGTTTTGCTTTAAATGCTTAATTTAATTTGATGTATTAAAGTCTTTGCTGGTCGTGCCACCCCTTGAAATGCTGGCGTTACAAATTTTGCAGCGGGCATTTTTGCTGCTGCCCGTCTCAACAGAGAAATACTCCCACAGCGCGGACATGCTGTTGGCTTCAGTCAAGCGCCATTTAGTGGTGCGCATGCGCGTCAATAAGCTTCATGGTATCAGCGTTCTCTATTGCCGATACCGATACTGTGTCTAAGTGCCAGTATCAGTGCCGATACTGATACGGTATCGCTATCGGTGCAACACTACTAACCAGTACTGTGCACTGCCAGAGCCATTTTTTGAGACAGCTCAATGTTTACATAGTGAATTTTTATTTGTAATGACAGAGCAAAAAGACTGGTGGTATTTTAATGGAAGATTATAAAGCAATATATACTTTTTTCTTTAAATATCTGATTTTTAAACAACCACAGCATTGAAAGGAAAATACAATTAAAACTTTATATAGGGTGATCAACCACCACTGTATTCCTATTAATATTATTTTGGTAGACTATGCTGGTACATTTAAGGATTGTTAAAGATTACGATTATGGTAAATATCAGATGTTCATCCTTGGCAAAAACAGAACAGCAGAGAACCTCTATCAAAACACAGGTATACACTACATCGCTTTTTGTCCATTTGTACCTGTACGGTGAAAGCCCAAACCCTGTCTGGTTTTGCAGCCAGACGTCAACCTCTCTTTTGTTGGTGTTCAGAAGCCGCAGCAAGTCATAGCGTCCGATGGTGTGAAGCAGCTTAGCGAGGAAAACCTTATCTTCGAGCAGGGCCTGCTCATTCAGCTGCAGGAACAGGTCTTTGGCATCCTTCACACTCTCCAAACGCTTCCTGGTGACAAAGTCTGTGCACAGGAACTTCAGGGCAGCCACTTCGCCCTTCGTCAGCTCCTCGTCTATTTTATGAAGCAACTGGAGGTCCATGCTGAGGCAGTTCAGAAACAGACCAGAGCTAGAAACTCACCCCTGACCCAGAGTGGACAAAAAATTATATTATCATGTTCAACATTATATATAATGTTCAAGAATATAATGCATACATAAACTGTTAAAATGTGGTATAAACTGTAATAAGACCCAAAATTGAAAATCAGATTGAGTGTGACACGCTGATGTCTCAATACAAAACATTTACGGATGCAGAAAAGTACTAATACTTATATTTGATCTATAAAAAATAGTAACTTGATGTCTAGTTTTAAGGTGCCATAGAATGGAAAACTGGACTTATATTTAACAAAATCCCAGACATAAAAAGTCATACTTTAACTCAGTGTTAGAATTCCCCAGTCCACCTTAAACGGTGCAGCAGTTTCATTCCAAGGGTGTTGTGCCGAATTTAGCACCCCGCCAGGAAAAGCACCCCCTCCCGGGAGCGCGCACACATCGTCTTCTTGGCTTTAACTTTACTTAGAAAAAGGAAATACCCAAGATACTGTTCTAAGCTACGCTGACTCGTAAGAAATGAAAAGAATGAAAGAAAAAAAATCATCATGTCACCTGCACCCCGTCCCGAGAGAGGGTGCTTTTCCTGGCTGAATTCGGCAAAATAGTTGTGCCGAATTTGGCACCCCCGCCAGAAAAAGCATCCCTCTCGGGAGCACGTACGCACATTGATTAGTGAAATGAGACTTATTTAAGTTTATTTGGTCCAAACAAACAAACTAATGTCAGCGGATTGTATCAGTTTTCGATTCAAGCGACAGAGCGTGCGACGAGGGAGTGCTTTTCCTGGCGGGGGTGCCAAATTCGGCACAACACCTGGCGCCTTAAGTTACTATCAGTTTTCTGGAAACGCTCAACTACTAGCTTTCTCAAGTTAGCAGCCTTTACTTTCTGGGACCTTACTATAGCTTTTTATTAGAATTCCCCGTTCCACCTTAAATGGTATATACATTCTTGCGCCTCGGCTAACCTAATTTTAAGGTGGATCGGGGAATTCAAATAAGAAGCTAACTTCAGAAAGCAAGCAGTTGAGCTTTTCCAGCAAACTGATAGCCACTTTGAGTTTTATGGTTAACTTCTACCCTTTGGTGACCAAACAACAGAAATAAATAAATATAATATAATATAATAAATAAAATAGAAGTTATCCTGACCGGAGGGTAAGGAAGTTTGCTAAACCCCAGGACGACGTAAGTTGTTATTTAACCTCGGCTAAACAGCAGCGCAGCACTAAGTTAGCCTAAGTTGGCGCTTCTAAAACGACACATACATCGTTCCAGCTACAAGACAGAAGCTGAACACAACATACCAGGACCAGCAAAACCACAGTTGGGTCGACTGTTCCTTTAAGCTGAAAGGGGTCTTCAATCCTACCCCAGTTTGACAGCCTGAGTATGTCGGCTAAGTGTGTTAGCAGGCTAACGTAACTGAAAGTCAGCTAAAGGTAAACAGGCGAATGAAGCGGCTTCGTTTTCTTACCTCACATTAGAAAGGAGCGAGTCGGTTTGGTTCGAGGTCGTAACAACGTCTGTTCATATAACCCACAAAAACTCTTGCTGAGAAGATCTGTGGCCGTTTCGGACTCTACCGAAAGTACTTTCGGTTTCAACAAGGAACCAGAAGGGAGTAAGAAGACTGAATGACGCTCAGAGCACAAACAGTCGTCACAGTGACTCATGAGTTTGTTTCCAGTGAACAACCACTACAAGACCATCATTATTAATAGTAATGCCAGTGTGTAATCCTTCTTTATAACTAAGCAAGTGCCTTGTAATATTAATCCTGACACGAACCTGACTTCGAATTTGTTCAGTCCACCTTAAATAGTGCAGCAGGTTCATTATTGTGCCTGGGCTATTTTAAGGTGGAACGGAAATTGGAATAAGAAGGCAGTCTCAGGCTTGTAAAGTTTACCACAGATGATAACTGAGATGTTCTATTAAACAATAAACACAGGACAGCAACTCTTAAGATCACAACGTAGTCATTTATTATCATTTTCAGCTCACAGGATAAATGCTTGACTGCCTATGATTTACTATCGCCCAGTACTTTAGGGGCGGCTTTGGTTCGTGAAGTCTTGAAGCTGCTGCCCGGTGGGCGCCGAGTGTCAAAGGGGGCAAAGAAGTCACGGGCAAAGGAGAAAACATCTTGAGGCTTCCTCAAGAGCAGGAACTGCAGAAAGTCAGCCAACAGAGTCTTCAGCTCAGGGTGATGACTAACATAGGAGGTGTGGTCTGCTTTCAGCTCTTCCTGCAGTGATAGTGATTGTACAGGGGAGGCAAAGAAAGCGTGTTGGTGTATAATGTCTGTATGCACAGTAAAAATAATAAATAATAATAACCATATATAACCATTCATGAATGTGAATTGCTACCTTTCTGTCTAGAAACTTTGAGTGGAGTTCCATGTCCTCCTCCCAAATCAGAGGTTTCTTCTCAAACACTGGCTTCTCATCTTTCTCTGAAAAACAAACACTTCCATGTAGTGTGCTCTCACTTTGCTGAAATCACGTGAACATTTAAAAGAAAACCCCAGGAAACATGCAGACCTTCGCTGACTGTGGGAGGAAGCTGCAGGAGGTTCATCATCACCGGAGAGCCAATCTGTACTCTGCTTGCTAAATGCCTAGGTTAAAAGAAATGCAGGCAAAACATCTCATTCAGTTCCTATAATACATATTGCGCAAGCTTGTTTATGGTGACAGAACAAACCACAGACACGACAACAGCTGAGTTCCTCTGCATTAAAAAGGGAAGATGAAGTTTTACCCATCCTGAAGAAAGTAGCAGTGCCAGGTTTCTGGGATGTCTTCTCCACAGGAGATTGTTCTTTCAATGCCAAACACATCCACCATTTCTTTGCCAATCATTTGCTTCTTTGTCCCCAGCTCCCTCTGAATGTATGAGGAAATACAACTTTAATAACAAAGTGGGTTCTCGTCATGACCCACTGTAATTTACTCAACAATTGTAAGATATAATCAAGACTGTAAACATTATAATGCATAGACCACATAAACTCATAAGGCCAAACCATACCAACTCAATGTTCTCAAACAAACCCAGATGGATGGTTGGTGTGCCATACAAATGTAGGATTACTGGGAGTCTCTAAAATGCCCTTCCCCATTTACACTGTTTTAGAAAGTTAACCTGGTTCCCAGGATAGAGAGCATCCTAAGCAGCTGCATCACTGCCTGGTTTGGGACCTGCACAGCCTCTGACCGCAAGTCCCTCCAACGCATTGTGAGGACAGCTGAGAGGATCATCGGAGTCTCTCTCCCCTCCGTCTTGGACATTTACACCACCCGCTGCATCCGCAAAGCAACCAGCATTGTGGATGACCCCACCCACCCTTCACACAGACTGTTCTCCCTCCTGCCATCAGGAAGAAGGTACCGCAGCGTCCGGTCCAACACGACCAGACTCTGCAACAGCTTCTTCCCCCAAGACTTCTCAACCATTTACCCCAGATAAAAAAGGGGAAGCATTTTTGCACAAAGCATTGCACTAATAACTCTACTACCTCACTGGACTCTATTTATTACACATTGCACAATTTGCACACTACCGGCAATTATTTATTATTCTCTGTCTGTACTGTGTTGTGTTGTGTTGTGTTGTGTTGTGTTGTGTTGTGTTGTCTGTCTGCACTTGTTTGTTCATGTTGCACTTGTGTCTTGTATGCACTGTCTATGTTGCACTATGGTCCTGGAGGAACGTTGTTTCGTTTCACTGTGTACTCTGTATGTAGTTGAAATGACAATAAAACCCACTTGACTTGACTTGACTTGTCACATCTTATTCTGGAACAGTGTAAAGCCAACTGTCAACATTATATGTTGGTATTTGGTGGGATGGTTTGGTGGGAAGGCAATCTGTCCAAAATGAAAAACTGCTACTCCTTTAGTAAATGTACTTCCTTCTAGAAATATATATTTTACAGTTCAGTTTTAAATTTTTTTTTTATTTCCTGTGAACAGAGACGATACCAGTGATGAGACTGGATTACTCAGATGACAGATATGACTCAGAAATGACTCTAAGTTAGCAAGGTAGTTGTCTACACCGTACCTGACTTTGGTTTCTTTTCTCTGACTAATCTATGGAGTTTATTTTGTTCAAAAGAATTTTTGTTTTACTAAGAGTTACTCACATGCTGGTTTGGCCTATAAATCCTATAGATCACTGGCTAGACTAGAAGCCACAATAGGTTGATATCACACCAGTTCCCAATGGGAATTCCCATTGTATGATGCATTTGCATAATGCATGTTGGGCACAGCATTAAGAAAACATTGTGAAAAACATGAAAACAATATTAAATCAGGAACTCAAACCATTGAAACTGAGGATATAATGCTATGCTAATGGCATGACATGAAAGCTGACATAATAAATAGAAAGTCTTAGTCTAGACCAGTTAACAGTGGCATGAAAATCCATTTTTTTCAGTATTTTAAATTGTTCTTTGATTTCTACATAGAAGGTATGGGACTTTGTTTGGGGTGTAAATGCTCAGTGGTGATTATACACACCCATTTACATCTTATGATTTGACCCTAAATTGAAATGAGCTGTAAGACACTATGATGATCACACAGAAGCATGTAGAAATAGACACAGAACTATGAAATAAACATAGAGTGAACAAGCTGGGTCAGGATAATATTTAGTTAGCTATGCTAATGTTAGTTACTAGGAGCTTGCTTTTATCTAACACTAATTATACTAGCTAATTTCTTACAATCTTGCCAATGACACAACATAAATTACAGTTGCTACTCACTATGAAACTTTCAGTTCATGATGATCTACTTCTACCAGCAAACAGTGATAAACTCACAAAGCATTGCTGGTAATAGTGTTGTAAGCCTTTACGAGCACATCAGAGTCAATTCAAAGCACTCACATAGGTTGACACGCCAATTTGGCTGTCAGCACTGAGTGACAGGAACGTCATTTTCTCTGGAATCTTCTTCTGCCGAGCTAACATGCGCAGGATTAGGAGGTTGGAGGCCTCAGAAACGAAACCTTGTAGAGAGTGTAGGGGTAATGAGAATGTTTGCTTCTTCACGTCCTAAAAAAAGGAAGAAATATACACTTATGGTATTAGACCAGGCCTGCAGTGCAACCTTAGATCATCCAGTCCTCACATACACTAGAAAACTGAGGATGCATAGCCTCTTTACCTCTTTCTCGGTAATGACTCGGTTCACCACTAGATGGTCATCTTGTCTCACTATGCTTACTTTCCTGTCCAACATGTGTTCCTGCATCTACAGCAATTTCAACACAAAAACACATTATCAAACTCTGTATTTTAGAATTACATACAGACCACCACAATGTAAAACATATACAGGCACTTAATCAAAAAGTGGATAGGATACCTTCATATATTCATGATGATTCTGTTCCAGGGTCTCAAGGCTCTTGGATACATAGGCTGTCAACAGTTGGTACACAGACAACTAATTTTAATATTATTGAACAGCAACCTATAAGAATAGGTTACAAAATTTTGAGCATTACTTAAAGATGAGATTATTCTATTAAGTGCCACTACACTCACCCACAACAGAAGTACCACAGGGTATGTTATCAATTGTCCCATGACTGTTAGCATGAACCAGATAACAGGGCTCATCTTGGTAGCTGGCTTTCTGTATACTAATGCAAAATTCTCCCAGCTCCCTTCCACTGTCAGAAACCGTCACCAGGGAGTCCACAAACAAGCAAGGATCAACTTTCCTGGGATCTGGAAAAAATGCAAAACATTATTATCAAGGCAGTTTTACCTTCATTTGGCTACAGAAACATGAAATGTTCACTGAACAATGCAAATACAGACTACTAAACCTCAACACCTCAAGTATGCATTTGCATGCATTATGTCAAAGCTTTAAATAGTATTTCCACTGAATTGGGACAGTATGTCAAATATTAATATAAACAAAGAATTTGTTAGTACATTTTGTTTGATGTATATTAAAATGCTAATCATACATAAATGCAATATTTGACTTTTTACTTGATGAACTTTATAGTTTTTGCAAAAATAATCTCTTTCCAATTTTGATATAGCATGTTCCAAATGTTTAACATTACCTTTCCTTTTAACAGTCTCTAATAATCATTTGGAAAATTAAAACACACACTGATGCAGTTTTGATAATTTTTTTTGCTATTTTTCTGTTATACAAGGCTTTAGGTGTGCAGCCATACACAGCCTTCCCAATCATATTTTGAATAATGCAACATGTTTTAGTGAGGGACAGTTCTGGACTGCAGGAAGGTCATACCCATCTGATTATGTAGCCATGCTGTGGAAATGAACACGGACGTCCCTGAAAACAGCGGCAACAAATGTAAACGATAGTGTTTTGTTTTGTTTTTTTTTTACATTCGTTACTCACACAAAAACACTATTATTTACATTTGTTACTTGCAACTCGCACTTTATGGCTGCTGCACTTCATACTTGCACATAAAAGCACACATAACTTTTATTTTTTAACTATAAAAAGAAAAAAGAAGACTTTTATTTACTTTAACTAATATTATTATACTTTATATATTTTCTATATATTTTTATTATTTGTTTTTGTTATCTTTATCTATTGGTGAATGGAGGAACAGCAAAGTAAGAATTTCATTGTACAGTGTAACTGTCTGTTCTGCTGTGCATATGATAATAAAAAAACATTGGTCACTCCAAAATGTGTTCAGCATTAATAGCATTTTCATGGATGGTAATGTTTCCCACTAATATCACCCACATAACTGGATTCTGAACTTTACACTGGTAACATTCAAGTCTTTTACTCTATTTTTGGCGACAGTATTTCCCTGAATGGTTGACTCATCAGACCACAATATACATTTCCACTAAGCATCAGTCCATTTTACACTAGCTCAATCCCAGAAGCGTTTCTGGACATTGCTGGGCATTGACTTGCGCTGGGCATAGTACATTTTATACTTGCATTTCAAAAGCAGTGACAGAATATGTTTACTGAGAAGGTTTTGATGGCCCATGTGATGATTTTTATGCAGTAATGTTGGCATTCTGTTAGGATTTCTGAACATTTTCTAGTTCTTTTGATGATATTATGCACTGTACAGGGTGAAAACTCTAAACTCCTTGCAGATGCTCACTGAATAACATTACTTTTTTGGACTGTTGGATTTTTTGCTGATGTATTTTTGGCAAAAATACTCACTCATAAAAGAACGGTGTCATTTCTGCATGCTCCTTTTATACGAAAGCAAGATTACATTACGTATTTTCAACATTTCACTATATTTATAGTCTTAAACTACTCCTGTCTCGACTTTTATTGGAATGTGCTCCAGGCATCAATTTCAGAATTCCCATATACAAAGTACAATGGAGTTGATACACTAAAAACATGAAATATATTGTCTTTGTAGTGTTTTTATTAAAGAAAGTGTAGATTTATAAATCACCACTTGTGTTTTTATTTATATCTTGCTGTCCCAACTTTTCTGGAATTGGGTTTGTGATCCAGAGTGAGTTAAACGTGAAATATTATATCATAGATCACTTAGAAGCTCTGTTTACATGGTAAAGATATAAAACAGGAGTTGGAATGTCTACAACAGACATACAATTCCTGTATCCACCGCAAGAAAAACACAAATAGAAGTTTCAGCACTTTTAGAGGTTTATTCAACTTGATAACATTTTATTGTTTAATAAGGACACTAGATGTTTAAAATCAGATGATAAATGAACAGAGAACAGCTCAGTACATGACAGACCTCTGGTGTCATTACCAGATGGTTAGTACCTCAGACCCCTGATCCTAGAACAGCACTTCCCACATAAGAACGTCTTATAAAGTGTAAGAAACACACATAAATAAAAAGTCAAATCCACTTACTAATACTGGAAAGAAATTCTAACGCCTCATTCGAGGCTTTTGGTTCTTCTGCTCTCCCAAACAGCGAATCAGGCTCCTTCATGGCTCTTACTGTTTATGTGGAGACACAAATCGAGCGTTAACGTTACTTCCAAGTCTCTTTATCAGTTCACGATTATATCATGAAGATATCCTGGATTTTTAAAGACCCTTAACTAGCTCCAGGTCTTTATTTCCGTGGATCCAGAACTAAAACAAACATATAAACCAACTCGCTGTGAGGACTTTAGGAAAAACATCAGAAGCGAAACGCTCATTCCTTAAACTCGCTAACATATCCAGCGTCTCCATGGCAACAGTGAGGTTAAACTCCTGCCGTAAATCTTATTATAGTCGCGCAGTATATTTTTAATGTGACTTGAACGATACATTTTCTTTAAAGTAATGTTATTATATTTTTAAATACCATATACATAAATGTAAGGTGCAAAAGAGGAGAACTCCTTATTCTTACTTTATTAGAGACATAGTATTTTATCTGAGATCCATTTTTGTGAAAACCTTTATGTGTTTTGATTTTGCCATTGTATTCATTAATTTAAATTAATTCAATTTCATATACTTTATTATATACTTTATTTATGTATCTTTGTATCTATTTCCTCTTGGATTTTCTTCTTCTGCGCAGTATATAGCCAAAGCCTTCAAGGCAAGGTTGAGGTAAATATATGCCGTAAATCTTATAATAGTCGCGCAGTCATTTTCAACGATGAGATTTTTAAATGTAATGTTATTATATTATTGGATAAGCAATATATACGTATATGTAAGCTGCAAAAGAGAAGCACAATTTTTTCCTCACTTTGTCAAAGACATGGAAATTTATCTGTGAAAACCTGATTTTGCCATTTTTATGTCATCTGCTTTATGATTTTCACTGTATTTTCTTTTGAATTTATTTATATATCTATATTTATCTATTTCCCCGGGATTTATGCATTTTATAATCTATGCAAACAGGGAATAAAAAAGTCAGGTAGTACATAATAAAACGTCTTCATAACAACATTAAAGCAAAAAGCTGCACAGATATTTTATGTAATGTTATTATATAAAACATACATATATATATATATGCATATGAGTGCAAAATACAATAATTTTTATCTTTTATCTACCTCCTGTAATGATAATTCTGTGAAAATCAGGACACTGTATGCTGAATTTGGCATTTTATGTAATTAATCTGCTGTATAATTAAAAACGTTTTTTGTTTATTTATGTATCTATTTGTCTATTTTCAAATGGCTTTTCCTTATTTATTTTTTTCTGTGCATAAAGTGACTAAAAATTGCTATAGAAAGTTATACTGTATATTCCCAATGTCTTCATGGCAATGGTGAGCTAAATATATGCCATAAATCTTGTTATAGTCATTGAGTCATTTTCAAAGTGAATTCAAAGATGACTATTTTTATGTAGTGTTATCACATTATTTGCTAAGTACTATAAATATATGTGTAAGGTGCGAAGAAAAAAGACCAATTTTCTCACATTATTAAAAATTATGGGGTTTTACCTTTCTTTTTTTTTCATTTTCTGCTTTATGATTTATATTCCATTTATTTCTTTTTTTTTTTTACTTTATTTATGTATCTACTTATCTATTGCCCTACTGCACTACTTTTATCTGTGTAAAAAGTTAATTAAAATAAAAGTAGCACAGTACATATCAAATATCTTCATAGCAATAGTGAAGTAAACGTGTGCCTTAAATATAGTTATAGTCGCTCAATTAACAGAACAGATAATTTGCAGCAAAATAAGGGTTCACAAAGTGGTTTATTATTCACAAAAGAACAATCGTACAGTACTCTTAGTACTCTTACTACTGAAAAGTATATTATTAAACCTGCTATATCTCTATCATGGGCTCAGTGTTGGCAAAGGTTTCAAGCAATTAAGCCTGCATTGGCTCCAGAGGGGTCCAGTTACAGGTGCGGAACAGAGAGTCCAACTCAGTTTGGAGATTTCCCTGCCCATCACCTAAACCTGAGGAGTTGAATCCAGTGTGCTTAAGTAGGAAAATCACCAAATTGTGCAGTAACCCAGTCTTCCAGGACCAGAGTTCCCACTGCTGTCTGCTAGGGCTTAACTAATGGCCCACAATGGGCTCAAAAGATTTTGCTCACTACGATTGACCCCTCAATGTAGGTAGTCCTAACATAAAAGCTTTGTGTGGGTCCAAATCCACAACTCAGTGTTCCACAGTAGTGAACAGCAGTGCAGGCTTGCCCTGTGCGTCCAGAGTGGGCCACAGGGGGCCGGTTTGCTGGGTTTTTGCACGGAACAGCAATCCATAATGTCAGCATGAGTTTAGAAACACTGTTTTCAAGGAGATGGTGTGCACAACACATTTCTATTTCTATAAATTCATAGAAAGTTTTGTATGTACAAGGATATAAATCACTTCACTTCGAACCTGGGAAAGAAAACACGATTCAGTCAGGCTAATTCAGTCAACAGCATCTCAGTAATGCCCAAAGGTCTCAAAATGTGCAAACAGTAACCTTTATGTTTTATATCAAAGCCTGCAATTCCATCATTGCCCTCCTCGGTAAGCAGTCCACACACTTTGAGTGAGGAATGCAACAGATCCACTTGGAATGGGTGTAGTAGTTTCGTCCCCCTGTTGTGGGTGGGAGGTTAGCGGGCTTTATAAATGTCCTTTCTCCTACGCAGCTCCTCTAACACTCGGGCTCGGTACAAGGTCCAGTCCTCATCCTGCTTCTGCTGCAGGCCTAATGCTCGGTGGAGATCCTGAGTATGGCTCCTCAGGAATGGGTTGTACTGCTTTTCTTCTGCCAGTGTAGATGGGCTCTAGTAGGAGAGGAAAAGGAGGACAATTTACTTATTAGAAAATTTAGATTCCTCAAGAACTAATGGCACCGAATTAAGCACAGAATAAAAGCCTGTCAACTGAGAACTGGAGGGATGTCAAGTCCTAGTTCATGCAGTGAAGCAGAGAGACGGCTTGAAACAGGAATCTAAAAAAATACTAGGAAACATATGGACACATATGGACACATATGGAAAACATATGGAAAACATATGGACTTCACACAAGGAGCTTAAAATAGTTATGCAAACATTAATATACAGACATCATATCCTAAATATTTGTCTAGGGCTTTTGAGCTTCTCTAACTTTAAACAGATCTTTGTCTGGATGTACATCTGCTTTGCATACTTAACCCTTCATTCTCACTAAAAACTGAAAATGTACTGGAGATAAGAACCGAGCACCAGTGGTGGTGGTGATAGGAACCGAACGCCAGTGGTGGTGGTGATAGGATCCGAGCGCCAGTGGTGGTGGTGATAGGATCCGAGCGCCAGTGGTGGTGGTAGTGATAGAAACCGAGCGCCAGTGGTGGTGGTGGTGATAGAAACCGAGCGCCAGTGGTGGTGGTGGTGATAGGAACCGAGCGCCAGTGGTGGTGGTAGTGGTGATAGGAACCGAGCGCCAGTGGTGGTGGTGGTGATAGAAACCGAGCGCCAGTGGTGGTAGTGGTGATAGGAACCGAGCGCCAGTGGTGGTGGTAGTGGTGATAGGAACCGAGCGCCAGTGGTGGTGGTGGTGATAGAAACCGAGCGCCAGTGGTGGTGGTAGTGGTGACAGGAACCGAGCGCCAGTGGTGGTGGTAGTGGTGATAGGAACCGAGCGCCAGTGGTGGTGGTAGTGGTGATAGGAACCGAGCGCCAGTGGTGGTGGTGGTGATAGAAACCGAGCGCCAGTGGTGGTAGTGGTGATAGGAACCGAGCGCCAGTGGTGGTGGTAGTGGTGATAGGAACCGAGCGCCAGTGGTGGTAGTGGTGATAGGAACCGAGCGCCAGTGGTGGTGGTAGTGGTGATAGGAACCGAGCGCCAGTGGTGGTGGTAGTGGTGATAGGAACCGAGCGCCAGTGGTGGTGGTGGTGATAGAAACCGAGCGCCAGTGGTGGTAGTGGTGATAGGAACCGAACATGAGTGGTGGTGGCGATATAAACCGAATGTCAATGGGGGTGACAGAAACCATAGCCTAAATGCATGACTCACAGAAAGTTGTATTTATGAAAATAGATAAGAGTTTGACCTAATATATATACATCTAAATATCTACAAATGACTATAAAACCTATACATTCCTTTTGAGATTAGACTATTTATTTATTTATTTATTTGTTCAGGTCCTATTTTGCCTTGAATGTCATGCATGTACATCTCCACCATCACTGTATTTTTTTTTTTATTTTTTGACAAAATATCATTGCAAAACAACATCTCAGACATCAGGCAACCATTTCATGTAATAGCTTTCCAATGCTTTAGACGTCTGGTACTTATCACCACCAACAGTCTTAAATAATTCTGACATTAAATAATTCTAACCCTAACCCTATATTTATATCTTACTAAGTGAACTACCAGCAATTATTTATTATTCTCTGTCTGTACTGTGTTGTGTTGTGTTGTGTTGTGTTGTGTTGTGTTGTGTTGTCTGTCCGCACTTGTTTGTTTGTGTTGCACTTGTGTCTTGTATGCACTGTCTATGTTGCACCATGGTCCTGGAGGAACGTTGTTTCGTTTCACTGTGTACTCTGTATGTAGTTGAAATGACAATAAAACCCACTTGACTTGACTTGACTTGAATTATGCAGACATTATAAAACATAGGTGGAATTTCCTCTTTAACAGGTGCCATCAGAAATCTCAGAGGAGGTATTCAATCTCCAGTCAACGGTATTCAGAGTTTTGTCAGATTACAGTTGTGCTCAGATTAAAAACCTGGTGCTGTTAATCAGGCTTACAGAGAGGCCCGAACAAAGCTTTAATCAGAGCAGAGAGGAACTGGCCAGGCCTTCTCACCGTGCACAGTCTTTGGCCCCTCTGCTGCACCACCCACTGTAGTTTCTGTTCTCGTACCACGTTACCAGGTTCCACCTCTGCAGCGAACAGGAGATTATCTTCAGCATACTCATGACCTAATAGGCAAAGTATTAAAACACAACACAGCCTTAGACAATGAATTTCCACACTGAGACTCCTTGTCTGTCCCTCAGTGGGTATAGCAGATTTGTGGCATAGAGGCTGGACCAGCGCATTTCATTATTATTTCAAGGTGACAGATTAAAAACATAATAATAGTGAGTTAGAACTTCACCAGGCCAGAGCAGCGTGTCGTCGTTCAGTGAGCCGACTGTGTCCAGAGATGACAGCATTGTTAAAGCAGTGCCTTCAAACATTCGCCCTATAAGGACAAAAAATGTTAATCTGTTGTTGCTCCCCCTGGGCAACGACTCCAGCTCTGTAAGGCAGCACTATAACTTGCCAATTAAAACTAATTTCAACAGTGTAATTGAGCAGTAACATAACTGTCATATACACTACCAGCCAAAGGTTTAAGAACACCACCGGTCAAAACTTTGAGTACACTCAAAGAGATCTAAAACATTCAACTGGTAGTGTACTAAAACGTTTGTCTGGTAGTGTATCTAAAACGTTTGTCTGGTAGTGTATCTAAAACGTTTGACTGGTAGTGTATCTAAAACGTTTGACTGGTAGTGTACTAAAACGTTTGACTGGTAGTGTATCTAAAACGTTTGACTGGTAGTGTAACTAAAACGTTTGTCTGGTAGTGTATCTAAAACGTTTGACTGGTAGTGTTACTAAAACGTTTGACTGGTAGTGTAACTAAAACGTTTGTCTGGTAGTGTATCTAAAACGTTTGACTGGTAGTGTTACTAAAACGTTTGACTGGTAGTGTAACTAAAACGTTTGACTGGTAGTGTATCTAAAACATTCAACTGGTAGTGTACTAAAACGTTTGTCTGGTAGTGTATCTAAAACGTTTGACTGGTAGTGTTACTAAAACGTTTGACTGGTAGTGTATCTAAAACGTTTGGCTGGTAGTGTATCTAAAACGTTTGGCTGGTAGTGTATCTAAAACGTTTGTCTGGTAGTGTACTAAAACGTTTGTCTGGTAGTGTATCTAAAACGTTTGTCTGGTAGTGTATTTAAAACGTTTGGCTGGTAGTGTATCTAAAACATTTGGCTGGTAGTGTATCTAAAACGTTTGGCTGGTAGTGTATCTAAAACGTTTGGCTGGTAGTGTATCTAAAACGTTTGACTGATAGTGTATCTAAAACGTTTGGCTGGTAGTGTATCTAAAACGTTTGACTGGCAGTGTATCTAAAACATTTGGCTGGTAGTGTACTAAAACGTTTGGCTGGTAGTGTACTAAAACGTTTGGTTGGTAGTGTATCTAAAACGTTTGGCTGGTAGTGTATCTAAAACGTTTGGCTGGTAGTGTATCTAAAACGTTTGACTGGTAGTGTATCTAAAACATTTGGCTGGTAGTGTTACTAAAACGTTTGGCTGGTAGTGTATCTAAAACGTTTGTCTGGTAGTGTATCTAAAACGTTTGGCTGGTAGTGTATCTAAAACGTTTGTCTGGTAGTGTATCTAAAACGTTTGGCTGGTAGTATATATATATAGCATTTATAACATTCACAGGATATGACTACGGGAGTTAAATGCATTACTGCAGCCAATACACATTGTTAGAGGGGTAGAAATTCTGTCTTTACTTCTAATGTTGAGCAATGATATATAGAAACTTATGTAGGTCCAACGACATATATAAAAACTATTTGTACTCTCACTGGTCACATTGGATAGTAAATCACATCAAACCACTCTAAATAACACGGTTTACTTTCTTTGTATGCAACCTTAATGACTGGATTATACCCAAATTCTCAAATGTTCACCAAACTTTTCATATCAGTTGGACTCTATACTAGAAACACGATAACTTAAACATATGTAAACAAATGTTCACCAAACTGTATATATGTCTTTACTATAGTACATAGAATTTGGTCAGAATTACCGCATCCTGAGAGAAAAACCAGGTCTCCCGAAAAGAGGCTGCTGGGCCCCCCAAACGCTCGTCCATCCAGCAGGTAGATCATGTGACCCACAGTGTGACCAGGAGTGTAAAAGGCCCTGAAGCGCAGACGCGTCCCAACATCTACAATGTCTTTGTCTGTTAAAGGACTACAGAACCCAGAGCACAGCATTGAGACAAGTACAGCACTGTGACATCCAAAAAAAAGTATGTTCTTTACAAAACAGCTACCCAACACAGCAATGTCTAACGTCATACTGGTGTGGAATCCAGAGCCCAGACAGCTATTTAAAGCCTGGGACCTATCTGCGTGATAGAACACACAGCAAACTCTGCAGAAAGTGGAACGATGATCTCATTAAAAAATTAAATCACAGACCAGACAGCCAAAAAAATCTATTTCTAAAATAGCTCAATAAACCAGGCCGTCCTAATCTTGTATTAGATCCTAATGCTTATGTAAGCATTACCCCGACCAATCACAAGGCTGACGCATTCCTCCTAGCATTCCTCGGATGCACTTCCAGCAGTACAGTGAATTAGAACCTTCTTTCAGGGATTGACACATAAATGGTGAATTATTATTTACTTTTAATTTACCATTATTTACTAAGTACAGATACAGGAGTACAGAAAGTCTACAACACCCCCCGCAACATAAAGCCCATTCATTCGGCTTCAGTGGGTGTGCAGGCTGAGGGTGCTGGACAGAGAGAGACATCAAGGTGTGCTTATCATAATAGAGTTTTCAGACAGGTCTGACAGGAATAGTAGGACCACGCCCAGACAGTTTTTAGACAGGCTTCTTTCAAAAGTGATTTATACATTTAAGTGTTGCTTAACATGTAAGCAAATATATATATATATATATATATATATATATATATATATATATATATATATATATATATATAGGTTTTTACTGTGCTTTAAAAAGCTATTTCCCAAACATGAAGCTTTTTCTATTAAAATAACACAGACACTTGTTTTTTTTAAATATTGAAACAGTATTAATACAGTAAGTAGTGCTTTTACATATGTCAGTGTGTTCATTTAACCCTTTCCAAGCTTCTCCTTGTGAAAACAACCCAGTATTATATACAGTTCTCATCTAATACCTGCTTTGACTGCTCAGTACTTCATTAAGCTAAATCAAGATTTGCTGCTGAAGGAACTGAATACATTCATACAATGTCTGGGGCGTCCAGGAGAAATCTAGAACTACACTTTGTTATTCAAACTGGAGCTCAAGATCTGATCTACTTCTCTCACAATAAGATATTCATGTTACTTTGTATTGTATGTATGATTATTTACATCTGTTCTAATCAGATCTGGTGTTCTTACTGGTAAAAACACACGTATTACTAAGAATATATTACATGTCATACATCGTATTTACAACATAAAATGTTTTTGAATTACTGGAAGGGATACAGTCCATACATAAGTTTCTGGCTTCAGATGAACAGTATGTGACTTGTGTGATGGGACCACTAGTTAATTCTGTTTTCGCCCTACAAAAAAAAATCTACACCCGAGTACGTCCCTGAACGCAGTTCTCATAAATCGCTCGTATTGTAAGTTCTAAATGAGTTCCATGACTGGATCTGGCATGGGACCCAGTGTGGTTTCCCCAATATCAACAGAGGTGAAATGGGCTTACTGTGTGAGGCCGGGAACGTTGTCTATACGGTTTCCATACACCCTACAGGAGCTGTGGAGCCTTCTGAGGGCTCTGTTGCCTCCGCTGTGGTCCCTTAAACAGAAAAGCACACAAACTATTAAATGGGTACAGAAGATCCACACACACACTGCCCAGTGAAAGTCTGGAACCTCTAGCTTATCAAAATGTTTGCAATTCAAATAAGCACGCTTTCTCTGCCGCTCTGCAACACCTTTGCTGTGCAATAACAAGAACCAGATCACGTGTAAATGCTTGTGGCGGCACTGTTTTGGGAATGAGACGTGTTATTTCCTTGTTGTGATGTCAGCACTCAAATCTTTCAGATGCTTAAAACATGTTTAGGGCAAATGATTCTTAGTATGTGCTCTTAACAGGAGTTTGGAAAAGAAGATGTGAATACTTTTTAAACAACAAATCAATTTAATAGCATTATAAACCATGTTTAAAATAATTACTTTAAACTTTAATAAACTTTTACACTTTTACTGAGTAAAAAGCTTGAGTTGATACTTCAACTTCTACAGAAGTATTTTTAAACCCTAGTATCTATACTTCTACCTGAGTAATGAATGTGGATACCTCTGACACCTTTGATAATTATACACTTATGTGTATAATTACTTATACACATACTTATGTTCTAGACAGGAAGCTTTAATTTGCTCAGCAAAACACTGAAGGAACTAAATAAACTCATACAATGTCTGGGGCGTCCAGGAGAAATCTGGAACTACACTTTGTTCTTCAAACTGGAGCTCAAGATCTGATCTACTTCTCTCACAATAACATATTCATGTTACTTTGTATTGTATGTATGATTATTTACATCTGTTCTAATCAGATCTGGTGTTCTTACTGGTGAACATACACTAATTGATAAAATACAGGATTTTAAACATCGTTTGCACAGTTGTGTAGTACATTTAAAACAACTCGACTAACTAACCATACAAAACAGATATCGCTGAAGCTAGCTTTATATTTTATTTATTTACATACATTTACATTTACATAGTTTGTGGTAAATGAATCTACAGAACCATAAAACTCATAATTACACTTGTTTACGAAACCCTGTATTAAAATGAATAATATTAACACGTGTATCGTGATGCTCCTACAATGCAATGTGGGCCTCTGATGCAGACCCATAGTTAACAATCTTCATTAGCACCCTCAACGAATACAGAAACTGACCTTGGATCAGCTCAAATTAGAACTATTAATTGACGTTAATAGCTGCTCTTCCAGCATTTACTAACCAACATCACACTCCTCTACTCACCAGTGTTTGTGTGTGCAAAAAATGGCTTCTAATGTCACCCCTTCTTCTTCCAGGCAAGCCTACGTGGTTGAAACAACAAACCATGAAATTAAATACAAGAGAGCCTGCTTTCACTTACTTACCTCATCGTTATGGTACAATTCCACATCAACTGTAGTATAATATATATATATATATATATATATATATATATATATATATATATATATATATATATATATATATATATATATATATATATATATATATATATATATATATACACACTACTGCTAAAAGTTTGGGATCACAGTGAAATGTTCTTGTTTTAATGGAGTATCTTCTTCCTTAACACAACAATGGACTGACGGGTCTCTAAAGAAAGTTGTTTCTTTCTGGTCATTGTGAGTCGGTCAGCAAGCCATCAACTGCTGATCTTCAGATACTAAACTAACCTAGAATGTTGTTCCCTTTTATACTCACTTATTAGTAGAATGTTTTTCAGCTGTGCATCACAATTGAGCAAGAGTGTCCTAACAACCAATTAGTCCAATAACATCCTTAACTTGGATTGGTGGTCGTACCAGGAGATTTAGGCAGGGGACTGAGAATTGCTGATAATAGGACTATATGCAAAATAAGCCTCTATACAAAAATAGACTTTAATACAAACATTTTTATTCTTTAAAAATCATCTGATACACTTACATTAATTGATAAATGGACAATATTGTTTGTGAATTGCATGAAAATTGCCTGGAATGAAATTCTAAAGTGATCCTAAACTTTTGAGTGGTAGTGTGTGTGTGTGTGTGTGTATATATATATATATATATATATATATATATATATATATATATATATATATATATATATATATATATATATATATATATATACACAGAAATGCTCCAACATAGCTTAGAAAAAATTCTGGTTCCACTGACTTACATTAAAAGTGAAGTATGTTTTTGGTCTCTCCTGTAAAGTTGCAATTTTAAAGTTTTTCATTGGACAGCGACGATATATATACTATAAATACAACAACTACAGTTATTCAGCTCTGTAAAGGAATAAGTGCCAAAATAATAATAATTTTTGAGTTATATAATAAATGTTACCCCCCATTATGACACCAGCAGATGCTTCATGGTTAAGTTACTGTTTCAGTTCAGTTTAGTTTCAATTCAATGTTTGGTCCACCCACAAATTTAGACTGGCCATCCAAAATAAGCATTTCTCGCTACTGAATAGAGTGCTTACACCAATGAGTGGCAATCACTTATCCTACGTTTCTTGCAACACCAGTGAGAGTGAGAGTGAGTTCAGGCTGGATTCATACTTCACCACTCGTCATAGAAGTTTCCCAAAAGAGTTAAGCTGATATAAATTACACTGGCTCGGAGTAGCTCGGAAAACCACAACGGTTTTGAGGTTTTACCCCAAACCACATGTGCTAAATGAGCTCTGGTGCTGTAGCTTGACAGTAAAGCAGATGGGAACAGGGAACAGACCCACCTGCACAGACCGAGGATCAGCAGGATCCACCACAGCGGCCACACTCGACACAGTGTCGATAATGACATAGCTGTAGTTGTCTGACAGAACGGGCACAGGGATGATCTTGATGCCTGTTCAAGAGATCAGAACGACGTGAAGACAGTGTTTACCTTCGAACGCTGCTGATCCTCTACTAATACTACTCTTACCGTTTATAGTGGTGGGCTGGGCTCGGGAGTGGCCTGTGGGGTATTTCTCCCGCGCTTTCTTCATCTGACGTTTGTAAAACACGTAGCCCAGTTTGGTGCGTGTGTACAGCGAGTACCTGCACGAAAATAAACAAAAACCTAAGAGACAGGTTTGTTCCAGTGCTGGTCTACACCAACGCTGCCCTATATATGATTTTTTTTAATTGCTGCTGTTTAGTTGTCTTTAAAAAGCAGTGTATGTTTACTAGGGTTGTAAGAAAATATCAAATACTGGGATATTATGCTTTGTGATACTGTATCGGGGCGGCATGGAAGTGTAGTGGTTAGCACCGTCGCCTCACAGCAAGATTCCCGGTCCGGGTGGTTCTGTGTGGAGTGTGTATGTTCTCCCCGTGCTTGAGTGGGTTCCTCCAGGTACTCCGGTTTCCTTCCATGTGTCCAAAGACATGCATGATAGGTTGATTGGTCACTCTAAATTGCCCGTAGGTGTTGGCCATGCTGGCCATGTGTTGGCCATGCGATGGACTGGCGAACTGTCCATGGTGTACCCCACCTTCGCCTGATGACGCTGGGATTGGTTCCAGCCCCCCCGTGAACCCGACTAGCGGGATTAAGCGATGGATGGATACTGTATCAATTCTCAAAAGCACAGTATCGATACACAGATTCCTGGCAGACAGTGAATCAGTGTGTGTGTTGTGTTTAAACCTCTGACCACAAGATGGCAGTGTTGTAATTCATTTTCTGCTCCACTCCAACATTAACAAGCAGCACAAGGGCGCAATGCTATTGTAAGCCTTAGCAAACCTGTTCATACAGTGGTGTGTTTTAATAGTAGGATTTGAAAAATCGCAATATATCACTTTGCTTGCAGTATCGAGGTATATCATGATATATTGAATCGCGACCTCTGTATCACGATACGTATTGTATAGGCAGGTTCTTAACAATATACAGCCCTAATGTTTACTGTGTGTGGTTTTATATATGAACTGTGAAAATATTTTGCAATCCAAATTGTAGCGTTCCCACAACCCCGCTCTCTGGAGGAGTTAGAACACTATCTGGCATGTACAGTAGCAGCCTGCAGCGGTCAGGAGACCATTTGCCACCACAAACTCTGTAATGCATGGTCAATACGTGATTCCGGTAAAGTGGGTCACGGACTGCTCGGACTTTGGGGGAAACTATATAAGCGGAATCACCATTGGTTAAACAAGAGCGAGCTGATATGCATTCATAGCTGTTCCGCTGGCGAGAAACTCTGCAATATAAAATTAAATTCTTCATTCCTAACGCCAGTGGCCATGGGGTAAATATTATCTATTGGGATCTATTAAAAAGTTATTGAAATTCCACACCTTTCTCCCAGTAAGAGAGCATATATAATGGGTTTGTTCCAAATTCCATTACAGACCATTTTCAAGACCCCACAAACTTTCAGCTGCTGACTTACCACTCCTACCACTGGGCTATATACTATATTCTTGGTCTATTTTAATGATACAGTATAGAGAAATGTTATAAAATGCAATAAAAGAACTACTGTTAAAACATATCTATTTTATTTGTACATTGTTTTCTCTTTTCTGTCTACAGCCCACCAGATACACTGCACTCTGGCCCTCAAAACCAGAAGTGTGGACACCCCAGGTCTATATAGTTAGTTATTCAAGTTATGTTCACACTGCAGGCCAATCAGATTAATTTCTCAAATCAGATCTTTTTTGGCAACTGCTATCGGATCTGATTTGTTGTGTTCAGACATCAACCTTTTTCCACAGGTGTCTGTTGTAACAACGTAGGCACCAGCAAATATGTGGCATCTTCCCAGCACATTCTTGTGGTTTGGCATGATAGAAACTTGATTTGAGAGACGTCTGTAAAAAATTGTTAGAAACCATTTTACATCACCTCCAAATGAGGTTTAAATCTGATCTGCAAAAGTTGGATGTTGTTTTTTTGGCTAAACAGACTATCAAAAGTTGGGGCCTACAAGTTAGTATTTAGACCTACACAGCTACAGATTTGAGCTTGCAGTCTAAACCAGACCTGATATTATCATTATTATTAGGACTGCAAGCACTGTATAGAGCATTTATACACTTTCAAATTATTAATAATTATAAAGTTATTAATTTCAGTCATTGATTTCATCCACTTGTTGCACATTTTGCAATCAGCACAACTATCTTCATCCTCACTGCACAGTTGTTTTCTATAGTTCTATCGTGTATATTCATGTGTATCATTTACTTATATATCTTCACATTTCTATATTTATTTGTATTAATATTTCAGATACTCTAGATATTTCAGATAGCAATTCACTGCTAGTTGCATGAAATATGTATGTATATAATTTATTTTAAAAACTGTAGAATAGTAATCAAATATTCATTTTTTAAGTATATTTGAGAAGTATAGTTAGTATCATGGCATGTATACAATAAATACTTGAATCCATAAAATACTGAACATAAAATTTGAAAAGGCCTGTTGCTGTTTACATTGTGTGTACATTTCCAAAAGACTTGAATAAAAGTCTGGTTACCATGACTTACCTACAATAAGTTATATTTTATTAATTTTGCAGAGGTTTTGTTCTGAGAGCTGTAAAATCTATAAATATATATAACTTATATACACATACAAGTATAAGACAGACCATTATTTCAGTGTGGAAAGACAATACATGAGCCAAGAATACAAGACCATAAGCAGCCAAGTGAACATAAACTGGTCTGCTTTATAATCACACCAATTAGGACAAGCATCTAACAGACCAGTATAAAAAATAAGAGTAATATAGGAACTCTGAGCTCCATCAACCACAACACAACACTAGCATTCACTTAACACTCCACTTACAAAGAACTGAGTGACTAACTGAGGTTGTCCAGTGACTGAGACCACTGGGGGATTTGGTAAACACCATGTGCAAAGCATTCTGGGGGTGGGGGGGGGTTGTCCGTTGGACAGTATTATGGTTGAACTGAATCTGTCTGGTTGATTCAGGGTTTGCATTAACCGCGTTGGTTTAGTAAGTACAGACTGTGGGCCAGTTTGAAGTGTGTGATAAACGCTGACTGGCTGCGACACAAAGCTGCTGGTTAATCATAAACCACATTCTGCGAAATGATATAACCACCACCACCACCAACAGCACCAACAGCTCAGTATACAAACAATAACAACACAGTAATTATCCTGAGCGGGAATAAACCTCGCTCGTGTTGTAGTGAAGACGAACCGAGTAGAATAAGCAGAATCACAGAAACACGATGGTGACTGTGCGCGTTCACGCCAGTCATGTCGTCCGACTTACGCGATCCAAAACAGCGGTCTCTCCGTGCGCGCCATCAGTTGTGCCAGAAGACCCCTTTTCAGTGAGCCCCTCCTGCCTCCGGCCAGAAGGCGGTAGATCCAGAAACCTCCGCACACCGAGGCTACACCGAAGAAGCACAGCGTCCAGTCCGGAAGCGCCATCACGGAGGGTGGAGCGGCGGTGACGTCATCCAAACGCCCTCGTTTAGCATTAGCGGCCTGCAGGCTAATTGTTTTTCTGCTCTGAGCAGGCGCAGTTTGGCTTTATAAACATCTCCTCTATTAATAAAAACACATATTCATAAAGAAGAAGAACAAAAAAGCGAAAAAGCCACACACACTGACTAACAGACACACACTTTCCGAGCTCTATGAATGTTTGTATGACACTTGATTGCTGCAGCATTAGCAATATATATATATATATATATATATATATATATATATATATATATATATATATATATGTATATATATATATATATATATATATATATATATATATATATATATATATATATATATATATATATATGTGTGTGTGTGTGTGATATAAATGTGCAGAATATATATTTAAAAAGTATAAACATGTGAGACGCTGCTTCAAAACCTGATCATTCCTGGCTGAGAACTATGTGGGCGTGGCTAAATAGCACCTTGATTGACAGCTGTTCACTATACTGCCATCAGGCAGGAGATTCCGCAGCATCCAGGTCAGAACTGCTTTGGACAATATCACTAAGTCACTTTAAATAGATATATCTTCTTAGATAACCTGCCAATGCTAAAGTTTCTACATATGTCCTCCTGTATATCTTATGTATATATCTTGTGTATGTTTTGTATAGTCCTTTATATATTTCAGTTATAACTATATGTATATTTTCTAGCTTATTTTTTTCTTTAATAATGTCTATTTATTGTATGTTTGCACTGTTTTACATATATAATACTGCCCTGCTGTAGAGTTATATCTGAGCCTCACCCCAAGCATTTTAATGCATGTTATGTCCTGACTTGATGTGCAAATGACAAATAAACTTGAAACTTGAAACTTGAGCTCTCTGTCCAATACTTACCTGCACGCCTTATACAGAGCTAATGTCACTCACTATCCAGCTTTAGGATGAAAAAGTTTAGACAAACAGATGGACGGACGAAGCAAAGCATGAATGAACGGACGTGTGAACAATGTTGGTGTTTCAGATAAACGAATGAGCAGCAAACACACAACGTTGTCACAACGTTGTCCACAATTGAGCAAGATCCAATTGAGTTCCATGCAGATATAATAGAACGTAATCACATTTGAAAGTTGTGGCAACTTTGTGGGCACCAAAACAATAGTTTGTCACAACGTTATAAGAATAAGATTAACCTAATCAGGTTATCATGCCACCTTATTATGTATTAACGTCACATGCACAGGGTCAAAAAGAAGATCTTGCATATCAGACCTCTTAGGTTGTAAGCCAATCATACCAGACTTTGTAGGTATGAAGCCAATCATTTTAGACCTAGTAGGTTGTAAGCCAACCATATCAGACCTAGTAGATCTCATATCAGATCTTGTATGTTGTAAGGACTTCATATCAGACCTAGTACGTTGTAAGCCTATCATATCAGACTTCGTATTTTATAAGCCAATCAAATCAGACCTCATAGTTTGTAAGCCAATCATATCAGACCTTGTAGGTTGTAATCCAGTGACATCAGACCTTGTAGGTTGTAAGCCAATTATATCAGACCTTGTAGGTTATAAGCCACTGACATCAGACCTCGTAGGTTGTAAGCCAATCATATCAGACTTTGTATTTCGTAAGCCAATCAAATCAGACCTCATAGTTTGTAAGCCAAACATATCAGACCTTGTAGGTTATACGCCAATCATATCAGACCTAGTAGTTTGTAAGCCAATAATACCGGACCTCTTAAATTGTTAGCCAGTCATATCAGAACTCGTATGTTGTAAGCCAATCATATCAGACCTAGTCGTATTTAAGCCAATCATATCAGACCTCGTAGGTTGTAAGCCAATATATCAGACCAAGTAGGTGGGAAGCCAATCATATCAGACCTCGTAGGTTGTAAGCCAATCATATCAGACCTAGTAGTGTGTAAGCCAATCATATCAGACCTCGTAGGTTGTAAGCCAATCACATCAGACCTAGTAGGCTGTAAGCCAATCATATCAGATCTAACGGAGGATCTCTGGTTTAATCAAGGAGGCTGGTAGGCAAGGCAACCGTTAAAGCTGTGATAGGATTTTAGCTAAATGTTTTCTAAAATAGACATTAGACCTTATTTAAATCTGTAATATATAGTTTCATGTATGTCGTTACAGAGTAAAGATATCTTACATTACCTACGACATGGATTTGTGGTAAATTATAGTCAGGATTGCTGTCGATCAGGTTTTTATTTGGTTGCTTATTAGCTAACTAGCTAACTTTGGGTTTGCGTGAGGCAATAAAAAGAGGGTAATGCTAAGGCTAACATTAGCCAGCCTGCAAGCCAAATATATAGAGATTATTTATTATCTCTTTATATTATTTGCTTTTATAACACAATTTTATGTCCCTCAAGTTCCCTCAGAAGGTTGTTGCCAGTTTCAACAAAATAATGTAATCGATTAATCTCTCATTATTGCTTTGAGATCTTGTAAATTAAAATGTATTACTAAATACAGGAGATGAAGAGAAAGGTGAAGGAAACTGATAGGAGATCTGATGGAGGTTAGTGATGGAGAAGAGAGATGTTTATGCTTTCAGATAAAATTAATACTAATACTATAATATTTGTCCTTATTATCCTGAAAATCTGCCACGTGAACTCAACTGACCTATACTCCTATATACTTTGCGTCATATATATTTAGAAGCTGTAGCTAATTCTAAGAGAGAGAGGAGTCTGTAGTACCTTTGCTCGATCTGTATTTTGTGTATTCCAGTTTGACTATTTTTGATACATTTTCTGGCTGTTGGGTCTAAAGAAAATCCCCCCAGACCCACTGGAACAGGTTTAGCCCCCTCTCTCCCCAAAGAGCACGAGCAGCGCGACTACAGCGCCGCACAGTGGCTATAAAAACAACACAAGCGAAAACCTGGCAGATAAAGTTTCCCGAGCTGAACATGGGGTGTGTCCACTTCATCACACCTCTGTTAGGAGATCTGGGTGTAACATGTGAAGTCGACTCGTCGTTACTGGAGAGAGCCGTCTTCATATATAGACCTTTTTTTAATTAACTAGTAAAAATAAGCGATTTACATCGATTTTAACCCATTTGTACTGATTCCAGAGGAACGGGCAACACCAGTATATATCTGTCGACCCCACCTACCGGGGGCTGAGGAGATCACTTGGACTACATTCTTAGAAACGTCATCCGACTCAGAGCAAGTGACTCCACAGGAGTGAAACATCAACTGCACTCCTGTTAACACGGAGAGGAGTGAGACAGGACGAACTGGGCTCTTTTCTGTCATCGCGAGGTAAGACCCCCGGCTTTATTTGACCTGTAAAGCTAAAGAAAGTCTATTTTTTGGGCACACAGGCTGGTTCTTGTTCTTGCTCGCGATGGGAGAGGTTGTAGTGTTTGTGTTTCTTGGGCAGTACATACGGAAGAGGGACCGACTGGTGATTTTCATAATGCTGGTGAATCCTAAGCGCTGCTTTCACTTTAAAACGTGTTGCTGTTTCACTAGAAAACACCGGGGACGATAATTGAATGTAGTGCTGTTTGTTTTTAATCCCTCCTGAGAGATGAAGTTCCTGAAGGCTACCCTTCCTCCTCGGCAGGTCTGATGTGTGATATTTAATCCAATCCAGTCCAAACCAAACCTAGAAAACGCCCAAACTTGTGGATGATCAAATGAAAGTGTCTATATAAAATATATATGGTGTCTATATTTTATAACAAATAATATGGGTCAATAGGGAGGGTGTTGTGTAGGCTGATCAGGTGATGCACATATACAGGGTAAATGGTGGGAAAGTATGTTTACGTGCGTGACGTGTGTGCGCGCGCGCGTGTAAAAGGGAGAGTGCGAGAGAAAACCTAATTTCGTCCGCTTTTTATTTGTGTTGTTGCCTAGCAGGACAGGAGGGAGAGCGGGTGTGATGTAACAGGTCTGCGGTGGAGTGCCTCTTAGTCACCCCGGACTGACTGGCACATGAATGGAGGCTTTCTCTTAAGGTGAAGCCAGAGAGAGAGACTCGACTCGAGTAAGCTAGAGCTGAAGCGGGACTCACTTGTCTTAAAGGGGAATTCCACCGATCTCTCAAAATTTATTCTGCACGATGCAATCGTTTAGATGTAAACAGGAGTGCTTTCCCGTGAAGCTATAAAGAAATTCAACAGGCCGTGATGCGAACCAGACATTAAAACAGAGTTAAAGGGGAACTCCACCGATGTGTCAAAATTCCGATTTAATACAGTAATTGCTTTGTGGACAACGTCATTAGGAGTGGTTTGATGTGAAATTGATTCAGTGGAAAGAAACTCGTCCACCCGTGTTTCTTCATAGTGGTGGTGATGGGTTCCAGGGGTTGCCATGTTTGCAGCACAAAAAAATATGTATAAGCAATATTTAATTTATATATGTGGTGCAAATTATTCTGGGTTCGATTTCCAGGCCGTTATGTGTGTGTTGCATGTTTTCACTCCCACAGTCCAAACACATGCATGTTAGGTTGATCAGTCACTCTAAACTGCCCGTAGGTGTGAATATGTGTTGGCCATGTGATGGACTGGCGACCTGTCCGATGACGCTGGGATTGGCTTCAGCCAACCTCCGCCCCCCGGGATAGAGCAAAAGATGATGGATGGATGTTCCTGTTTCAGTAGAAAACACCGGGGCATTATTTTCCCACTGTTTTTATATTACTGACATTACTTTTGAATAGTAAATGAAATGGCTGTGTTTACATGGTAAGCATGGTGACCCCAGCTCCCTTCCAGTTGTTAAGTTTGTCTGGGAGTTGTTACTTTAATTGCTTCACATGTAAGCACTCTGAATGCCAGAGACAGAGCTATACAGACCTAATCTGTGGACGTGTCCTGTTTTTGGACAGTAAGCCCGCTGTTGTTGTGATATGCAGCTATATTCCTGCCCAGCTGCATTCTTGCACAAGTCTCTCAGCAGCGTGGCAGCAGCCCAGCCTTCAAACAGAACTGCAGTGGAGAAACATATGAAAGCACTGAAACATGTTTGGCTGATCTTGCTGAGGACAGCTGGCGGAGACCCTGGAGCATTTTTTCACTGCGTTTAGTGACATGACTGTACTAGTAGTTGGTAGGTGGCTACTTTCAGAGTGAGGCCACTGGTTACTGTGTAGTAGTAGTACTGGTTTATAACTCACCCCACGTTCTGTTCTGCACTACAGCTACTGTTTCACTTCTGATACATGTGAACTGCATTTTCTCTCTGTCTGTCTCTGTGTCTCACTCTCTCTCTCTCTCTCTCTCTCTCTCTCTCTGTCTGTCTCTGTGTCTCACTCTCTCTCTCTCTCTCTCTCTCTCTCTCTCTCTCTGTCTGTCTCTGTGTCTCACTCTCTCTCTCTCTCTCTCTCTCTCTGTCTGTCTCTGTCTCTCTCTCTCTCTCTCTCTCTCTGTCTGTCTCTGTCTCTCTCGCTCTCTCTGTCTGTCTCGGTGTCTCTCTCGCTCTCTCTGTCTGTCTCTCGCTCTCTGTCTGTCTCGGCGTCTCTCGCTCTCTCTGTCTGTCTCTGTCTCTCTCTCGCTCTCTCTGTCTGTCTCGGTGTCTCTCTCTCGCTCTCTCTGTCTGTCTCTGTGTCTCTCTCTCGCTCTCTCTGTCTGTCTCTATGTCTCTCTCTCACTCTCTGTCTCTCTCGCTCTCTCTGTCTGTCTCTGTCTTTCCCTCTCGTTTACTCTGTCTATCCCTGTCTCTCTCTTTCTGACTGTCTCTTTCTCTGTCTCTCTGTGTCTCTCTCTCTCTGTCTGTCTCTCTCTCTGTCTCTCTCTGTCTCTTTTTCACACTCTGTCTGTCTCTGTGTCTTTCTCTGTCTGCCTCTCTCTTTATCTCTCTCTGTCTCTGTGTCTCTCTCTTTGTCTCTCTCTCTCTCTCTTTATCTCTCTCTGGCTGTCTCTCTCTGTCTCTCTCATTCTATCAGTCTCTGTGTCTCTCTCTGTCTGTCTCTCTCTCTGTCTCTCTCTCTCTTTCTCTCTCTCTCTGTCTCTGTCTATCTATGTATCTCTCTCTGTCTCTCTCTCTCTATCTTTCCCTCTCTCTTTCTCTCTCACTCTATCAGTCTCTGTCTCTCTCTCTCTTTCTCTTTCTCTCTCTCTCTGTCTCTGTCTATCTATGTATCTCTCTCTGTCTCTCTCTATCTTTCCCTCTCTCTTTCTGTCTCTCTCTCTCTCTCTCTCTCTCTCTCTCTCTCTCTCTCTCTCTCTCTAGTATTGTGCTTTCGTTTTCCACTGGAGCTACAAGGCTATTGTAGATAACAAACAAGGAAAACGTATGAGCTTCAGTTCACAAAGTGCAAACTGCATGCCTGAATCACAACTACCTTAAAACAGTTTATGTGGTTTCTGACACTGTTACATACTGTTACAATGGACATACAGTTAACAGATGTACAGCACATGGCTAAAACATCTTAAAGCCTTAAAGCCGATTATTTTGTCGGCTTCAGTGAGAAACTTAGAAAAGTCTTTGTTCATTAATTTCATTAACATTTTCATTTTGTTTACACTGAGATCCAGATACAACCATGTAATTCCTTTCTCTAGCAAAGCCCTAGTTTCCTTTAGCATTGCTATTTTTTTAGCCAGCTTTAGCTAAAACACTCTCGACTGTATAGCTTAATATTCTTATAACATTTCAGCATCTGCTATACATGTTAATGCAATGAAGGCATATAATGCAGTTGTTAAATATAGTTTTATTTTTATTGTTCTGTGGGTTGTAGGTAGTGATAATTATATCAAAGCATATTAAGTTTATCACAGACAGGTTAGCTAGCAGTTATGCTTTGTATCTCTGGACCGCTGGGGCGGTGCTTACAATCAGATAATGCTGTGCCAACTGTAGACGGAGAATTTTAAATACCAGCCGGTCATACGCGACATGGCGAGTGATGAGGTGAGCATATATGAGCTTGAAGCTCATTTGCAAACAGCTTCCTTCTCTTTTCATGTTTAGCAGATCAGTTGCTCAGCTCATTAACATTACAGTTACAAGATCTGGATGTCATGGTCCATCGTTTTCACCCCTCTCTTGAGCTTTGTAGACATTGGATAGTAAAAAAAACTGCTAATGAAAGAAAAATAATTAATTAATATTAACTATAAGAATTTATTAATAGTTCACATGCAAAGATTCATAGCAGATGGTGGTTCGTATTGTGTTATAGATAAACCTCCAAACTGCTAGACAGCAGTGTTGTAATATAATTTCAGCCATTAGAGTCTTCCACTCCAATGCTGGTAAACCTAGCTGTCTACTTAACTTTCCTAGCTTAGCTTTAGTTTACCTAAAATTAGATTTACAGAATTCAATATATATTGTAGTATATTGAGTTATAACCCCTATATCATGTTACATATCATACTGCCAAGTTTTTGCCTATACATAGCCCTAGTCGTGCTTCATTTTAAAACTTTGTAGTCTGATGTAAGTAACTATTTTAAGGTTGAAGTGCATCCGCAGACCCCCCACTTAAATAACTATCACCTATAAACCTTTTCACAGTTGTTTCCTTGGTAATTCAGGCCCTACTGAGTTAAAAGATAGCTTTTTAACATATACAGGTCCACCTCTATTGATCCAGCCTATTGAGTCTCTCTCTTTTCAGCATGCCACTGTTCTGTGTTCCTTTCAATAGATCAAAAAACCTACTCGACCTTCTTCAGCTCTTGTTTGACCAACAAGCCCCAAAAAGATGTGGTTTCATAGCAAGAAACACCTTATTAGACTCACAGACTGCATACAAAAGGCTGATAGCACCGATGCCGAACATTAGAACCGACTGGCACCAAACAAATGTTTAAGAAATGTAAGTCACCTTCTCAACTGATGATTAAGCAGTTTTTGGGGCCTGTTTAAATAACAAGACCCTCAGCCAGTGCAGTAAAGGCCAGGACTTAGTTGTTTAGGTTTTTTTGGTGAATTGTAGGAACCTTTACAGCTTTTTAGCTCTTGAGCAAACAGGATGGCCTAAACTCTACTGCAGTGTTTCCCAGTGTTCACTGTTGCCATGCTGCCATCAGCTACCTGTGAACAAATTTGGTCTCCAATGCTCTACGGCATTTATTTTTTATTTATTTATTTATTTTTATTGAGGAGTCTCACACAAGAAATTACATACCAGCATTATGTCATAAGACACAATTCAAATGTCACTGAATAAAAACAACCTCAGTTTTTCTTTTTGTTTTAAACATAACCCCAATTCATTTACTCACACAAACACACACACACGAACATACCCACACAGCAGGACAAAAATCATAAAAGAGGGAGGGAAAATAATAATAATAATAATAATAAATAATAATAAAAATAATAAAAAAGGAGGGGGGGGGTCGTAGAGGGAAAATAATTCTGATGGCAAAGATTTAAGTGAATCAAAATAGGACAAGAAGGGATTCCACTTATCGTGAACTTTTGAAGTATGCCCCTCAGAGTAAATCTAACTTTCTCCAATTTAAGGAAATGAGTCATGTCACTGAGCCACATTGAAATTGAGGGGGGTTTAGAGGACCTCCATAGCAAAAGTATACAGCGTCTGGCTATTAATGATGAAAAACTTGAAATTGTAGGCAATCCTGAGGAAAGACCAAATATTGCTATGAGTGGACAGATAGTGATACTGACACCAATTACTTCAGACATTATCTCAGAGTAGTCTGACCAAAATTTATAAATACTGGGGCACGAAAAAAACATAAGGGTTAGATGACATGGAGAAGAGGAACACCTCTCACATTTGTCAGTAACTGCCCCAGGATAGAATTTAGATAAGTGAGACGTAGAACGATGAATTCTATGCAGTACTTTTAAACTGAATTACTTGAAATCTGGCACAAGGTGCAACAAAGCGTACACTATCAATTAGAGATGGAACGATCGATCGGCCTGTATCGGTATCAGCCGATTTTGAATCAAAATATGTGAAGTGAGCCGATCAATGGTGTTAAACAAATGAGCCTAATTTCTGTATTTCCAGCTAGCGTTTCATCCAGGAAGAGGAGCCCTGCGTGAAACCCCCTCCGACCAGGTCCCTGCAATTCCTATCTCAACCACTAGGTGGAAATACATAACGTTTAATTTTCCACAGACTGACTAAAGCAGCGGCCTCACGAGAACAGTTTGCGATGTTCACCCGCATGTACTGAAAGAAAACACAGTCTGTCTGGCAGTTTGTTACCGTATGAGACTCAGACTCATCCAGGGCAGTTTATAACATCTATAAAATTAGTAACATCAGCGTCTCTCGCGGAGAAACCAAGACAAAGACATTTAACACACTAATCTGATACACACTTCAGAGACACCACACAGCTGAACATAGTGAGTATCAGCAAACAGCAGAGCTAGCACAAAACTAATAACCCAGAACACCTACAGACCAGATCAGACCGGTACAAACAGAACAGCAGCAGAAACAGCCAGAGAGCTAAAGAACCACAGCCAGAGTGATTGAGTTTATAGTTCTAGATAAGCAGCTCTTCTCGGCTGTAGAAGACGTTCATTCTGCTGCTTAATATTCCACCTGGATTCACGCTCTGCTGTTCCTAGTAGAGATACTTTTCAGATGTGGCTCTTCTGGAGCTTATCAAGCGGTTTACTCCCACATAGACGAACTTCTAATTTAGTTAAAATATTATACTGTTTCATATGAGCTCATTCAAAATGGTAATAAACCAGTTTAGACCATGTTTCATGACTTGCTTGTGCTAATAATATGTAGCCCTGCCGTGTCTATTAGCCCCGCCCTCTATCGGTATCGGCTATCGGCCGATCGCGCTGAAAGGTGATCGGCGATCGGAATTGTCCTCAAAAACGCTGATCGGTCCATCTCTACTATTAATTGCCTTTTCCCAAGATTGCTCAGATAGATGGAAGCCCAGCGCTCTACGGCATTTTCATGCGGGCTTGCTTTAACAGCCAGCTACATTGAGGAGGTCTTATATCTGCAGTGAAAATGAAATAGCTGCTGCTAAAAGTGAGTCGAGCCGGGCCCAGCTGAGCCATGGCATGATAGAAAAGTATCTTTTCAGGGAAAGTTTTTGTGCACAAGCTGTACAGAATCTTAACTACTGAACTAGGGAACTGTTGGAGACACACCAAAAGAGTTGGCATTCTTTCAATTTGTGCTTTTTTTTAAATTTGGAGTATAATCTATAACACAAGCAAAGCAAGCAAGCTACTATAAAAAAAATTAGTTTGCTAGCAATATCCTTGCAGCAGGCGATGCTTGTTGTTACTGCATGTAATGTGTTCTCCACACATTATGCTGGAGGTTTACTGCAATGCTAGCTTTACCTACATCCACAGGCTTCGCCCAGTGTTTTGAAATGTCATACTTAGTCTGTTCCCTCCCTGAAACGCCTCTGGTCTCACCCACATTCATCCTAAAACTGTTTTCTGCAGACGTTCTCATTGTGAAATCACTCCAGACTAGGCCAAGGGAGAAACTGTGTGACTTACTTTAACCAACAGCTTTAAGGTCAACTAGAATATGTGTGTGCTTTCAGGTTGTGGGAGCAAGGGTCTATCCTCGGTCCATCAGTCTAAACATTACATCCGCTCTTCCCATCTGACCCTATAACAGTAGTGGGGGAGACGGTTTACATAACAGTCTTTTTTTTACAACAGGAAGGGCTTTGGCTTGTGGGAGGCACATAAGGAACTTCACACAGTGTCACATGTGCAAAACTGCAACCGTGAAGGTGATGTAGTGAAATTGGAAAGTGTCACAACTCAGCTAAATTAGTCAGTTCTACCACCAACCGACCTCTCAGATAAAAATAAAGTGGTGACTCCTGGCCGAGGAGTGGTTGCTGGGTCCTACAAAGATATGGGTCTAAATTTTCCATTCTGTAATGCTGGGTTCACATGCTCTTTACAGGGATCATCTACAAACTTTAAACTAAATTATTTAAAATCTGGCTCAAGGTACAACAAAGCGTACACTATTAATTAGAGATGGAACAATCGATCAGCCATGTATCAGTATCAGCCGATTTTGAATCAAAATATGTGAAGTGAGCCGATCAATGGTGTTAAACAAATGAGCCTAATTTCTGTATTTCCAGCTAGCGGTTCATCCAGGAAGAGGAGCCCTGCGTGAAACCATCATCTACAAACTCAAATACAACATTCTACTGCAAACTGTAGTCCACTGGTTCTATTTATTTGCTGAGTTATTGGGGGGAAAGGTAAAGCATATAATGTGCCATAGATTTTGCGCAGGCTCCTTTTCATGTCCAGTTTTTTTCCAGTCTATTGAGTTCAGAAAATTAATTGTGGATTATAATGTGCAGATATGTGTACTCTGTGGAGGATGTTAACTTACTTTCACTTACAACATCAACAAAACATCTCGTTTGACCACAAACGACACACAAACTTCTCATACAGTCGTAGTTTGATTGAAGGCTGTGCCATAGTGTTTAACTGAGTACCAGTGTGATGAGGCAAGAGGTGTTGCCCATCATCAGAGAGTATAGGAGGCAGTAGGGATAGAGCTCACTCTTAAAGTGTGCCATAGGGCCCGCAGCCAACTTAGGGGGTTGAATGTATGTGCGCACTGTTTCTGTTTATTAAGGCCTCATGTTCTGTTTTATGTTATTTTGTTGTTGGTGTTGTTGGTCTTTATTTTTGTTCAAAGTGTAAACCCACTCTTGTAGGACAGTCCCCCCATAGGTTGCAATGGTTTCAATCAGGGGTCGGGCCTGTCCTACAAGATGGAGAAAATCCCAGTACTGTCTCCTGAGGTGTGTCCAAAGTCGCCTACTAGTCAGTAGGTACTGGATTAGAGTCAGTACGTGCTGCTCGAGCGGTAGACTAGTAGGTAATTTGAGTAGGTGAGTTTTAGTACCACACAATCTCAGACGTACTACGTCCACCATATTACCAGTGTCCTGTGACTCAAGACGTCAGACCACCAGCGTAAAAGTCCTGCTATTCATTTAAAAACTTCGTTTACTGACAGATTTATATCTTTTAGTGACTCTGATCTGTGTTTTTATCTGATTATGTATCAGACGGTGTGGAGCTGTAGCTCAGAGAAGATAAACGGGAGGAATGTAATCATTGTTTATCTCAGCAGTAGCGCTAACTTCTGTAGCAGCAGTTCACTAGCAGTAGCTACGTACACACAGCCGACGTTCAGCTTTACACCGTTTATTTACTCCACTCTGAATTCATCCACGACTCCAGGTGAATCATGGGATACACAGTGTGCTGCGTTCACCTACAGAAAAACGGCTGCTGATTCAGGAGGTCATCCGGGTACCGTTCACCTACTACTCAATACCTACTGAGTATTCAGACATACTAGCCACGCTCGCCTACTGATTTACTACTGAGTATTCAGACATACTAGCCGCGCTCGCCTACTGATTTACTACTGAGTATTCAGACATACTAGCCGCGCTCGCCTACTGATTTACTACTGAGTATTCAGACATACTAGCCACGCTCGCCTACTGATTTACTACTGAGTATTGAGACATACTAGCCGCGCTCGCCTACTGATTTACTACTGAGTATTCAGACATACTAGCCGCGCTCGCCTACTGATTTCATTAATGAGTATTCAGACGTACTAGCTGCGCTCGCCTACTGATTTACTACTGAGTATTCAGACATACTAGCCACGCTCGCCTACTGATTTACTACTGAGTATTCAGACGTACTAGCCGCGCTCGCCTACTGATTTCATTAATGAGTATTCAGACATACTAGCCGCGCTCGCCTACTGATTTACTACTGAGTATTCAGACGTACTAGCCGCGCTCACCTACTGATTTCACTACTGAGTATTCAGACATACTAGCCGCGCTCACCTACTGATTTCACTACTGAGTATTCAGACATACTAGCCGCGCTCGCCTACTGATTTACTACTGAGTATTCAGACATACTAGCCGCGCTCACCTACTGATTTCACTACTGAGTATTCAGACATACTAGCCGCGCTCGCCTACTGATTTACTACTGAGTATTCAGACATACTAGCCACGCTCGCCTACTGATTTCACTACTGAGTATTCAGACATACTAGCCACGCTCGCCTACTGATTTACTACTGAGTATTCAGACATACTAGCCGCGCTCGCCTACTGATTACACTACTGAGTATTCAGACATACTAGCCGCGCTCACCTACTGATTTCACTACTGAGTATTCAGACATACTAGCCGCGCTCGCCTACTGATTTACTACTGAGTATTCAGACATACTAGCCGCGCTCACCTACTGATTTCACTACTGAGTATTCAGACATACTAGCCGCGCTCGCCTACTGATTTACTACTGAGTATTCAGACATACTAGCCACGCTCGCCTACTGATTTCACTACTGAGTATTCAGACATACTAGCCACGCTCGCCTACTGATTTACTACTGAGTATTCAGACATACTAGCCGCGCTCGCCTACTGATTACACTACTGAGTATTCAGACATACTAGCCGCGCTCACCTACTGATTTCACTACTGAGTATTCAGACATACTAGCCGCGCTCGCCTACTGATTTACTACTGAGTATTCAGACATACTAGCCGCGCTCACCTACTGATTTCACTACTGAGTATTCAGACATACTAGCCGCGCTCACCTACTGATTTCACTACTGAGTATTCAGACATACTAGCCGCGCTCGCCTACTGATTTACTACTGAGTATTCAGACATACTAGCCGCGCTCGCCTACTGATTTCACTACTGAGTATTCAGACATACTAGTCGCGCTCGCCTACTGATTTCACTACTGAGTATTCAGACATACTAGCCGCGCTCGCCTACTGATTTCACTACTGAGTATTCAGACATACTAGCCGCGCTCGCCTACTGATTTACTACTGAGTATTCAGACATACTAGCCACGCTCGCCTACTGATTTCACTACTGAGTATTCAGACATACTAGCCGCGCTCGCCTACTGATTTCACTACTGAGTATTCAGACATACTAGCCGCGCTCGCCTACTGATTTCACTACTGAGTATTAAGACATACTAGCCGCGCTCGCCTACTGATTTACTACTGAGTATTCAGACATACTAGCCGCGCTCGCCTACTGATTTACTACTGAGTATTCAGACATACTAGCCGCGCTCGCCTACTGATTTCACTACTGAGTATTCAGACATACTAGCCGTGCTCACCTACTGATATACTACTGAGTATTCAGACATACTAGCCGTGCTCACCTACTGATTTCACTACTGAGTATTCAGACGTACTAGCCGCGCTCGCCTACTGATTTCACTACTGAGTATTCAGACGTACTAGCCGCGCTCGCCTACTGATTTACTACTGAGTATTCAGACATACTAGCCGCGCTCGCCTACTGATTTACTACTGAGTATTCAGACATACTAGCCACGCTCGCCTACTGATTTACTACTGAGTATTGAGACATACTAGCCGCGCTCGCCTACTGATTTACTACTGAGTATTCAGACATACTAGCCGCGCTCGCCTACTGATTTCATTAATGAGTATTCAGACGTACTAGCTGCGCTCGCCTACTGATTTACTACTGAGTATTCAGACATACTAGCCACGCTCGCCTACTGATTTACTACTGAGTATTCAGACATACTAGCCGCGCTCGCCTACTGATTACACTACTGAGTATTCAGACATACTAGCCGCGCTCACCTACTGATTTCACTACTGAGTATTCAGACATACTAGCCGCGCTCGCCTACTGATTTACTACTGAGTATTCAGACATACTAGCCGCGCTCACCTACTGATTTCACTACTGAGTATTCAGACATACTAGCCGCGCTCGCCTACTGATTTACTACTGAGTATTCAGACATACTAGCCACGCTCGCCTACTGATTTCACTACTGAGTATTCAGACATACTAGCCACGCTCGCCTACTGATTTACTACTGAGTATTCAGACATACTAGCCGCGCTCGCCTACTGATTACACTACTGAGTATTCAGACATACTAGCCGCGCTCACCTACTGATTTCACTACTGAGTATTCAGACATACTAGCCGCGCTCGCCTACTGATTTACTACTGAGTATTCAGACATACTAGCCGCGCTCACCTACTGATTTCACTACTGAGTATTCAGACATACTAGCCGCGCTCACCTACTGATTTCACTACTGAGTATTCAGACATACTAGCCGCGCTCGCCTACTGATTTACTACTGAGTATTCAGACATACTAGCCGCGCTCGCCTACTGATTTCACTACTGAGTATTCAGACATACTAGTCGCGCTCGCCTACTGATTTCACTACTGAGTATTCAGACATACTAGCCGCGCTCGCCTACTGATTTCACTACTGAGTATTCAGACATACTAGCCGCGCTCGCCTACTGATTTACTACTGAGTATTCAGACATACTAGCCACGCTCGCCTACTGATTTCACTACTGAGTATTCAGACATACTAGCCGCGCTCGCCTACTGATTTCACTACTGAGTATTCAGACATACTAGCCGCGCTCGCCTACTGATTTCACTACTGAGTATTAAGACATACTAGCCGCGCTCGCCTACTGATTTACTACTGAGTATTCAGACATACTAGCCGCGCTCGCCTACTGATTTACTACTGAGTATTCAGACATACTAGCCGCGCTCGCCTACTGATTTCACTACTGAGTATTCAGACATACTAGCCGTGCTCACCTACTGATATACTACTGAGTATTCAGACATACTAGCCGTGCTCACCTACTGATTTCACTACTGAGTATTCAGACGTACTAGCCGCGCTCGCCTACTGATTTCACTACTGAGTATTCAGACGTACTAGCCGCGCTCGCCTACTGATTTACTACTGAGTATTCAGACATACTAGCCGCGCTCGCCTACTGATTTACTACTGAGTATTCAGACATACTAGCCACGCTCGCCTACTGATTTACTACTGAGTATTGAGACATACTAGCCGCGCTCGCCTACTGATTTACTACTGAGTATTCAGACATACTAGCCACGCTCGCCTACTGATTTCACTACTGAGTATTCAGACATACTAGCCACGCTCGCCTACTGATTTACTACTGAGTATTGAGACATACTAGCCGCGCTCGCCTACTGATTTACTACTGAGTATTCAGACATACTAGCCGCGCTCGCCTACTGATTTACTACTGAGTATTCAGACATACTAGCCGCGCTCGCCTACTGATTTCACTACTGAGTATTCAGACATACTAGCCGCGCTCACCTACTGATTTCACTACTGAGTATTCAGACATACTAGCCGCGCTCGCCTACTGATTTACTACTGAGTATTCAGACATACTAGCCGCGCTCACCTACTGATTTCACTACTGAGTATTCAGACATACTAGCCGCGCTCACCTACTGATTTCACTACTGAGTATTCAGACATACTAGCCGCGCTCGCCTACTGATTTACTACTGAGTATTCAGACATACTAGCCACGCTCGCCTACTGATTTCACTACTGAGTATTCAGACATACTAGCCACGCTCGCCTACTGATTTACTACTGAGTATTCAGACATACTAGCCGCGCTCGCCTACTGATTACACTACTGAGTATTCAGACATACTAGCCGCGCTCACCTACTGATTTCACTACTGAGTATTCAGACATACTAGCCGCGCTCGCCTACTGATTTACTACTGAGTATTCAGACATACTAGCCGCGCTCACCTACTGATTTCACTACTGAGTATTCAGACATACTAGCCGCGCTCACCTACTGATTTCACTACTGAGTATTCAGACATACTAGCCGCGCTCGCCTACTGATTTACTACTGAGTATTCAGACATACTAGCCGCGCTCGCCTACTGATTTCACTACTGAGTATTCAGACATACTAGTCGCGCTCGCCTACTGATTTCACTACTGAGTATTCAGACATACTAGCCGCGCTCGCCTACTGATTTCACTACTGAGTATTCAGACATACTAGCCGCGCTCGCCTACTGATTTACTACTGAGTATTCAGACATACTAGCCACGCTCGCCTACTGATTTCACTACTGAGTATTCAGACATACTAGCCGCGCTCGCCTACTGATTTCACTACTGAGTATTCAGACATACTAGCCGCGCTCGCCTACTGATTTCACTACTGAGTATTAAGACATACTAGCCGCGCTCGCCTACTGATTTACTACTGAGTATTCAGACATACTAGCCGCGCTCGCCTACTGATTTACTACTGAGTATTCAGACATACTAGCCGCGCTCGCCTACTGATTTCACTACTGAGTATTCAGACATACTAGCCGTGCTCACCTACTGATATACTACTGAGTATTCAGACATACTAGCCGTGCTCACCTACTGATTTCACTACTGAGTATTCAGACGTACTAGCCGCGCTCGCCTACTGATTTCACTACTGAGTATTCAGACGTACTAGCCGCGCTCGCCTACTGATTTACTACTGAGTATTCAGACATACTAGCCGCGCTCGCCTACTGATTTACTACTGAGTATTCAGACATACTAGCCACGCTCGCCTACTGATTTACTACTGAGTATTGAGACATACTAGCCGCGCTCGCCTACTGATTTACTACTGAGTATTCAGACATACTAGCCACGCTCGCCTACTGATTTCACTACTGAGTATTCAGACATACTAGCCACGCTCGCCTACTGATTTACTACTGAGTATTGAGACATACTAGCCGCGCTCGCCTACTGATTTACTACTGAGTATTCAGACATACTAGCCGCGCTCGCCTACTGATTTACTACTGAGTATTCAGACATACTAGCCGCGCTCGCCTACTGATTACACTACTGAGTATTCAGACATACTAGCCGCGCTCACCTACTGATTTCACTACTGAGTATTCAGACATACTAGCCGCGCTCGCCTACTGATTTACTACTGAGTATTCAGACATACTAGCCGCGCTCACCTACTGATTTCACTACTGAGTATTCAGACATACTAGCCGCGCTCACCTACTGATTTCACTACTGAGTATTCAGACATACTAGCCGCGCTCACCTACTGATTTACTACTGAGTATTCAGACATACTAGCCACGCTCGCCTACTGATTTCACTACTGAGTAGTAGACAAGTACGAGATTTCAGAAGCACCTCTGGTCTCATTTGCATTACGGCTTTTTCATGCTTTAACAGAAAGCTACATTGAGGAGGTACTAAATCTGCAGTGGAAAACAAAATAGCTGGTACTTAAATCGAGCCGGTTCTTGTGTACTAGCAGATTCCCTGTACAGAATCTTAACTACAGAACCAGGGAACTGTTTGAGATTAAAATTTTAAAAATCTACAACACAAGTAAAGTAAGCTAGCTACTATAAGCAGGTCAGATTGCTAGCATTACATTTTCAGTAGGTGATGCTTATTGTAACTGCATGTTCTGTTTTGTTGTTGTTGCTCTTTATTTTTGTTCAAAATGTAAACCCCCCAAAGTGTAAACCCCCCAAAGTGTAAACCCCCCATAGGTTGCAATGGTTTCAACTAGGGTTGGGGCCTGTCCTACAAGATGGAGAGAATCCCAGTACGCAGGGTGCTAGCTAGGGAGCTCTGACCTTGAGCCAAGATGGCGCTGAGGTCCTGTAGAAAAGCTAGTTAAATGTAGTAGCTCTATGGTCTTGCGACCAGGAACTCATATTACCTAGACTGAATGCAAGTCAGGCCTTTATTTTTTTTTATTCCATTTATTTCTTTTTCTGTACAGTTTTTGTTTGTATATTTTTCTGTTTTGTTTGTGATGAATTAACATCACCGTTTTCACCGTATCCTCGGGAGTCTCCGTATTTTTTTCTGTATTTTTTTCTTACTGCTCTAATGTAAGAAATGTGCAGTCACTTTGTTTTTCGTGTACTCACTGTATAATAATGAGGATAATAAGGATGTAATAAACCTGTATATTTGAGGTAATACAGTTTTTAAATAATCATCTTGTCCAGATTGGCCAGTCTGCCAATAGTGGTTGAAATAGAAGAAAACAAAGAAACACTAGTATGTTTTTCAGGTGACATGTCTTTGTCATTTAATAGGAATAACAGGGCCCACTGTGAAACATGTCAATACCGTACCCAACCTTTACTGTTTACAGCAGATTTAAGATTATATTTTTATGGAGATAATAACAGATTGGTTAACGTGGTGGTCACACATTGGGTAGCTGAACAGTAGTTACGTCATTACCATGAGCTCATCCATATATAAAGAATAAAGAATGATCACATTGTCGCTCCCAAAAAGCATATATCTCCAATATTTTTCATTGTTTCAACACGGCAGCTGTCATGTGACCCTTTCTAGATGAATGGGCCAATAAAAATTCCAAAATTACTTGAAATTTACTATTTTACTAGACAAGCATGCTGATGTTCACGTATCAGAATATTATTAAATGTGTATCTCAGTGGGCAAAATGTCTTTAGGTAAAATATTACTAAATAATATGATTCCTACATGGTTCCTTTAAGGTCCAGTTGTAATTCTGAGTCTTCTTTTGAACAGTAATAGTATTTGTGTTTGCATGATTTCTACCTGTTAGTTCAGTGATGACTACAACATATAAAGATTTGTGGTGTGAAAATCTTCATTTCATATAGAACATTAGCATTATATGAAGCTTCTCTAAACAGTAAGTCTTCTTCATACACTGTGAAAAGGGAGTTTAGGAGTTAATTGAATTTAGAATAGTAAGTTAACAGACTAGGAATCTATGTTTTTATGCCCAGAAACATATAATATTTTCCATTTCAGAATATTTCATGAGGAGTATGGCATGTATGGTTGGTGAGAACTCTCTTTAGGAAGCAACAGATAAGATTAACAGGGAGGTAAGGTTGTGGAGTACCAAAACTTCACCAAAGGAAACACATGATAAAAATTAATATGTAGCTAACATAGACAAGATAGGGAAGGAATTTCAACTGTGATACATGTTACCATATGTTAACAAGGGTGCGCAGTGTCATTGATGCAAAGCACCACTTTAAGAAGCATCAGAGGATATTGGAGTGCTAATAGTACAACCTTGTGGAAGATCCCCACCCTGTTAAAGGTGATTGAGTATATGAGCACTTGGGGTCTGTTGTATCTTAATAGCAGTGATCAGATCAGTCAATGATGTGACTGAGCTACATTTATTTCTACTGCATTACATACACTGACTGGCCACTTATTGAAACCACCTCCTTGTTTCTACACTGCACTTACCAGTAGGAGTGTGCCATATCGTATCATACACAATAATATCGCCAACATTTTTTAATAATGTAAACGATATTATACCCTGAAATATCGTACCATATCACCCATCTCTAATTATCACATTGGGGTACTACTTTTACTGTTTTTAACAAAAAAAAAATCTCACTTTTCTCATTTCCCATCTATATCTACTAGAGACAGAGTTTATATGTACAGTATCATTCACTTTACTTCAGTTCTGGATATATGGAGATATTTGGAGTAAGTGATTTAGTATCTTGACATTCTGGATCATTGACTTCTGTTACAATCTGATGAAAACTCTTGTATTTTTTAATATCTCAGAATTGGTGTGCCATATCATATCATATGCAATAATAAAATTTAATTTTCATTTTGTTGCAGTAGTATACTTGATTTTTTTTTAATTCAATGTTTTATCATATCATTGAATTTTTAGCAAAAGAAAGATTCACACTTTTCTCATTTCCCATCATATATCTACTAGAGACAGAGTTTATATGTACAGTATCATTCCTTTTACTCCAGTTCATGATAGATGGAGATATTTGGAGTAAGTGATTTAGTATCTTGACATTCTGGATCATTGACTTCTGTTACAATCTGATGAAAACTCTTGTATTTTTTAACATCTCAGTGTGCCATATCATATCGTATGCAATAATAAAATTTAATTTTCATTTTGTTGCAGTAGTATACTTGATTTTTTTTTTTATAATGTTTTATCATATCGCCAAGAGTATCATTATTGCAAAAATACCACCAAACATCGTGATATTATTGTAGGGCCATATTTCCCACCCCTACTTACCATACCATATTACCATTACTATATGAGCAGGTCCTTTTGGGTCAGATATAGCAGTGCTGTGGGAGTTTATTCTGTGTCCACTCACTGTCCACTCTAATAGACACGCCTACCTTGCTGGTCCACCTTGTAGATGTAAAGTCAGAGACAGTAGCTCAGGTTTGGTTGATGGTCTGTTCTCAGATGTGTATAAACTTGTGTCTGATCTAATTACACCAGTACAACAAACACTAACACACCTCCACGCCAGCATCACTGCACTGTACCACCCAAATAATACCTGCTCTGTAGTTGTCCTATGCGGGTCCTGACTATTGAAGTACAGGGTAACAAACAGGCTGTCTATTCACTGTGCACCCTATAAGACACGCATGCCTTGTTGGCCAACCTTGTAGACGTGAAGTCATTTGTACTTAGGCCTATTTAATAATGCACGGCTCTGTGTTTCTTGAGTCAGCTTTGGCTCTCAGCTGACTGGGAGTGGCAAAACCATTGATGAGGGGATATAACCGAGATCAAACCATGCTAAATGGAGTGTACAGCACTACTACAACTACAATATATAGCCACATTACACAGTACACAGTAGGGAATTAAAGCTTTCTAGGATTTTCTCAAAGATGTGGGCCCTGAAGTTGGCTCCCTGTTCGCCAGCTTGTTTTGTGGATATTCTGTTCCACCTTAAGTGTTGGCCCAGCTTCATTCTAGCATTCTGGCTCCTGAGCAAGCTGCAGCATTTAAGGTGGAATGGAACATTCAGTTAAGAAGCTGGAGAGTAGCGAGCCAATTGCAGCCTAGTTTAAGGATGAATATCAACTGTGCCTGTTCAGAATTCCTTGGAAAGCGTATAAAAAAAGTGTCGACATCCTCTTCACAGCCTGGAATGGTAGATTTCTGCATGTGTGATTCACCACTACTGTTACTCCATTGTTGTTATTTCCTGCTGGGCGGGCACGTATTTGAAGGAGGAGGCAACAGTATTTGAGGTTCACAGTATGTCAGTTCTATGTTCTGAACTCTCCTGCCATTCTCTCTATCTGGGTTCGACCAGAGGGGGATGGGTTCCTCCCTTGAGGCTGGGTTCCTCTCAAGGTTTCTTCTTCTTACCAAGGGAGTTGTTCCTGCCACTGTCTGGCTTGCTCTAGTGGAGGGGCTTGGACCTGCATACCCTTTTTTTCTTTGCATTATTATTTTTTATTATAACCTGCTTCTCTGTAAAGCTGCTTTAAGACAACACTGGTCGTAAAAAGTGCTACACAAATAAATGTAGATTGATTTAATTGATTTGATTGATTGATTATTCAACTATAGCAATGCAAATACTGTATATGGTGCCGTTTAGCCATAGCCTGCAAATGTGTTTATGGCTAGCCTATGTAATCCATCTGAAGCTACAAGCTGCTGATGGTGTTGATCGTTGTTTAAATTGTGTGAACATAAGCTGGCCCTGATTAGGCCATATATTTTAATTTGTACTAATAATTTATTGTAAATGTAAGCAAGTAGACTATGTTACGTTATGTCACATATCTGTTATTGTTTTATTCAGTAAAGCCTTATATAAATTGCTCTGCTGTGTTTCCATGGGTTGTGTTGGTTAACAAATAATTACAGCCTAATGATGGGGGTTGAAACTATCTATTTTGTTGAACAGTTGGGATCTATTGAGCAGACCTGTTTTCCTGTTATGTCTATTAATATTATTAGTATAAATGTATTTAGTTATTTGGTGCTCTTTGGATGTAAGTGATTGGCCAAGCTGGCATCCATGCTGGAGAATGACTCCCATCCCATGCATAAGACTCTTGGCAGCACTGGGCAGCTCCTTCTGCGACAGGCTTTACCCCAAATGTGTGAAGGAGCGATATTATAGGTCCTTCCTTCCTGCTGCTGTTAGACTTTACAACCAGCACTGCTCCCAGCAGAACACATATCCACAGCGGACTACATACACACACACTTAAACTCTACACACTTACAGAAAATAGAATTTTTATGTAACATAATGTGCAATATTTTTTCATTGCGCTTGTGCAATTAAGAAACAATGTGTAATTATTTGTAAATATATTCTTAAGAGTTCTTGACTTTTTATTATTTATATTGTATATACTCTACTGTTTATTTATATATTTTGAGTGCCTTGCTGCTGTAACTCTGTGAATTTCCCCCACTGTGTGGGACTAATAAAGGATTATCTTATCTTATATTATTTTATTCTTTTTTTTTAGTGTGTAGCTCAAAGGAATCGCTGAAGCAGTATGTCCAGATCCGACTTCCCTCCGGGCTATGACGAGTCCCGGCTGCTCCACAACCCTCAGGCTGGAGGACATCCCTCTGCGCCCCCACCAGCCTATGGCTTCTCTCCTTATGGGGGCCAACCACAGCCCCAACCTGGAGGATACCCTGGAGCTCCCTACTCCCAACCATCTGCTCCTTACCCTGGTCAGCCAGGCCCTTACCCAGGTCAGCCAGGACCTTACCCAGGACAGCCAGGCGCTTACCCTGGTCAGCCAGGGCAACCAGGCCAAGGATTCCCACCACCAATCCCACCAATAATGCCAGTCATGCCTATGCCAGGACAAGGTAAGACCAGGCTCCAAGCTGATACATTACAACACCAGCTGATGTTAGTACAAACCATGATTTTAGAGGTATAATGGAAGAGTATTGATTTTTGTCCATGATGATGACACCTTCTAAGTTTTGACTGCATGTTCCCACTGCCCACCAACCTCACCCACCAGTGAGTGAAGCACTCAGATAGCTCAGAGTCCCTCCCAAATAATGTATTTCACTTATGGAAAATTACACGTTCAGTGTTTCATCAGCTGCATACTTTTCTATAATACAGTGCCTTGCTAATGACAGGAAGAACTAGGCGGGCTAATTTGAACTGATTGCATGTTTCTGATGCCACAGATGATGAAGGATTCACAACGTCACCAGGATGGGACAGTCTAAGTGTTCGGCACACTTTCATTCGCAAAGTAAGATTCCTGATTTAATTCCTGTGACTTTAAAGAAACATGTACTGATACACATGACAATGCGTGTGTCTCAAATCCTAGTGAGTGTCTAAGTAGGCTGTCTAGGTAGCAGCTGTGTAAGTATCAGCGTTCTCTCCTCATCTCTCCTCATAAAACAGATTACTGAGACGCTCTAGTTAGAGAGAGACTGCGTCACGGCTTGTTCCCGCCCACTGCAGCACACCACCGGTGGTTTAGCTGGTTGCTAAGTTACCAGCCGGCATCCAAAACAATAGCCCGAGGTTTAAAAATCCGCTAGCATAAATGCTAATGGCTGGAGTATAAAAGTGTAAATGGTGAAGGACTTGTTACAGAGTTGATAATAAAAACTGTTTTGTGTGATTATATGACCAGAAACACATTAAAACTCCAGAGAGAATCAAAATAACTCACATTTTAAAACCACTTCACTGCTCGTAGATTATCCTGTGTTGAATCATGAGATTGTCTTAGCGGCTGAGGAAGCGTTCGATGCTTCCTTAAAATCAGGTCTAAATCAGGTTTCTCAGTAGACAGCATGTTTAAGGTATGTAAGAATTGGGACAGTCTACATGTCGGGAGCGCATACTATGATGTAAAATGCTGCCTATGTAGGAGCTCACTAGGTTTTGAGACAGACCCCTATATTGCTGTTATTTAGTGACATTCAATTAATGGTTAAAAATGTCAGTTTAAATTGAAAAAGTAAATTAAATTAAATTAAAAGTATGTTGTCCGTTGCAAACACTGACCAGGATATTGTAGGGAAAAAAAGAATACGTCTGATCCAAACCTGTAACAAATCTATGTGGAAGTAGCTTATTTTAAAACCTTTTAAATTTTATATATTTTTTATTGTCTTACGATCCGCCTCCCATTCCAGCCTATCAAAGCATTTCTGTCCAGTATCCAAGTATTCCACATATTTGTTTGCCATCGCATCAAACTTCTTATATATAGATATAAGTGTAAATTATAAAGTAAAAGCAAATTTTAAATGAATTTTAAAGCCTGAAACTGGGTAGCAATTTAAAAAAAGAGTACTTTGGCTGTAAGATTTTGTGACCCAGTGTACATACAAATGAGTCGCTCAAACTTGCTGTATGTGTGTAGTTTCCCCTTTTACACCATTTGTGGTTTGTATATGTGTATTAGTGTAATTATAATTATGCAAACTGAATGCTTAAGTCATCACACATTATCTTCAAGCCACAGTAAGCTGTTAAATGAGCAAACCCAGGAAAACAAGGCTTCAAGAAGGCTACTGTTCTTAGTAACATAGGGCCAGGAACCATGTAAACAGGTCTATTTGAGGTTACTTAACAGCTCAGCATGGTTTGAGACAGGTATGCGATGCGTTTAGCACAATGGCAGCTCGTACAGTAGGTTTCTGTGGCTTGTTAGCGTCAGTCTTGGCACAAAACTAGACTCATTGACTAGATTGGAGATGGAAATGTATGGAAATGTAATTTTTAATGATCTATTCTGACATGATGGCCTAAGGACATCTCCTGTCTGATAGGTGTACATGATCCTCGCTGCCCAGCTGCTCGTCACCGTCTCCATTGTGGCTGTTTTCACATTTGTGTGAGTCCTCGCGTCCGTGTGTGTGTTTATGTGTGTATGTGTGAGAGACAGATGTGTAAGGACTTGTTCCGGAGTGGGTGTGGTAAACCTACTTTCCCTAAAATTGAAGGGTAATGAAGGATAATTGCTGCTGTTGCTACCAGCTCAGCTCTATACTATAGTTTATACTGTATGTTGCTTTCTCAGTTGTGTTATGAAGACCTTCCTTAATAGTTTTTGTTGTGTCTCTGGCCTCAGAGAGCCTGTGCGTGGCTTCGTCATAAGAAATCCAGCAATCTACTGGGCTTCATAGTAAGAAATCTACTTATTTTCTCCTGAACCTTACCCACACTTCACCCGGCCAATACATTTTAGGCTGACGACCAGCGGGCCAGTGTTTTAAACAGCTGTATCTGTGTTTCCGCAGTGCCGTGTACTTTGTCACACACATCATGCTGGTCTGCTGCAAAGGACCCAGGTGAGCAAACTCGTAAAACTTTAATTAGTCTAGTAAAATTCTGCTTTACATCATCTGGAATGAAATCAAAACTCAAACCTGATATAAATGTTGTTCAATTGACAAACTAGGTCATAACAAGACATCAATTCCATATTATTGCACAGTAATATGTGTTGTTGTGTCTAATGTTTCCCGCTCTCTTGTTTTAGGAGGCGTTTTCCATGGAATCTTCTCCTGCTGGCCATTTTTGTGAGTTGGGACGTGCCAGTTTATTCGGAACGAAGGGAGAGGGTGTGGTCGTAATGGAAAACACGTGGTAGCCTGTCAAAGCTCATTTTAAGGCCTGTTTTTTTTCCTGCAGTAAAATGTTTCTGGTTCTGTTAAACAGAAGCAGCTTTGGTTTTCTGGGTCAGGGTAATGTTGCTAGTAGCTTGTATTGACAAAATTAGTAAACAGTTAATAAACAGAACATAGGGGCGGAGTGTGTGTATGTGTGGGGGGGGCAGTAATGTTTTAATGCAACTTTTGATCTTTTTAATGGGGTATATGTTTTGCCTTTACATCTCAGTAGGGCTGAACAACTGAGCTCTTATTTTTCTTAGCTATCTTGGGGTTTATATTTTATCAATAAGATCTGTTTTTTAGTCATCCACATTTTTTTCTTTTGGCTCTCAACATGAACACTGAACCTAGTGCCCCAGACCTAGTGCACCCAATTAGAATTCACAGTACATGGGTGTTTGGTTTATTCTGATTGGTCCAACTCATGTACTGGTAGTTTACTATGTTATTAGATTCCCCACTTGTGACCACATGAATGATAATATATCATAATAATGAAAATGACACTCTTTCATATTGTGATTCTGTTATAACAAGATGTTCATATATTAACCGTATGGATAAATATTGTATGAGAAGTAACTAAATGCAGTTGTATGCAGAAGTGTTTGAACCAGTTGTATCCAGGATGTCTTGTAAAAACAGCCTACATTAGTGACTTTATTTCTTGTCTTTCTTAGACTTTGGCCATGTCCTACATGACGGGGACAATAGCAAGGTAAGTAGCTGCACGTGAACGACACATACACCAATCAGCCATAACATTAAAACCACCTCCTTGTATCTACACTCACTGTCCACTGTATCAGCTCCACTGGTCACATAGGAGCACCATGTAGTTCTACACTTACAGACTGTAGTCCATCTGATTCTCTGTATACTTTGCTACCCTGTTCTTCAGTGGTCAGGACCCCTACAGGACCACCACAGAGCAGGTATTATTTGGCTGTTAGATCATTCTCAGCACGGCAGTGACACAGATGGTGGTGTGTTAGTGTCCACTCACTGTCCTCTCTATTAGACACGCCTACCTGCCTGTGGATATGAAGTCAGAGATGATAGGTCATGGACGCTGGACACAAGACTCTGTTGTCTGGATAGCTTTGGTTAGTGGATGATTCTCAGTCCAGCAGTGACACTGAGGTGTTTAGACACTACAGCAGCAGCACTGCTTTGTTTGATCCACTCACACCAGCACAGCCCACACTAACACACCACCTCCAAGTCAGTGTCACTGCAGTGCTGAGAATGATCCACCTCCCTAATAGTAGCTGTGGTGGTCCTGTGGGGGTCCTGATCATTGAAGAACAGGATAACAAAGTGTACAGAGAATCAGATGAACTACAGTCTGTAAGTGTAGCTCCTATATGATCAGTGGAGCTGATAAGATGCACACTGAGTGTAGATACCAGGAGGTGGATTTAATGTTATGGCTCAGTATATATGCACAGTCATTTCTTCTGAGAACACTGTTAATGGCAGAAGTTGCTCAGCAGGGTGTGTCACTTCAGTCAGCGTTCACGTGCCTGTTGACATAAGCTGCTCGATTCATTGTTTGCTACGAATGAACTGTAGTCTTGTTCGGTCTCTGACTGTTTCGTTTCAGCAGTTTCCTTTCTCTGATAAAATGACTGTGGGAGGCTTCTGTAATGATCATGCATGCTTTTCACTTCTCCTATCATCTTATACACTGTAACACGCCAACATTATGAACACAAGCTGTAGTTCTTTTTTTTCTTTCAAGAAAATTTTACATTTGAGCTAATTATCTAATAAACAACGCTTATTATACTATAACACACTTATTGTGGTGAAATCAAATACTTTTTTTATAACGTATTCTAAGGAAAACTCTTCACACTTTAAGTTATAAGGCTTAGAACAAAATGTTCTAGCTCAGTGTTCATGTCTCAAATGCAGAAATCAACACTGCTTATGAAGACATGATGACAATAGTAGATCATTCACAAACATCCTCACAACACACTTCCTTCACCACGTTCTCCAACAAACTTTCCATCAGAAACTTGCATACGATATGTTTCTGCTAATTGTGGTGCGCCATTTCTGTTTATACGTTTAACATTTTTGAAAACAACAATAATTATAATAACAACAATAATAATAATAATAATACTAATAACAATAATATAAATCTTTAATTGTACAGCACTTTTGATTAGAGATGAAAGGAACGATCGGCTATGTATCGGTATCTGCCGATTTTTAATCAAAATATGTGATCAGTGATCGGCCGATATTTCTCCAATTTAGCCGGTCCCGAGAGCCGATCAATGGCATTAAACAAATGAGCTTAATTTCTGAATTTCCAGCTAGTGTTTCATTGTAACCCCCTTCGGCCAGGTTCTTGCAATTCCTATCTGAACCACTAGGTGGAAATACACATCCTTTCATTTTCCACAGACGGTGCGCCTCGCGAGAACAGTTTTCCGTTGAGTTGCGTTGCGTCCGTCTGGCAGCTTGTTGTCGTATGTGACACAGACTCATCCAGAGCGTTTTTAAAATCTGTAAAATTAACCGTGTCTTGTTGGGAAACCAAGACAAAGACATTTAACACACTAATAATCTGATACGGTGTTAAGAGTACACCTGCAACTGAACACAGTGAGTATCAGTAAACAGCAGAGCTAGCACACACAGCTAACACAAAACAAACAACCCAGAACACCATACAGACCAGATCTGACCGGTACAAACAGAACAGCAGCAACAATTCAAGATCTACATTTAATGATTACAGATTTAGTTTAAAATAACAGAGTCTGTGTTTAATGACTGCAGTTTTTACTGCATTTATGTGATTCGCTTTTTACGTTTTAAATTAATTAAATAATTACTAAATGTAATGATTACAGTATTTGGGGATATTTGTTAGATTTACTTTGTTTATTTACTGATAATTTTGTTAAAAATATTATGCTGTTTCATATGAACTCGTTAAAAATGGTAATAAACCAGTTTAGACCATGTTTCATGACTTGCTTGCGCTAATAACTACATGTAGCCCTGCCGTGGCATATAGGCCCGCCCTTGATCAGTATCAGCTATTTGCCGATCACGCTGAAAGGTGATCGGCGATCGGAATCGCCCTCAAAAACGCTGATCGGTCCATCTCTAGTTTTGATACTGTTGGCAGCTCTAAGTGCTTTAGAGATAGTTGTCATCAGTAACAGTAGAAACTAATAAGCCAAAGACACAGATCATATTTGTTAGAGAGAGAGAGAGAGAGAGAGAGAGAGAGAGAGAGAGAGAGAGAGAGAGAGACTCCATTTATCCCAGAGGGACACTCACTAAGACACACACACACTAGTGAACAGACACACTAGGGGGCAGTGAGCACACTTGTCTGGAGTGGTGGGCAGCCCTACCACAGTGCCCGGGGATCAGTCAGGGATCAGTTTTAACTAAACGGCGAGTTAAAGGGTTCCACAGTTTAGAAGCAGGAGATCTGAAAGAGTCTCTCCAGGTTCTCTGGATGTTACTGAAGGTGTTTGTAGAAGGTCAATATCTGGAACAGCTGGAACATAAACAGAGAGACGTTCTTGATGTAGCAGGTTCTAGATTACTTAGAGCTTTATAGACGAGTACAGAAGTTTAAAGTCTGTTATAAAGAAACAGGTAGTCAGTGGAGTTATTCTGTGTTTGTTAGGATCCGAGCTGCTGTGTTCTGTACAAGTTAGATTATTTTTTTAGGACCCCCAATAAGCAGACCATTACAGTGATCAACTCTCTCTGTAACAAATGCATTAACAAGTTTCTCGGTTACCGCTTCAGCCAACAGCTTCTCTCAAAACTGTTCCAAAACAATGTCTTAGACGTTGGTCATCATGTGATGCACTAGCTGGAAGCCTTTAGGCACTAAACGCATCAGACGTCTGATTCCTGTCACCATAAAACCAATAACCTGCTGTGAATGACTTTGTTTACAGCTTATTGATTGCATTTCGCAGCCACTCCCCCTCCGTTTGAGCAGCTTCTCCTCTTCTATAAGTTACCATGCAAGGTTTTGTTATGCCAGCTGCCCATTTTCCATTGTTTATTTTTACAACAGTAGTGTTGATTGGAAACCTTTGGCCTGTAGTGAATGGCGTTTCTTTGTAATTGCAGTTACTATGACACCAAAGCCGTGTTCCTGGCTCTAGGGATTACAGTGGTCGTCTGCATTGCTGTAACAGTCTTCTGCTTCCAGACTAAGGTAGTTTACAGTAAATCGTAATCACATGACCAGTGTGTACACAAGTAACATGACCTTTCTTGCCTTCATGGCTTTATGAAGGATTTTGTATATGTGTGTGTGTGTTTAATATGAAGATCCTTGTTATAATCTGTTGTACCATCAGGTGGATTTCACTAAATGCGGAGGTCTATTCTGCGTGCTTGGTATCGTCGTCTTTGTGACCGGCATCATCACTGCTATCGTGCTGTCATTCAAATATGTAAGTGCAACACTAAATACACTATATGGCCAAAGATATCTGGACACCTGACCAGCACACCTGTCCCATGGGCATTAATATGGAGTTGCTCGTTCTACTGCCAGTGTTTGTCTACAGAGACTGCACGGTTATGTGATTGATCTTATACACCTGTTAGCAATGGGTGAAACATATAACCTTAGTAATAAGGAGCATTGTCTGTATACTTTTGGCCATATAGGGTATCTTAGCTTCAAGCTAACGTTTGGACGTAAGTATCATTGCCATATCATATTCACTTTCTGTTCTTATCCTAGATCCCGTGGCTTCATATGCTCTACGCAGCCATTGGTGCTATTGTGTTCACACTGGTGAGTTTAAGAGCTAGATTTGAATTTATTTATTGGATTTGAATTTATTTACTCTTCTAGATTCAATATCCTTTGGTGAGGGATGTGCAATATAATTATTATATATATATTGTATAATTATTAATATAATTATATGTTATGCATATTGTAAGAAACTCTAGAATATCTAGAACTTGTATCATAACAAACAGAATATTTATAAGGCTACATATATGGCTGCCATTATTATTCAATTTTCTCAATAATTGGGTTACTAATTAGGTTTAATTAGGTTTCCTGCTTTATGACTTTTGAAATATCATTCTAAATATCACGTTTTCAATAACATTTTCTGCTCGACTGATTCACCTGCTGATTCATTCACCTCTACACAGGACTTTGATCTTGAACATCCTGGTCAATATTTTAGTACACAATTTTATTTGCTGTGGTTAGCAGATTGGAAAAAATAAAATATTAAATGTGCCAAAACCTTGGCACAGGCCATGTTTTTATTCCCCAATACATTAAATAAAGCAAATAAACAATATTGTACATAAAAGTGGTTCTATGTTGAGGCTGTTGTGTTCTCTGTTGTGACCTTACTGTCATGTGTATACAAAATTTAGTACAAATTAGTTATCAGGTAACAAAAATATGTCCCAGTGTTGTAGACAGTCTATAAACAATGACAACTTAATTAATTTATTTATAATTACCAATTTAACGGTTTGAGGTTTTTGTTAGTTTTTGTTTTGTTGGACATGTTGTTTGTTCATTTAAAGTTGAATTTGGCATGTTTTAGTTAACCAACGTATCAGAAACTAGAAATATGAGTCTACATAATGTTAACATGTGGAAAATCTAACGCAACATTTCCATTTATGCAATCCTTTGTGTTTAGTTTCTGGCCTACCACACCCAGCTTCTTATTGGGAACAGAAAGCACTCCATCAGTCCAGAGGAGTACGTGTTCGCTGCCCTCTCAATCTACGTTGACGTCATCCAGATTTTCATATTCCTCCTGCAAATTATCGGAGCCTCTCAACGATAAGACTTCCTACTGAGCTCCGGCAGGCATTTACAGCTCAAACGTTTGTGTACTACGCACTTTTGTCCCAGTTCAGTAGTCATGTACTCACTTACCATATGAACAATATATGAGATATTGGTTAGTTGACAGTTTGTTTAAACATTTAAGGTAACTTTTTTTTTTTTTTAACTGGGCAACTTTTTATTAATGTAGTAAATACATATGAATAAAATTTATGAATTTGGTCAACTGCTCTACTCAGCAGCCTCTACTCAGGTTACTGCTCAGCCAAAACCTATATTACATTAATTAGAATAGGGATTTGCCTTGTAGACATTTTTACTTTACTCTTAATATTAAGGTCATATATCGTCACGTTCAGAACAAAACTTTGTGTCTCGTTTTTTTCTTGTTTATTTTTTTACTTTGTGACCTTACATTCAAAATTTCAAATGTTTTTTTTTCCTCTCCTCTAAAGCTACTACAAGGAGATGCAATGTTTGGTTCCCACTGCGATAATATGCAAATGTCTATGTTGCCTTCTTGTCATGTGAAAAGCTGAAAGTATGTTTTATATACACTTTATATGATGCTTGTTTTGAAATGAGCTGTATTTGTATTGTAACTGATTCTAATGTATAGTTCTATATTCAGACAATATCTACATGTATTCTTGGCATCAGTGAATTAAGGGCTTAAGTATTTTAAGTGCCTTTTTTATTTTAATCTTTTCTTCAGACATCATCATGTAATCAGCCCTGAATAGCATGTTGGTATCAGACATTGCTGGTTGTGTTGAGATAAATAAGACTGGGGATCACTAAAAAGTATCAGTGTTGATAATTACGATTTCTGATTTCTGATTTTTTTTTCAATAACAAGTGGGTGTGGAGTTCATAACTGTCTACCTGATTTCTGATGTGCTATTATTAATAACATGCAGAACATATTTCACACCACCAATCAGAAGTCTTAATTTAGAAACAAGCATTCCTATTTGTTCACACATCCTACCAACTACTTATCTATTCAGATTCAGTATTGAGTGATATTTAGATATTCAGTACCATAAAGGACGTTCGCTAACCAGCCCTAGAGATAAAGCGGTGGACACTAGACCTGCTCTGGATCTTGCTGTAGTTTAGTTTCAGCCCACACACACGCACACACAGATCCTTTGGTTAATGGTATGTTCGCATGGCCTCGTAAAGTGGGAACTTCGGCATGACGCTGGATCGTAATTGCTAATCGTTTGCATCTATAAAGTCTTTTCATTTGTTTTATCTTTGGGTTATAATTTACTGCAAACAGGATGTGCAGATGTACACTACCAGCTAAACGTTTGACTGGTAGCGTATCTAAAACGTTTGACTGGTAGTGTATCTAAAAGTTTGACTGGTAGTGTATCTAAAACGTTTGACTGGTAGTGTAACTAAAACGTTTGACTGGTAGTGTATCTAAAAGTTTGACTGGTAGTGTATCTAAAACATTTAACTGGTAGTGTAACTAAAACGTTTGACTGGTAGTGTATCTAAAACGTTTGACTGGTAGTGTAACTAAAACGTTTGACTGGTAGTGTATCTAAAACGTTTGACTGGTAGTGTATCTAAAACGTTTGACTGGTAGTGTATCTAAAACGTTTGACTGGTAGTGTATCTAAAACGTTTGACTGGTAGTGTATCTAAACGTTTGACTGGTAGTGTATCTAAAACGTTTGACTGGTAGTGTATCTAAAACGTTTGACTGGTAGTGTATCTAAAACGTTTGTCTGGTAGTGTATCTAAACGTTTGACTGGTAGTGTATTCTAAAACGTTTGACTGGTAGTGTATCTAAAACGTTTGACTGGTAGTGTATCTAAACGTTTGACTGGTAGTGTATCTAAAACGTTTGGCTGGTAGTGTATCTAAAACGTTTGGCTGGTAGTGTATCTAAACGTTTGACTGGTAGTGTATCTAAAACGTTTAGCTGGTAGTGTACTAAAACGTTTGACTGGTAGTGTATCTAAACGTTTGACTGGTAGTGTATCTAAACGTTTGTCTGGTAGTGTATCTAAAACGTTTGGCTGGTAGTGTATCTAAAACGTTTCACTGGTAGTGTACTAAAACGTTTGACTGGTAGTGTATCTAAACGTTTGGTAGTGTATCTAAAACGTTTGACTGGTAGTGTATCTAAAACATTTGACTGGTAGTGTATCTAAAACGTTTGACTGGTAGTGTATCTAAAACGTTTGACTGGTAGTGTATCTAAACGTTTGTCTGGTAGTGTATCTAAAACGTTTGGCTGGTAGTGTATCTAAAACGTTTGACTGGTAGTGTATCTAAAACGTTTGACTGGTAGTGTATCTAAACGTTTGTCTGGTAGTGTATCTAAAACGTTTGGCTGGTAGTGTATCTAAAACGTTTGACTGGTAGTGTACTAAAACGTTTGACTGGTAGTGTATCTAAACGTTTGGTAGTGTATCTAAAACGTTTGACTGGTAGTGTATCTAAAACTACAGATTAGCCACCCTATTACACCACAATACACCTGTGCTGCTATTTTCAAAGCACAATAACAGGGCTGACCTCAGATCTTGGTAGTTATAGTAATCATGATTACAAAGCTGATCCTACGTCAGCGCTATTTACCCTTGAGCTTCATGGATAAAGACCTTCTGTAGGTGATTGGCTGGATCAGGTGGGCTGAAACTAATCTTAGTCAATCAAATATAATATATTCAGTTCCAGATTTACTGGCATTCTTACTAAAAAGAGTACTAATAGACACTAATAAGATATTTACTAATAAACAGATACTAATATATGATGAGTTCAATGTTTTAACATGTAACAGCTTCCACTCTTCTGGAAAAGGCTTTCTACGAGATTTTAGAGCATGTTATTTATGTTATTCAATGTTATTTATAAATAAAGGGAACTTTATTTCATGGGTGGTCTAAACCTCATGTGCGGTCCATAGAACCTACTACTCCTTAGTTTAGAAGATTTATTCTGCCACTTGGGTCTGGACACAGCGAAATTTAACCTCACATATACACTAGTGAACATAGGTGCCCAGAGGGGTGGGCAGCCCTATCCACGGCGCCTGGGGAGCAGTTGGGGGTTAGGTGCCTTGCTTAGGGGCACTTCAGTCGTGTCCTGCAGGTCCAGGGGATTGAATCGGCAACCTTCTGGTCACAAGACTGGATCCCTAACCTTCAGGCCACGACTACGATAGGCTGGAGTCTATATACAGATACATTCTTTCAATCGTAATACATGATGCAGAGAGCGGATTACTTGCCAGCTGTATCTTACATTGGAAATTGAGACTGTTGCAAAATGCCTGTTTTATTTTTTTATTAGAATTGAACCGATGGTTCCAAAATTCATTGGACAATATTCTGGTTCATTTGACTTACATTGAAAGTAAAGACTCCTGCAAAGTTGCCATTTTGGAGATTGCTTTTCTTTAGACTCCCAAACATATACAAGTGTGAGACAACCAGACTTGTTCAAAGTACCTTTAAGAACAAACCCAGTGTCAGATTTACATTTTATTTATAGTCTGGCGCTGGATGAAGCCAATATAGCACTTATATTCAGGTTTGATTATGAAATAAATGACTTGATCCAAGAAACATTTGATGTTTGTTGCTTGTCATCATGACCAGACATGGGCTTCACTGACAGCCTAAAGTAAAAGGTGCGTCATGACTGCAACAGGAGCGACATTTGAAAGAATAAAGTCTTTTCATACATCCAGCCAGTCACTCCAGCCCTGCTGCTGGTTTGTAGCGGTCTCTTTCATATTGTCCCTCGTTGGCTTTCTTCATCCTTTGCCGGATTCGTAGCTGCTGTAGTCTGTTCTTGTCCACCTGCTTCTTCGCCAGAATAAACCCGATTATACCAGCCGGAAGCCCAATGATCCTGAAAAAGAGAACAAGTTCAGGGCCAGTATAAACATAAATGGGAAATATTCTCACAACATTAACATCCTAATACTAGAGCTAAAAATTTGAGTAGAATCTTTGAAAGTTTACATTTTGAATGTCCCCATTTTGCCAATGACAACGTGCACTTAAGCTGGACTACACAAGTTTTCACCAAAGCCTCTCGAACAGCAGATCAAACCCACCTAAAAGCTGTCTGGACGCAAGCTTTCAGTAGAAAGAATAAGCTGAAGTAATTTGAATAGTGAGCGAGAAACTTTATAAACAGTTTTCTTCGCTTAAAAAGTTTCTAACTTTGAAAGTGGTTTCAGACTTTTGGGCTCCACAGTATATCAGGTGAGCTGGACCCGATGGCAGGTTGCTTTGTGCTCAGACAGTATCAGAAAATATACTGAATACTTTAAGACTTTTCCAGTCATTCAAGCGCAACTCTATTGTGGTAAACTCAGAAACTGATGACCACACCATCACACCACAATACACCTGTGCTTGTATTCTCAAAGCACAATAACAGGGCTGACCTCAGATCTGTTTCGCTTGGTGTTTCCCAGCACTATTTACCCGCAAGCTTCATGGATAAAGACCTTCTGTAGGTGATTGGCTGGCTCAGGTGGGCTGAAATTAATCTTAGTTAATCAAATATTGCCATATAGAACATCCAGTTCCAGATTTACTGGCATTCTTATGAAATCTTTTTAACATTCTTATACTAAAGCTGTGTCCGGTGTACATGACTGATGCAACCTAGATAACACTGCCATGACAGCATCATTGGCGAAAACGGATTATTGCCAGAGGAGAGCTTCAGCAGTGTCGTTTGTTTAAGGCTTTTTATGAATAATACTGGGTGCGCCTGGACAATGAGAGCTTCTCCACCCACAGCTCTCCAAAAAAGGACTTCTAATATAATAAGTTTATTGGGAAATCCAAATTCTTGCACGGTACCTACACATTTTCTGGGTACAAATTTAATGACTTGCAAGAGCTTTTTAATATCTTTCATGCTTATCCTATTTTTCCTGAAACTGTTCATAGCTCTGTTCACTCACACTGGCACTGGGACATTCGTTAAGGATCAAGGCTTGTGACTTCAAATTCATTGGTTTGATCCCCTCAACCGAAAGGACATGACTAGGGGTGTGTTTAAAAAATCGATTTTCCGAATAATCCAATATCGATTCGTATAAACCCAAGATCGATCTTTAAAATTAGCATTCCAGCCCCCCAGCTTCCCCCAGTCTCGCATCATTGTTTTTCGCTCAACAAGATCTGGCTGGGGGCGAACATCAGTTAAGCATGGCTGGAGCACAAGTGAAGGTGCCCCAGAACTTGAAAGCAGAAGTCTGGCTACAGTTTGGATTCAGAAACCAGGACAGTATATAAACATATAAACACTAATGTTTTTAGTAAAGGTAGGTTGAGTGTTCCTTGTACATTTACCACATTAGTTCTCTGAAAATCTCTTTTCATATTCAAACAAAACATATTATTGTAACTGAAATATCCCTAAATGAATCAATATTGAATTGAATCAAATAGAATCGGAAATAAATATGAATTGGGACCTTGTGAATCAGGACTGAATCGATCCGGGAAATCAGTGGTGATACTCAGCCCTAGACATGACTGAAGTGCCCTGGAACAAGACATCTAAACCCAAACTGCCCACCACAGTGTGCTCACTGCCCCCTAGTGTGTGTATGTGGATGTTTCAAATGGCAAATAGTTCTAAATATAAAAAATTAAACATTAAACACACAACATCATCATACACTGATCATAACAATAAAACCACCTCCTGGTATCTACACTCATTCATTAGCTCCACTTACCATATAGGAGCACTTTGTAGTTCTAAACTTACAGACTATCTGATTCTCTACATACTTTGTTGCCCTGTTCTTCAATGCTAGTGCATGTTGTGCTGGTGTGAGTGGACCAGACACAGCAGTGCTGGTGGAGTTTTTAAACAGCTTAGTGTCACTGCTGGACTGAGAATAGTCCACCAACCAGAAACACCCAGGCAACAGTGTCCTGTGGGCAGCGTCCTGTGGGCAGCGTCCTGTGGCCACTGATGAAGGACTAATAGATGACCAACAGATGAACTACCGTCTGACTTTACATCTACATGGTGGACTGACAAGCAGCACTACTGGATCTACTTGCACCAGCACAACACGCTCCTACACGTTACCACCACATCAGTGCTGAGAATGATCCAAATTCAAATCCAATGGTCCTGTGGGGGTCCTGACCATTGAAGAACAGGGTAACAAAGTATACAGAGAATCAGATGAGCTACAGTCTGTAAGTGTAGCTCCTATATGGTCAGTGGAGCTGATATAATGGACAGTGAGTGTAAATACAAGGTGGTGGTTTTAATGGTATGGCTGATCTCAGTACAGTGCTGTATAATTCATACCACGCATATCCAATTACTGTCATCGGATTTTTCGCCTTCCTCTTGGGAATATACTCCGGTCCGTAATCATCTTCTACCTCCTCATCTTCCGTCTTGGCTTTTGGTGTTTCTGCTGATTTCTGAGCTTCTGTCTTGGTGCTGTTTAGTAAAGGGTGGTGGCTACAGTGAAAGGCTCGGCAGTGTAGGACGCACTGCTGGGATCTGAGACTGGAGATGCTCTGCACGAGAGGTGGTCTTAAACAGAGTCTTCTGGTTGATAAGTAGTAAAGACCTGGATAGGAATGTGCAAGCATATGTCAGGTGATGGCAGTAAGTAAGAGCTGACATCAAAACCATCAATCCAAAATGCAGAAGAAGAGCAGCCCTTTGTTGGTTACACGTTTAAAAAGGAAACATGAACAAACACAACCATCTCCACATTCACTGCCTACTCGCCTCCAATAGTAGCCTCTTAAACTGTGGTCACCAACCCTGATCCTGGGGGTCTGTGTTCCTATGGAATCTAGGTCCAACCTCAATCTTCCACACCTACTAATTCTCTTCTTCAGAAGTTCTTTATTGGTTGAATCAGATTGGTGGATCAGATAGGGTGGGGTAGCAGGTTCGTACTAAAGTCTACAGGAAAGTAGATCTCCAGGAAGATGGTTCAGTGTGCAACCACAATCTTCCACACCTGCTCCAGCTAATTCACTTCTGTCCTAGCTTTCCATCAGTGGTCAGTTTCCGACTACAAAGCTGCTCTTAGCTGGACATTTTCTAATAATTGACCTCAATGCCAGCAAACACTGTTACTCTTAATACACCTATACCATCACCCTACACAATCTCAAGTCACTGCTGAGTGGATAATTATATACTACTCAAAAAACCTGGTCAGCAGAGACCCTACAGCCAGATATCTGACCAGTGCCATGACAACAGAATGGCTACAGTTTGTAATTGTAAAACTATGTGTATGTATAAAGGTAGTAAAGTATGTATGTGAAGTGGCTCTAGTGAGTGGGTGGAAATATAAGGTAGCTACTACATCACACCTCATCAGCTCCTCATAAACATCCCTACTCGCCTCCAATAAGGGTACCACAGTACCCTCTACAGCTGTGGTCACCTACTCTAAACCTGGAGATCTACCTTCCTGTGGAATATGCGTCCAAACATCTTCCACACCTACTAATTCACTTCTTCAGAAGTTCTTGATTGGTTGGATCAGATTGGTGGTCAAGATAAGGTGGGGCAACAGGTTCATACCAAAGTCTACAGGAAACTAGATCTCCAGGAAGAGGGTTGGTGACCATGCTCCAGTGCAAGATTGTCCAGGGTCAAGACTCCTGGACCAACTGTACCATGACAACAGATTGGCTTCATTTAGTAACTGTGAAACTATGAGTATGTATAAAGGTAGTAAAGTATGTATGTGAAGTGGCTCTAGTGAGTGGGTGGAAATATAAGGTAGCTATTAAACATGTAGCTCATAAACATGCCTACTCGCCTCCAGTAGTAGAGCCACAGTAGCCTCTACAGCTGTGGCCACCAACTTTAAACCTGGATATATACCTTCTTGTGGAATATAGGCCCAACCACAATCTTCCACACCTACTAATTCACTTCTTCAGAAGTTCTTGATTGGTGGAACAGATAGGGTGGTGCTGCAGGAAAGCAGATCTCCAGGAAGAGGGTTGGTGACCACTGCTCCAGTGCAAGATTGTCCAGGTTAAAGATTCCTGGATGAACTGTACCATGTAATTGTGAAACTATGTGTATGTATAAAGGAAGTAATGTTTGTATGTGAAGTGGCTCTAGTGAGTGGGTGGAAATATAAGGTAGCTACTACATCACACCTCATCAGCTCCTCATAAACATGCCTACTCGCCTCCAGTAGGGGTACCACAGTAGCCTTTACAGCTGTGGCCACCAACTCTAAACCTGGAGATCTACCTTCCTGTGGAAAAAAAGCCCAACCACAATCTTCCACACCTACTAATTCACTTCTTCAGAAGTACTTGATTGGTTGGATTAGATTGGTGTTAAATGAGGCAGGGCAGCAGGTTCATACTAAACTCCAGAAAGAGGGTTGGTGACCATGGCTCTAATATTTTCCAGGTTAAAGATATCTGGACGAACTGTGTGTGGGCAGTGTGTGGGTGGGCTGAAGTAGCAATTACATTACAACTCTTCAGCTACTGACTGGCTCTAGATAATTTTGTGCCCTCTAAGAACCTGAAGTCATCCTTAAATTGTAATCTTTCAGAAATAATGTTTCATCTCAGACTGGACTTTCAACTCATGGTCCCACATCAGGAGCCTGACCTGAATATACCATCTGAACTGACCAGATAGTGACCATATCTGCACTGGTCCTATACAGTAAACTGTTACCAACACTGGGGCCAAGTTTTTATAAAGTTCTCAAAAAGTAAGACAGCTGATCTAGGACCAGATTCCTGTCTTATTCATGACTAATCAGATCCAACATCACCAACCCCAGTCTCTATAATCACTGGTCCTATGCTCCAATAAACCAGTCTCAGAATGGACAAATAGAAATGCTCCCAAATAGGAAAAGCATGGGAAAATATTCTGGTTCCATTGACTTACATTGAAAGTAAAGACTGTTTTTGTCCCCTCCTTTAAAGTTAGATAGAAAGTTAGATTAGTAGTGATTCTAATCCACCTGCACTGAACATCTTCTAAACCCTGAGCCTGAGTGAGAGTAATCAGCCTCGCTGTTAGAGGAGAGGAGAATAACAGGTGTCTAAAAGCAGATCAGCGGTGAAACACTCCGACACTCAGTTCACACCGCTGAAGACTTTACTGAAACACAGACACACAGAAGCCTCTACAGCTTTACCTTCCACCGCCGACCTCAGCGCTCTCCTGCAGGGCGCAGCCATGATGCTCGCTTACGGAAGCGCGTGCGTCACGTTGTCACGTGACTGGTGACGTTGGTGGTCGTGCAGTCCCGGAGAATCAAACTGCGGTGGGCACTAAACTCACACTGCTCTTAGCTTTAAGACAGTATACCTATATCTTTATAAAATCGAAAGCAAAAGAAAAAAAACACTGTATATTTACCATATTATTATTATTGTTATTATTATTATCATCATCATCATCATCATTATTATTATTATTATTATTATTATTATTACTAACTTGTTTTATTATTATTATTATTATTATTATTATTACTAACTTGTTTTATTATTATGATTATTATAGTCGAGTAAACCAAATATCCAGCTCGTGTCTGTCCTTTTACACTAATTCTATAATTGAATTCAAATAAAATTATATAAAAAAAGTATATAATAAAACATAATAAAATTATAGGAATATAATTAAAAACATTTTTTATATACAAATACTGTATATTAACATTACGTCATATATATATATATATATATATATATATATATATATATATATATATATATATATATATATACACACACACACACACACACACACACACACACAGACACACACACGGATCATCAGCATTCTAGCATTCTCAGCACTGCGTGGTGTGTTAGTGCGTGTACTGTGCTGTACTGGTGTGAGTGGATCAGACACAGCAGTGCTGCTGAAGTTCTTAAACACTTTGTCCACTCACTGTCCACTCTATTACACACCTATCTTGTTGGTCCACCTTGTAAATTTGCAGTTCTATAATTACACTGACATGGTGGTGCTGGAGTGAGTGGATCAGACACAGCAGTGCTGAGAATGTTTCACCACCCTAAAATACCTGCACTAAATTACAGAATTACAGGGTAATGAAATATATATATATATATATATATATATATATATATATATATATATATATAGTTTTTATGACGCTACAGTGAAGTCACTACATATTCTGATGCCAACTGTCAGAATTAGTGACCCTTATCCCAAGACCATGTCATCTGTCCACTCCAGTGATGAAGGGTTACATGTCTAAGTATATAAAGCTGTGGTAAATATTTGTGGTTGCTAGATGAAAGCTGTTGGTATGTTGTGCACTGTTTAGTGGCTGTTGATGACCTGCCTGCTAACCTGTCCTGTCCAAGAGCTCCTTTTAAACGTGCAATGTTTCCCACATCTCCTACTTTGACAAGTCATCAGATTCTTGTCAGAAGTGGGGTCGCACCCCCACCATAACATACGGACATCCTACATATACATTATTCTTTTACAGAAAATGAGTACCAATAATTTCCTGGTAAGATTCCTGTATTTCTAGCAAAATACAAACAAGATAACGTTTTGTAGTACTCTGTGAGCACTTGTTAATACAGTCATGATAAAAAAAAAACATGAAAACTTCTCCAAAAATGTCTCCAACATTCACAAAAACAGTGAACCCCTTGTAAAAACTCCAGCAACATATTTACAGAATTAATATCTTTGCACAGATCCTTCTTTCCAAGCACGCTTTCTCCGAAGGTCCATTCAGAGGATGCTTCAAACAGTCCAGCTTCAAGCAGATCACAATATAGATTTACAGAAGGGCAGAGTCCTGAATAAGACTACCCCTGATCCCCCATTACAAATAAAAAGGGGTGTATGTTTTTAACATTACACTCTTATTACGGTGAACAGCACAGGTTTAGTCCTCCAGGGTGTAGTTGGGGTTGACCACCAGAGTAACATCATCTTCTTGGCCCTCAGTTTCGCTGGACTCAGTTGAGCTCTTCAAACCAGACTTGGACAACTCGATTAGGATGTAGTCCTGTAAAATAAGAACATGTGATGGTGTTCAGGGCTCATTTACTCCTGGCCCAAATAAATGATAAGTATTGATGTGAAGAAAAGAAGTGATTGATAGGGTCTTACATAATGCACCAGTCTGTGGAGGACCTTCTCAATCATGGCCTTCTTGTTGATGAGCTCCAGCTCGGAGTCGATCTCAGACTCGATCTCCTTCAGGTACCAGTTAACCACTGCACTCTTCTTTAGTGCGTCCTCTTTTTCATCTGGAAGCCATAAATGAATGTTTAGTGGATGTGAATCTCCTGCACATGTATGCGTGTATACAAGTCTGATGCATGAAGGGAAATTAAAGAATACAGATATATACTGCAACGTGTCTGCAACCTCTGGACTCTGTGTACGACGGTGCCTTGAGGTTTGTTAGAGGTTGCAAAGCCTTCACTCACCATTGCACCTTATATGGCAGAGCTGAGTGGCCCTCATTGGCTGCACATCATCTCTCACACTGGTATTCTTTTATATATAAAGTAATTCTTGGCCAACCTCTTCAATATATATGTGGTTATATCTCAAGAACCCAGAGTACTTACTCTTTACGTTCTAGTGATTGTTGTCTGCTTAATGTTCTCAAAGTTAGCACTAAAGTTTTGTTATTTAACCCTATTGATCCAACTAGATTGTATTTTGTATATTGTATTGTTATTTGATTGTCTGTTTAAATGTTGAAACTGATGTTTCAGGCTGCTGTCTTGGCCTGACTTCCCTTGAAAAAGAGATCATACTGTCTCAACGGGACCAACCTAGTTTAAATAAAGGCTAAATAAAAAAATAAAATAAATACACCTCATAGTTTTACCATGTTTCATGTTTTCCTGGTATGTTAAAATTAACAAATAACAATAATTGTACCCTAATGTGAGCCGACGTGTGTGAAGAATGTGTTATTTTCACCTAAATCATCTTCAAATCGAATCATCTTTTGCTCTCACCTTCCTCTGCACGGCGCAGGTGCAGCACTATGAGGTTGGAGATGCGCTTGTACTCAGCAAAGGACAGACGCAGGGCAGACTTGCCACTGTGGCTCTCGCCATTGACCCCGTTAGTGTGCTCATGGCCGTTCACGTGTCCATTCACGTGTCCGTTCACCTGGTTGTTTGCATCACCATTGGGCACGTCATGTCCTGTAACAAAATCAATCGAGCATAAGAGATAGAAAAAGAAAGATAAATCAGAAATGTAAGATCTTCTATTTGAAGGTTCAGATGGCTGGACTTCAGTATTAAACAGAGGGAGGGAGCCTTTACCGTTCATCTGGTTGTCTTCCTCCTCCTCCATGGCCTCTACTTCCTCCTGGTCCAGGTTGATATCAGGGGTCTCCACTCTAATGATGGACTTGTTGAGGAGTCTGAAAGCTTCTTTGACGTGCTTGGGCTGTACCTGAAAGAGAGAGGCAGAGAATGTTCAAACTTGTTTTAAATCACAATTTAATGCAATAGACAGGCTTTGATCTAAACAATCAAAAGCCTTCTGCTCAGGTAAATGCTCAAAAATGCTCATACACATAAAGACACACACCTCATCGCAGCAGTGCATCCTGGCCATGCTCTCGGAGAGACGGATCATGCTCTCCAGCTGTCGCACTGTGATTCTCCAGGCTGATTTGGTTATGCCAGAGCCGTCCCTCTGCCTCAGGCGCTTATACTGCTCCACTATGAAGTCCTCTGACTCCTTGGAGATCTGATGAAACACACATATGTACATTCAGTTCACTTTGATGGAAGAACCTAAGATGGTTTTATGTTTATGCTGTCAGCTGAGTCTTTTTTAAGGCTCATTTATGCTCCCTCTACGTGTGGAAATAACTGTGTGCGTTTGAAGCGATAAAGCCGTCACTGCCCACATACTTCGGTGCGTCAGCTGACATGGTTGCAGAGCAACACTTTCAGTAGAGGGCAGTACGGAGAAAATCAAACATGACGGCGTGGGATGAGCTCGTAGTTTTGTATTTACTTCAAAAACGAAGAGAAACAACTTTTTCTTTGCGTCATGGCGAAGATACATCATGGTTTAAATTTATAACTAACTCGCAACCACTCTTCAACAAATCTTGGCGTTTCTTCTCCGTCGTGTTTGTATGGAACTTGTCGCGTCTTGCACTGTTCCTACGGTCTGCAGTGGTAGTGCTCCATTCCGTCCGTATCCGTAAGCTTTCTGAAAATGTGCAAACTATGCCCGAAATAAAGGCAGAGTACGAATAGAAAGCCCCATATCCGTATTTAACTTTGAGTATAAATGAGCCTTTAGTCGTGAAAATGCACTTTGTGTGGTCTAAAAGCTTTACTGACAATGTAGAAAATAAAGGAGGGAAGGGAAAAAGCTATGCAGCCTGGATGCAGCCTCAAACCCATGATCTCTGTGTTGAGAGGCAGGCACTTTTACTGCTGTGCCACTGGGGGTGTGCTCTAAACGCTGAGGTGGCAGGCCTACGAGCACTGCACCAGAAAGCGCAAGAAACCTCAAACAAAAGAAACGCTGTGCCTCAAACAAAGGAGTAGATTTCTTCAAATGAAACAATAAAGATACACAGGATCTTGCCCTGAGTATTTTTCCCTTTTCTTTTTCCCTTTTCTCATTTTTTTGTTCTATTGTTGTTTTTTGGGATTTTTATCCTCTTTTTCCTTCTTTTGTTTTTCTTGTTTTCTTTTGCTCCGTAGAGATACCGTTTACCGGTCTGCACAGGCGAGGGTGCAACAGTGATCTGCAGAAGCTTCAGGGCTTTTATGGAGGGTTTCCCAGGAGAAGTTAATGAGGCCTTACCACTTTGGTGGGTTTACGGTGCCCTCTGGCAGAAACTGACTGACCCCTCACAACCTGGTGTCCATATTATTGCAGTTTAATATTATTGCAATTTTTCAATCTCCAAACTGATAACTTTACAGAGAACATAAAAACATACTTAATTTTGAATGTAAGTTGATTAAACCAGACTTTAACCCAAGTAATTCTGGGGATCTCTGTAGGTCCACTTATTATGTAATTTCCACGCAGTATAAAGAATAAAAGACACTTTCAAATTACTTCAAAAACTGAAGAACGGAGATAAAATGTTTTGTTCCAACACTATGGAATCTGGCCAGACGGATTTATGTTGTGCTTTTCCTATTTATAATTCAAATGAAAAGCTAGTGCTTTCCCTTTTAACCCTTTCCTTAATTCAGCATTAGGATCAATTAAGGCTGTACGTGAAACTTTTCTCACCTTTGGCTTAAACTGGCGGGCGAACAGTAGGTATCTGCGGATCTCATCCAGAGTGTACACACGATCGATGGAGTTTTCAATCCTGGAGTGCAAGTCAACAATGCGTCTGGCTATGGCATAGTCAGTCACCTGTGGAGGAAGAGAGGCATGACAGCTTCAGTGTGGCATAATGACTGTGGGACTTCTCTAGCTTGTTATATAAACAGTCACATACCTCATTGCAATCATCCACCAGGATAAAGAAGAGGTCAAAGCGGGACATAATGGGTGCTGTGAGGTTGACGTTTTGCTTGAGTGATTTGGAGCGGTCATAACGGCCACCTACGGGGTTTGCTGCAGCCAAGATAGAGGTGCGGGCATTCAGTGTGGCCTACGAGAGAGGAGACAGAACACTGCATCAACTCAAAACTGGCACTGAATACACCGATACCTAGTATTGTCCTATTACTTGATGGTGAACTCTTTAGTACTTTGAAATGTAACTGAGTAGTAAGCGTGTGATGTATTTTAAACCTTTGGGTATAAAGTTATTTGTCTCTAATTCTCACCTTCACTCCTGCTTTGGTAATGGAGATAGTCTGTTGCTCCATGGCTTCGTGGATGGCCACTTGATCTCTCGTTTCCATTTTATCAAACTCATCAATGCAGCACACGCCCTGCAAGACATTTAAACTTAGCCAAAACCACTCTACCTCACATCTGCACCTTCATCACTACTGTCTGCAGCCATAGACAAATGAAGCATATTCAAATTATCTCTGATAGAAATGCAAATGGAGCCCATGAGAAAGAGAAAAAAAATTATATTAGCTCTTACTAACAACAAGACAGAATAAGACTGTTTCTATGAACACAGTGGGAATAAAGTTTACATACATTTACATACAAATCTAATTTACTGGAGGCAACACAGTTTCAATCTGTTTTTGGACCTGCCACTATTTCTTGTTTTGACAACATAAGCTAAATATAGAATGTATTCGCAATTACAATCAAGATACTCAAATTAAGTGCTCCTAATGGCACATTACTACGATTACTACTTTTAATTACAATAATTTCAGCACATGTTATAAGTAATAATGAAATATATGCTTTTTTGTGTTCAGCTTCCACCTACATTGTCAGCCAGCATCAGAGCACCAGCCTCAATGACAAACTCATGCGACTCCTCATCTCTCACAACAGCAGCGGTGAGACCAGCAGCACTGGAGGCCTTCCCGCTGGTGTAGACGGCACGTGGGCTGAACTCTTCCACATGTCTGATCAAACGATACATAAACAGTCAGAACAATACAGTTCACAGTACTGACAATACTACAGTTTTGTAAGGACAACTAATTAAAGATTATGTATATGACACCACCAAGACTGGAGATTTTGAGACAAAGCATAAGTGGACTAATAGTAATCTATCCTAGATTCTGGACTGAAAATACAAGTTTCCTATTCCAGTAGTGATCTAATTTATTGTTTTCCCTGCTTTAAAATATATATTTTAAATTAATAAAAGACTGTTTTTTGGCTAGGCAGATTAGGAACACCCTGCAGCACATTCATTGGACTGCGTACTGAAGACAAATAGTACTATCCGTCATTAAAATACAAACCTCATTACTAACCCCTCAATAAGCACCAATATATTACACTGTATAAACACCTGTACATTTACAATGTGTGTCTTACTTCAGGAACTGGCTCTTGGCTGTGCTAGGGTCTCCCACGACGCACACGTTGATGTCACCTCTAAGAGAAGTGCCCTCCATAGTGGTTTTAGGAACTCCCCCAAAGAGCATAAGCAAAATGCCTCTCTTCACCTCATCATTGCCTGTCCACAAACACACACACGTTCAATATAGAGTGTAGTAAAGTACATTGAAGTCACTCAGTCCTAAACCATGCATAATTACAACCTGGACAAAATACATTACAGCATATTTACACTATATTTTTGACTTGACTTCCCAATACATCTTATATTTTCATTTATATTCATTTATAGTTTCATCAATTATTGTGTTGACATGGTATTTCAAGTGTGATATTTTGCATGCATACCAAATGCATTTAATAGGACAGTCAGCACTATAAATCAAACATCTATTATATTACAGCTTTGCTCTGTTGATGATTCTTTTGGTGTATAATTGTAATAACTTGTTTATACTACATATACACATATACATATAGTGATAATCGGGCCCAATAACCACAATTAAATGAGAAACATAAAAATGTATGACTTAAGACTATGACTTATGTAGTGCGTCTGACCATGGACGGTGGGGAAGAGGCTGGTGCACAGGTTGTGGTAGAGGTTCTTGTCCTGGCTCATCTCAAACACTTTCTCCCACTCCTTCACAGACATCTGGTTCTTGATGCTCTCAGCTGTCTGCTCCTCATCACGGATCTCCTTTCCGCCAAACTAAGCAAAATACAACATACTGAAATGACAAAATCCAGGAACACTAATTCAGACGACTGTTTAAGGTCTGGCTGTCGGGCTTGGATCGTACCCTGGGATTGGTGGGTGCCACATGGCATGCCAGGAATGCCAGTTTGTAAGTGAGTTCTCTGACTCCAAGTGCTTTTAGCCCACGAACCCCTTCATTCTCATATCCTTGGGCTCCAGCCGTGCGAGAACTGGTCTCTGCACGTACACCTAAAATGCAAACAAATGCATATGAGTACCGCTGACGAAGGAACACTGTACAGTGCTGCTCAATATATCACATTAAATAACAAGAAGAGTTAATCATTGAATTTAATAAAAGGCATTTCATCTACAATACCACTCATAAGTTTAAAGCTTGTTAAGACATTTTTAACCTAGTTTATGCTTAAAAGTTTCAATTTGATTAAATGGCCAATATAAATTCTCTGCATGAACATTCATTCGTAAGAATTTAGACAAAAACTGGAGAATGTCGAGTTGGAACCATAATTGATCAACATAATTACTATATGCGCCTTGAAACAAGTAAATATGTCTGCAATGGAATGTCTGTCCTCATCAATGTTTTTCAACCAATCAAGTCATGAATCCAAATATAAAAATCTGCTACTATCATGCAACAAACAGCTATAGTAGTATAATAGTATAACAGCGACATGTGGAGCAGAATAATTTATACAATGAGATGATATTAAGTCTTCTAACGCTCTCCCCGTCTGCAAAACTTTCCAAAAAATGACTAAAAACTCAATTTTAAACTCCCTGCGTCCCTCACTGACTCTATGTCGTTCTGAGAGCTGCGACCTGAGAAGTCAGTACCTGGAGTTGCAAGCTGGGACACGTCAGGCACGACAATGAGGCAGCCAATGAAGTCACATTTATCTCCGGCCTGAGCTGACTCCACTGCTTCTGCCCGCAGGATAATCTCCATGCTCCGAGGGATGGAGCCCCTTGGCAACTCAGCCTGTGTCTCCTGGATACGCACCTGGTTTCCAGAGCAACAGAAAATGGACGGGATTATAAATCATTTTATTAGTCAGCTGCAAAGAAATAAACCCCTCTGGGCTGCAAACTCAAACAGCTACCAACAGCACTGGTTAACAAGCCCTATCATTTCATATGACACATCCAGCCATTCCAAAGAATTTCAATATACTACAGCAACTAGGCAGCTTCCATGGTTGTGCCATAATAATAAGGGATCTTTTACTAATAATTATCAATAGCAGCACTCCTAAAATGATTAGCCCAGCTGAATGGCATCAAATAAACTTCCATTCACTGACCTTCTGAAAGTCGATGAACTTGGACTTATTGGTGTCGAGCAGGAAGCGTCTGCGGTTGTTGCAGACGGGGTTGCGGCAGATGCTGGGCTGCGTGTATTTGAACTGCTGATCCACATCCTTGATGACGCTCTGGCAATCCAGGCAAAGGAAGGTGCCACTAACCAGCTCTGGGTGCACGGGATGGGTGCGCACCACCTGACCACTGATGCGCACCAGAGAGCCGATACGCAGAGCAGTCAGCTCTCGGATCCTGGTGAATGCCACAACAAGCAGTGTTAGGAGGAGTAGTAGGAATAAGTTATAATAGCAATAACAGGAGACGTAACACCCTGACGAGAGATGAGTCTGCATAAGTGTGTGTGTGTGTAAGAATTTAACACATACTCTTCATTATATATGTACACATTAGCCTGTTACACTGTACCAGTTCCCTAAAAGAAAAGGATTCATGATAAAAACAAGTTTATACAATTTTTCTCTTACCTCCGATGTACTCAATCAACCAATATATAATACATAGCCCTGAAGCTACAAGGTTAAAATGAATAACAAACACTAGAAATCAATAGGCAACCAAATATCTTTACTAAATATGTCCCCAGGACGTCTCTCAACTCACTCAAACTGCATTCAGGTATCTAAGCATATCTCACAGAACACAGTACGGCGTATTATGAACAATAAAAATAAAAATGACTCCCCTTTACATGCATGTATATGGACTCCAGGTTACATGTATGTTGTTTCTATTTTAAAACATAAAGCCTTAGTTTGAAAAATCAAGCTTAACCAAACTTTATGAATAGTAACAGCCTAAAGTGGCTGCCTGCAGGGTTCAGCTATAGTTGTAGTACAAAACACTGACTCCTAAACAACATTACCAAGTTTGCAAGACCTTACAGAAGACTTGGATGGAGTCTTTGGAGTAAACTACAAAGCGTCTGTATGTACATATTAATAGAAACAATCAGGATGACTATGAACCACTAGTGTTTTCATCCTGTGTTTATATTTATTACTTGATAATAACACATGCACACATTATGATGCAGACTAAAACTTTTATACTCAAGATAATAAATATTTCATCTGTATTTGTTCAGTTCTGTCTGTTCTTCTTACTTGTGCCTGGTTGGAAGGTCCTGAATGGCCACATAGAACTCTTTGGAAACAGGAACATTTCCACGGTCCCTGGCAAAGTTGCGCACTGCCCGACACAGGTAGGGATAAATTCTGGAAAAATGGTGACAACAGTGAATATAAAGAGTTATAAAATTAACAGAATATTTGTCCCAGTTGCTAAATAAAACCATAGGACAGTAATACCTATAATAGTTAAAATACGAATACACATAAAGTTACTGCCCACTTTTATAACCTAAGAATAACCCAATGAATTTGTCCTGTTATCATTATAGTTAAGTCTTAGTATATAAATTCCCAACATGTCTGAGATTTTAGAGGGTTTAAGATATTCCCAGGGTGAGTTTTATCCACTTTTCAAACTTTCTACTTGAGCTTTCTTGCTATTTGTGTAGTACATTAACTGCAGTATAAGGGAAAAATGTGAAATACCATATGCATCAGTGAGACTGCAGCACAGCTGTGAATAGAAGACCGGATGTGTAATCTAGTTCTGTTCTGGCCTCTTCATATAACTAACATAAAAATGTCCTTATTTTTCTTCTTAAAGTGTTCAGGACATCTATTCTCTTCTGGACGTGGAAACAAGTGGAATTCTGCACTCATAACAGACTGGTATCTGGGAGAAAACCCGGACAGTCAAGTTGAGAAGTGTACCAGGCATATTGTTGCTGTCCAAAGAAAAACTTCCATCCATCCATCCATTATCTGCCGCTTTATCCCGCTAGTCGGGGTCACAGGGGGGGCTGGAGCCAATCCCAGCGTAATCAGGCGAAGGCAGGGTACACCATGGACAGGTCGCCAGTCCATTGCATGGCCAACACTCACTCACGCACTCACACCTACGGGCAATTTAGAGTGACTGATCAACCTAACAGCATGTGTTTGGATTGTGGGAGGAAACCGGAGTACCCGGAGGAAACCACTCAAACACGGGGAGAAGATACACACTCCACACAGAACCACCCGGACCGGGAATCCAACCCAGATCATCTTACTGTGAGGCGGCAGTGCTGACCACTACACCACCATACTAACCACTACACCACCATACTAACCACTACACCACCCTACTGACCACTACACCACCATACTAACCACTACACCACCATACTAACCACTACACCACCATACTAACCACTACACCACCATACTAACCACTACACCACCCTACTGACCACTACACCACCATACTAACCACTACACCAACATACTAACCACTACACCACCCTACTGACCACTACACCACCGTACTAACCACTACACCACCATACTAACCACTACACCACCATACTAACCACTACACCACCATACTAACCACTACACCACCATACCAACCACTACACCACCATACTAACCACTACACCACCATACTAACCACTACACCACCCTACTGACCACTACACCACCATACTAACCACTACACCACCATACTGACCACTACACCACCATACTGACCACTACACCACCATACTAACCACTACACCACCATACTAACCACTACACCACCATACTAACCACTACATCACCGTACTAACCACTACACCACCATACTAACCACTACACCACCATACTAACCACTACACCACCGTACTAACCACTACACCACCGTACTAACCACTACACCACCATACTAACCACTACACCACCATACTAACCACTACACCACCGTACTAACCACTACACCACCGTACTAACCACTACACCACCATACTAACCACTACACCACCGTACTAACCACTACACCACCGTACTAACCACTACACCACCATACTAACCACTACACCACCGTACTAACCACTACACCACCGTACTAACCACTACACCACCGTACTAACCACTACACCACCATACTAACCACTACACCACCGTACTAACCACTACACCACCATACTAACCACTACACCACCATACTAACCACTACACCACCATACTAACCACTACACCACCGTACTAACCACTACACCACAACACCACAAAGAAAAACATGTATCTACAAAATAGTAACTTTACAGGAGAGACCAAAAACTGTCTTAACTTTCAATTTTTTCAACTTTGGAGCATTTTCATTGGTCCATTCCTGGCAGCTGTCGGGTTTAATGATATAGAAAACTAAAAATCGTCAAAACTGAAGTTTTTTCTTTTTTTCTTACTTTGGAAAGCAATGTTATGAAGGTCTATGTTAGTGTCTATCTATACTATCAACATGGTTTTGAGCAATGCTTCACAATCGAGCAAACCACTCTCTGACATGGACGTAGCCTGACATCTGAAATAGATTTATATCTAAAAATAGAGACTTTAAGTCTGATTCAACACGCAGCAAGTCCTGAACGTGAACACAAAATACAGTTCAAACTCCACAACTTATTCGTGATCCATCACTGTGCACCTCGTTACCTGTAGAAGTCCTCCTGAATGGTGGTCGCCAGTTCTTGGTTGAAACCCTCCAGGTCGGTGAAGCTCACCAGCAGCGTGTTCCTCTCGGGCCGGATCAGCTCCTCGGCGTCGCGCAAATACTTCAGCTCACCGTCGCTGTTCTGAAACCTGTTCACATTCATCACATTATTAATGCATTATTAACGTGTTATAACCGTAACCGAGTCGGTTTCCGTCGAAATGACGCAGTAATCAGACTTAGTACTAACTTATAACGGCCTAGTCGACGGAGCCATACGTTCGGACCACAAAACTACCCAAAGTCTAGTTTTCTAGCAGCTGGAACATGTTATTACTGTGGAATTAGAAAAAAATACTACAAACCAACAGAATATTATCAGAAAACTATCGAAGAAATTGTGAATTCTGACCGTCTGGCTTGTAACGTTAAACTCGCTTCCTGCACCGAAGCACAGAACCACAAGACAGAAAACACTCACTCTTCCAAAAACGCCTGGAATAGTTTTTGACACTTCTCAGCCAGCTCATCCTTCACCATCTGTCCACCAGCGTTGTCCACTGCGGGTTCGGCGATGTCCATGTTTAGTCGGTTGTTGTTACGAAGTTATAACAGGTTTACACACAACTCTCCGTCTCGCTCCCAGCACACAAAGCCCACGAGCTCTGACGAGATTTTCGCGCCAAAGAGCACGACCACGTGACTGTTTTCGCGCCACCGGCAACCAATGATCTGCTGGCCTTTTGTTGCCTCGCCTGTGATTGGATGGCAGCGGCCGGTGTTGTGCCGAATTTTGCACCCTCGCCAGGAAAAGCACCCCCTCTCTGGAGCGCGCACACATCATCTTATTCGCTTTAACTTCATTAGAAAGTGAAAATACCCAAGATACTGTTCTAAGATACGCTCACTCGTCAGAACGAATGAAAAAATGATCATGTCGCCTGTACCCCTCCCGAAAGAGGGTGCTTTTGCTGTCGGGGTGCAGAATACGGCACAATAGTTGTGCCGAATTTAGCACCCCCGCCAGGAAAAGCACCCCTCTCGGGAGCGCGTACGCACATTGGTTAGTGAAATAAGACCAATTCAAGTTTACTTGGTCAAAACAAACAAACTAATGTCAGCGGATTGTCTCAGCTTTCGATTCAAGCGACAGAGCGTGCGCTCCCGAAAGGGGTGCTTTTCCTGGCGGGGGTGCAAAATTTGGCACAACACCGGTTCGGTTCGAGAGTTGCTGTGGGGGTGGGGTTTGCTGTAGAGGCGTGACCACGTGTCCTCAGTGGTCAGTGAACATCAGTGAACAATCAGGTCAGATTTTCTGGTTATGAAGTTTGATAAACATGTGGATAAATATATAAAAAATATATATAATATATATAAAGTATATGTAACACCGACCAGCCATAACATTAAACCCACCTCCCTGTATCTACACGCATTTTCCGTTTCATCAGCTCCATTTTTTTCCTCTATTATTTTTTTCTTTGTTGGTTTCCTGCCTTGTACATGTTTGTATTCCTGTTTGTTCTATGTTTTATTTATTTATTTCTTCTTCTTCTTCTTCTTCTTATTATTATTATTATTATTATTATTATTAGTATATTCTTTTCTTTTTGCATTTTGTATGTGTACACCATCTATTCCTCTCCCCCTCAGCCCTTTCCAAAATGTTACATAATAATAATAATAATAATAATAATAATAATAATAATAATAATAATAATAATAATAATATTTTACATTTATAATGCGCTTTTCTCAAACCCAAAGCGCTACATATAAACATAAAAACACTCAATACAAAATGTATGTATACAAATTGGATTAAAAAAACAAAACAACAACAACAAAAAAATCAATTACAATTAAAAGTTAATCTAAACAGATGTGTCTTAAGTAGCTTTTTAAAAGATACTACTGTATCTACTGTAGGAGTCTGGTAAGGCATTCCACAGCCAAGGAGCTCTATAAGAAAATGCTCGCTCCCCCACTGACCTAGGTTTACAGACAGGCTGCTGACATAGCTTAAGAATGAGAATGTTACATGCTGTAAAAAAGTAAATAAATAATAAAGTTCTATTAGTCCTCCAATTAAGGGGGGGGGGGGGCATCTGTAGTCCATCTGTTTATCTGTGTACTTGGTTAGCCTGTTCTTCAGTGGTCAAAACCCCCAAATGATGACCCCAGAGCAGGTATTATTTGGGTGGTGGCTGATTCTCAGCACTGCAGTGACAGTGACGTGGTGGTGGTGGTGGTGTGTTAGTGTGTGCTGCTGGAATTTGATGATAGAGACGATAGCTCTGTTGCTGCACAGTTTGTGTTCCTAGTCTAGTCCTTCATCAGTGATGATGCTGCTCACAGGACACTATAGGCTGGATGTTGCTGGTTGGTGGACTATTCTCAGTCCAGTAGTGACACTGGGATGTTTAAACACTCCAGCAGCACTGCTGTGTCTGATCCAGTCACACCAGCACAACACACACAAACACACCAACAACCTGTCAGTGCCACTGCATTGATGGGAATGATCCACCACCCTAACAGTACCTGCTCTGTGGTGGTCCTGTGGCAGTCCTGAGCATTAAAGAACAGGGTAAAGGGGATAAACAAAATCAGATGGACTATAGTATGTATTTGAAGAAGTACAAAGTGTTCCTATATGGTAATTGGATTCTTTAATTGTTTAATTTTTAAAATTAGGTATGTGTATATTTCCTTTTTGATAGTAAACAGGTTTTGTACAGTGGGAAGCTGGCATTACTGCTACTGATTGCTGATTGGCTGAGTTTTATTGCACTGTTCTACATAAAACATTTACAAACTGTGAACCTGTGATCTCCATTTCAACCCATTTATTTTGGACTCGCTCGGTAGCGCCCTCTAGTGTTTAACAAAACCTGTACACACACTCTGAATCTCAAATGGCTCCCTAATTTGTATCTAGTACGATACGTAAGTCAGGAAATACTGGCTTCTTCACACAGTGCTTTCTACAGAAATCCATTTTCACATTTTCATTAACTACACCTCCCTTGTTTCTTCACTCTTTGTTCGTTTTATCAGGTCCACTGTCCAACAACTACAGACTGCCGTCCATCTGTTTCTTGGTCAACCCTCTTTAACCCTGTTCCTAAATGGTCAGGACCCCCACAGAGCCACCACAGATTTGGTATTATTTGGGTGGTGGATCATTCTCACTCAACTAATTAACACCTGCCATGTGGTAGCCCATATGACCGAACATCTATTGATGGTGATAGTATTTAGTATAGAATTATGATGTTTTGGATGTGCCTATAGTCTAATAACCTATGTAGGGCACTGGATAGGGAGAAGTGAGCCATTAGATATTTAGCCTTACATTTAATCACAATTCATTTTATATATCACAACAGTGTGCCATTTATTTTATGTTCATTTAATACTTGTTTTATTATATTAGTGGTCGGTAGAGCACATTTACAGAAGGTACAGCATTAAATGTGTAACTCTGTAGTTAGATATATTTGAGACTGTGTTTTAAATAATTTCCAGTAAAGGACTTTTAATGGAATACTTTTAGGCCTGATTCCCCAGAACGGACTACAAGTCTGTCGCGCGGATGACGTCAATTTCACTCAGTGTCCATGGGATTTGTAGTTCAGTAGTGTTTTACTCGTCACTTGGCTCAATAATAGTCTGCTGATAAATTGGCAGCTGCTGTGCTTGTGTGGACGCAAAATCCGTGGTCTGTATTGTCTTCTAAATAAAAAATGTGCTTTGAAGAAACAATTAGTTATTCGAAATGTTTTAAACACAACCAGCAGATGGCGTATGGCTACACTTTCGTTTGCTATATTTCAGAACAATGGCAGTCATTCATTACGACGTCGTTGTAATTGGTTTTATTTCTATTTTAACACGACGTTAGTGTTGTAGCTGACAAATATACGAATGCAGCATTTTCACCACTGTGACCTGCAGATGGAGCTGTGTGACCTCTTTTCATTCCGGCTCAGTTACATGCCTGTGCCTGCAGGGGGCGCCGGTGACAAGCATGTAGGTCCTGCTCGTTAGAAAGAAACATCACTGCATTGAGACACAATGGGAGGACAAACACAGGCCTCTACTCTGTTTTCAATCTACAGATATCTATTTCTTCAGGTTCTCCTGGATTTATCCTAAAAACATGCTCAGAGTTTCCTTCTTTCTTTCTTATTCTTACCCTCTTTATCACAAGACTTATTCAGCCAACATGCTCTACAGAATACCACAGGAGGTCTTTCCTACCAGTGGCTATTAGACTTTATAACCCCTCTCTTAACGTACGACACCTTTCACATGTACAGTAATAACAATAGAACAATAATTTAATTATGTGTGCAACAACTCAAATGTGCAATAACTTCTTACTTCAAAACTCTTACTGCTGTATACAGTATATCTGTACTTATTACTATAGACACAGTCACTTTATATTTTATTCCTCTATTGTATTATAAGACTTTATATATGTGCCACAGTTACTTTATATTTTATTCCTCTATTGTATTATAAGACTTTATATATGTGCCACAGTCACTTCATATTTTATTCCTCTATTGTATTATAAGACTTTATATATGTGCCACAGTCACTTCATATTTTATTCCTCTATTGTATTATAAGACTTTATATATGTGCCACAGTCACTTTATATTTTATTATTCTATTGCATTATAAGACTTTATATATGTGCCACAGTCACTTTATATTTTATTATTCTATTGTATTATAAGACTTTATATATGTGCCACAGTCACTTTATATTTTATTCTTCTATTGTATTATAAGACTTTATATATGTGCCACAGTTACTTTATATTTTATTATTCTATTGTATTATAAGACTTTATATATGTGCCACAGTTACTTTATATTTTATTCTTCTATTGTATTATAAGACTTTATATATGTGCCACAGTTACTTTATATTTTATTCTTCTATTGTATTATAAGACTTTATATATGTGCCACAGTCACTTCATATTTTATTCCTCTATTGTATTATAAGACTTTATATATGTGCCACAGTCACTTTATATTTTATTATTCTATTGCATTATAAGACTTTATATATGTGCCACAGTCACTTTATATTTTATTCCTCTATTGTATTATAAGACTTTATATATGTGCCACAGTCACTTCATATTTTATTCCTCTATTGTATTATAAGACTTTATATATGTGCCACAGTTACTTTATATTTTATTCCTCTATTGTATTATAAGATTTTATATATGTGCCACAGTCACTTTATATTTTATTATTCTATTGTATTATAAGACTTTATATATGTGCCACAGTCACTTTATATTTTATTATTCTATTGTATTATAAGATTTTATATATGTGCCACAGTCACTTCATATTTTATTATTCTATTGTATTATAAGACTTTATATATGTGCCACAGTCACTTTATATTTTATTATTCTATTGTATTATAAGATTTTATATATGTGCCACAGTCACTTCATATTTTATTCTTCTATTGTATTTTAAGACCTTATATATGTGCCACAGTCACTTTATATTTTATTCCTCTATTGTATTATAAGACTTTATATATGTGCCACAGTCACTTTATATTTTATTCTTCTATTGTATTATAAGACTTTATATATGTGCCACAGTTACTTTATATTTTATTCTTCTATTGTATTATAAGACTTTATATATGTGTACATATTGCAAAGGTTTTTTTTTTATTGTAAATTATTATTAGAGTGTTTATTCTTCTACATAACCAGTTGCTACTGTAATAACTGCAATTTTCCCCTGGGATCAATAAAGTATTTCTGATTCTGATTCTGATTCTTTTCTCCTTTTTTTGTAGTGAATACGAGAATACAAACTTGGTGAGCATTTTCTCCAAAATGCACTTAGAATGCTGGCTTAAACATCAGCCCCGGCTCATTACGTTGTGTTTAAAGCAGAATGTTGTTGAGTCTGACAGGTTTGAGTTATCTGATTGGTTTCTGTGCACCTTATCTTTCTATCTGGTGCCATATCTGTTGTTCAAAGAGACGCAGACATTCAGGTAGTGTGATTGGACGGTTTATCATGTTGAAAGTGGTTATGATAGAGTTACTGATATGGCGCATTAACGTACTGACTGTCTGACAGATATGGAACGTGCATGGCTATGCACAGTGTATGTAGAGTATGTGGGCTGGTTCTATTAGCAGTAGTGTGTGTGTGTGTTTGTGTGGTTTTGTATTGCCTACATGACAGCACTGAGTATGGGTATTTTTAACAGTACACTGTGGTCTCTAGTATCCTGGTCTTATTTTAGTGGTTTCCTCTTCAGTATCGAAACCCACCGAATGGCGGCATTTTTAAATTTTGAAGTGCTGTTCTGCATCTTTCATTGGTTGGTTGGGCGAGTAGGTAACGGTTTTCAGATCACAGTTGTTCACTGTTCTTATTTGGAGCCACACTTGTTAGTCATTCTGCTCAAGTATCATTGATTGATACCAAACTTTAAATGATGTGAAACTTCAGGTATTCATATTGAGTTCTTTGGATTGACTGCTCACTTTTTTGGATAATCTGTATAGATGAGGTACAGATGTTCCAATTATTAACACACTGTCTGATGAAACTGAGTTGATTCTCAGTAGCTTGGGCATGATTTGAGGTTAGAGTTAAAATAAATTGTCTCAGAATTGTGCTCTGAATGAACTGTTAATAGACGTTTAGTTTAATGTAAGTGAATGATGAGGGGGTAATGTGCCATGTATATGCTGTAGACCATTAAAATGCTTTACACTAGTTTATAAATATTAACGTGCAGGGTAAACCAGTTAAAGCAATAGAAACAGCAACTGCAGTATTTCTCAAGAAACAAAACACAACCTTCAAGAAGGAGAAACAAGTATAGTTTTGTTTTTGTTATTTAATATACTTTCAGTGCAAATGTCCACACAATGTAGTGAAGCATAAACATTTAAATGCAACAAAGTATTTGGACTGTGCAAATGAACAGAATTAGCACTTTGCTGCCAAACTATTGTTGGCAATTGTAGTGCTGAAAAGTCTCATTTTCAGTGTTAACCTTAATCTTAACCCCAGCCTTACCCTTAACTGTGAGTAAGTGGTTGAAAACAACCACTCACTATTTTCTACAAAGACCTGTGGTTGCCAGTAGCTGCTGGGCAGTGTTTGTGGGCATGGAAACCTTGCTGGTAGGTGGGCAATAAGGATTACGAGATCTTGTAACAAAGGAAGTGAGCTGGAATTCCAACAAAGCACTTCAGACAGCCAAGAAAGTGGTTTCTGTAGATGTGTTTTTCCCTCTGGTGTGAACTTCGAGCTTTATAACTTACGTAAAAGGTAAAGGGACAAAACAGAAGGCCTACATATCCCTGTTTAAGAAGTGATCAACTTATTCAGCATTGTAGCTCAATTGTGGCCCATTACTGTCAACTCTTCACAATTCCCCAAGGTCACAGGGGTCCCTCTGTTGAACTTGCAGTTCCAAAATTGTTCTATTTTAATTGAGATTCAAGTCCGGACATTAGCTAGGCCATGCAAGCACCTTCATGTTTTTTCGAAACCCATTTTGAGTTATCTTGGCTGTATGTTTGGGGTCATTGTCATGTTATACCTCCATCTTTTATCACCAAAGAGTTCTGTTTTGGTTTCACTTAAGCACATTGTATTGTATTATTGTGTTTAGCATGTAAATGATTAAATGCTTAACTAAACTTGATGTTTTTTAATCTGCCTGTACGGAACCTTATGGACTATAGTAGGGCACCCTTTCCTCTCTGACTGAAAATAAAAAGAATAATTCAAGATTATTATTTCGTCCAATCTTTAAATCAACTAAGAACCAACCAGCTACAGAACTTCAGATTACTCAACATACATTAGTAATGAATTAGTAAGTTGAATTTCTTAAATAAAAAGTACCAGCAAACATTTAAAATACAGTTAGCAGCTGTTAGCAGTGAACTGCTCTGTAAACTTAACTTAGATATTTTAACTACTATAGAAATGTTGGAATCCTTTACCTCAACAAACAAAGCTGGATCCTTCTGAGTTATCAAATTATAGATCTATCTTAAATTGTATCTTTATCTCAAAGTTCTTATAGAGAGCTGTTACCTTCCTACCTGCATAAGAATGACCGACATGAACATTTCAGTCTGTATTAAGCCGCATCATAGTACTGAAACAGTATTAATGAAAATTGTAAACTATTTTTTATTATTTATTTTGCTTGATTTTAGTTCAGCATTTGACATGATAGACCACTCTTTTCTACGTGACAGGCTAGAAAGCATTGTAGGAGTAACAGAAGTAGCTGTTTCCTGGTTTAGAAGTGATCGCTATCAGTAAACGGCAAATCATTGTACAAAACTAAAGAATGGTGTTCCACAGGGCTCTGTCTTAGGTCCTATTTTATGCTACCACAAGGTACCATTAACAGAAAACATGGCTACACTGATGACACACCTTGGGGTATTTTAGCCAAATCAGATGATAAATTTCAACTTAATAATATAGAGAACTGTGTAAAAGGCATAAATCCTATAAATCCTATAAATCCTGTGCGGTCTGATGTAGAACAACTGTCCATCCTGTGCAGTCTGATGCTGAACAACTGCCTGTCCTTTGCAGTCTGATGCTGAACAACTGCCCATCCTGTGTGGTCTGATGCTGAACAACTGCCTGTCCTTTGCAGTCTGATGCTGAACAACTGCCCATCCTGTGTGGTCTGATGCTGAACAACAGTCCATCCTGTGCAGTCTGAGGCTGAACAACTGCCTGTCCTTTGCAGTCTGATGCTGAACAACTGCCTATCCTGTGCAGTCTGATGCTGAACAACTGTCCATCCTGTGCAGTCTGATGTAGAACAACTGCCTATCCTGTGCAGTCTGATGCTGAACAACTGCCTATCCTGTGCAGTCTGATGTGGAACAACTGCCCATCCTGTGCAGTCTGATGTGGAACAACTGCCCATCCGTCTCTTGCCTCACAAACACTGAGCTCTTCTCAAATTCCTACTAATAGATTATCACTGTAAGCCTCAAACGGTAGTTATTGACATTTGTGGTTTTTAACTGGGATGAACTCCTAACAAAATTTACTGGTTTCTCTGGTAACAGTCACTGGTTTTCATTGGATTTTCAGATCTGTTTGCTTAATGCTCCTCTGACACAGCTCTAACAGTTGTTTTCCTTTTTCTCTACATTCAAAACCACAATGAATTGCAAATTGTACCTTGTTATAATGTTTTTGAGTGTAAAAGGAGAAGGGGTTTCCCTTTAGCGTCTTGCTCTTAGGGAGTTGGCCTGCTCACTGTGGGCTTGCACATGGTTTTCTGTAAAGAGGGTTTGTGGCACATATAGATAAACCTTTACTTGCCTTGACTTTTAGGGATGTCCATATACATTACACACAGTTATTGAAATATTTATGTATGAATCATATGGGACACCTGAACTATAACCTCAAGTCCTAGCAAGACATAGAAATGTGATATGTGGGCACATGTATATACAGGGTTTTATTGTAAATGCAGTAATACTGCCAAATCTCTGAACCCTAAGGCCCCTTCCTTTCAGCAGTGAAACTTGCCACCCAGGTTTACTGGAACGTGACACAAACATATTGGAGAAGAGAGTAAACAGGTTGAATCACACCTGATCCACGTACACCAGGACAGACGGCGGCGTCTAGACGTGTGTCTGCAAGAGGGTGTCTTTACATGTACAGTTTCATAAAACTGGAGTCTTCAGGCCTCGGTTCTTGGCACACCAGTCTGATGTTTGAGACATGGTTTAACAGGTTGACGTAAGAGATCTGGATTTGTTCCTTTCGCAGTCATAAGCGCAACATTCCAGCCTCACACCTCCTCTGACTAAAGAGAGATAACATCGATTTGAGTGAGAAAACAAGTTTCTCGTGAGTCCCATCACGAAAGGAATTTGAGGTACGATCTGATACAACCAAAGCCTGATGTACCAGAAACCTTGGAACTTTTAAGAAGTCTAAATATGCAGAAGTTCCTAATGGCATAGCAAAGCTTGCCCGCCAATTCTTTAACCCCTTAAGCTCAGGAACCTATACATTAAGCTGTCCGATTATTTAGGTGTGCCTATTTTGTATCTACACTCACTGACACCTTCTACATGGGTGCACTTTGTAAGTTTACAGATGCTGATGGTAGCTCATCGGTTGCTTTCATCAGTTTTATCAGCCCACCTTCACCCTCTCAATAAAACCAGACCACCATAGGACCACCACTCATCAGGTACTATATGGGTGGTAGACCATTCTCAACACAGCATGCCAATTATCAGTGATACCAACGTGCTAGTGTTTGTTGTGGTGGGATTATTATTATTGACCACGGAGACTTAAAAAATCACCAATACTAAAATTCCAGCACAAAACACTACCAAGTTGCTGAGAATGATTCACCACCCATATAGTACCTGGTCTAACCAGGTCTTGTGGTGGTCTCTTTCATGGTCCTGGAGATCTACCTTCCTGCAGAGTTTAGCTTTGACCCCAATCTAACATACCTCTTCCAGGTAATCAATCACTATATGAGCCAAGGGTGTTGGGCCTGAACTCTCCAGGGTGGTAGGTCCCCAGGAACTAGATTGGGAACCCCTGGAGTGGAGACAGATGACAAACTCTAAAGCAACAATGGACCAAAGTCTAAATGATCAAATAATTAATTACATTACACAGCATTTCTTTGAGTTTTCTTTGAGTTTTCCCAACTTAGTTCTCCATCTGGAGAACTGGAGCTCTTTCTAACTCATTCTTCCACTTGAGGTCCCAGATATGGATGCTTGTGGCATCACTAGTGTTCAAAATCACAACCGCTAAATGTTTGGGTGAACGCTTAGATGTTAACAGCACTCATGGACTCTTAGATTTAATCAGATTTCTGTGTTGTTTGTGTTCATGATGAAATAATATTAAGCTTAATCTTTATTCATGTAACAACTCGCATACATTAAAATGCCTCTCAACGTACTTTACATAGAGAAGGTCAGAACCAGGGTCAAGCCAAACCAAGATATAAAAACAAGAAACTGAGAAGACATTGAAAAACACTGAAGAAAGGAAATTCAGCATTATATTACAATACACGTTCTAAAAATAGCAGTGAAGTAACACATAAACAAGTATACAACATAAAATTATAATATAATGGAACAAGTTTATTACTCTTAAACAAGTAAATCACTTAAACAATTTCTCTTGACATGTTAAATTCTGCAATAAATGAAACTCGAGCAACGCTAATGTGAAAAGATGTTTATGTTAGTTTGAGATGTCCACAGTGTAATTAAGAGTGGGTTGATGTGAAATGGTTTATTGTAGAGAAATTTACAAGGGTGATGATGGGAACCAGGGGTCTCCATAGCTACAACACAAATATAGCCATTTTATTTACCAAAAAAACACCAGTGGACCAACATCACTCTTTTTATATGTAGTTTTTATAATGGTATGTTGATTATGGTAAATCTAAGATAATAAAGTTTAAATTTGGGATGATTTAGCTTTAAAAATACCCTCAAAATAAGTTTTAGGCCTATCATAAAGCAATGCCTCATATTTAGAACCAATTTTATAAGCATTAATATAATAACTGTTGGTGGCACAGTGGTGTAGTGGTTAGCACTGTCTCCTCACAGCAAGACGATCCGGGTTGGATTCCCGGTCCGGGCCGTTCCGTACCACCGGGTACTCCGGTTTCCTCCCACAGTCCAAACACATGCATGTTAGGTTGATTGGTCACTAACTGCCCGTAGGTGTGAGTGTGTGCGTGAGTGTTGGCCATGCGATGGACTGGCGAACTGTCCATGGTGTACCCTGCTCTCACCCAATGACGCTGGGATTGGCTCCAGCCACCCCGTGACCCCAACTAGCGGGATTAAGCGTCAGAAAGTGGATGGATGGATAATAACTGTTTGTGAGGGAGCCATTCAGCACCACTCTGAACAATTTTGACAATTTGCTGTCTATAACAGAACATTTCACACCAAACTCTTCTGAATAACTTATAGGGTCTGTTTTAAATCCTAGTGAGTGTGTAAGTAGGCTGTCTAGGTAGCAGCTGTGTAAGTAGCAGCGTTCTCTCCTCATCTCTCCTCATAAAACAGATTACTGAGACGCTCTAGTTAGAGAGAGACTGCATCACTGCTTGTTTCCGCCCACTGCAGCACGATGGGTGGTTTAGCTGGTTGCTAAGCTACCGGCCGCCATCCAAATATTAGCCTAAGGTTTAAAAATCCGCTAGCATAAATGCTAATGTCTCGAGTATAAAAGTGTAAATGGTGAAGGACTCGTTACAGAGTTGATAATAAAATATTGTTTTGTGTGATTATATGACCAGAAACACATTAAAACTCCAGAGAGAATCAAAATAACTCACATTTTAAAACCACTTCACTGCTCGTAGATTAGCCTGCGTTGCATCATGGGATTGTCTTAGCGGCTGAGGAAGCGTTCAATGCTTTCTTAAAATCAGGTGTAAATAAGGTTCCTCAGTAGTCAGCATGTTTAAGGTATGTAAGAATTGGGACAGTCTACATGTCGGGAGCGCATACTATGATATAAAATGCTGTCTATGTAGGAGCTCACTAGGTTTTGAGACACCCCGTGTTTACATCTTAACTATTTAATTATACAGACATTTTTGAAAAACTGAGTTCCCCATAAGCTGCTTTTAAAACTGCTGACTACAGATGCTCGCCGTATGTCTTGGAAGCAAGTTCTCCACAGTTAATGGTTAATGTGTTTACCATGAACAATAAACAAATACATGTAGTAAACAAAAAGCACAGTGTATGTAATGTATCCAAACTCCAATCCCTCTCTAACATAATGAGTTTCATGTTAGTTACCCATACATTTTATAGTATTTCCCTTAGAAAAGCTTAGTTTAAGGCATAATAAGTATGTTCAGACTATATGTAACTCCTTTTTGTATTAATTTAGTAAATGTGCAGTGTCAAATTCAAGCATGTGATGTTTGTGCTGTGAGTCATGTGTTGTGAAACACATTTCTGCTTTTCAGTTGTGTTTTAGATCACTTTTCAGAAAAATACCATCCAGATCCTCACTTTAATATTATCCTGCACATGTGCGCATGCAGTTTAGTATTTAGAGGTGTCAACTGACCGAGTACAGATGTCCTAGGTCATGGGTCAGACCCAGAAGGTCAAAGCTGCAGCGAGCGAATGAGCTTTTAAAACAAACAAAGGGCTTTTTAGCTCTCGAGGGCAGCGTTTCATCAGGAGAGAAGAGCACTCCCTAAGGTTTTAATAGCATGTGTTGCAAAAGTGAAAATCCCCCATTGTAAGAAAAGTGTGAGGTGTGTTTATCACGGCCTTGAGTAATTACATGGAGATAGGTTTGTCTGTAGGGGCCTGTGTGGGTGTGTCTTTGAATATGAATGCTTACGTAGGTATGTATGTGTGTGTTTTTGTAGTGGTATACTTGTGAGGACCATATGTCCTCACTAGTATAGGACAATATGACATCTTTGTAAGTAAGGTCATTTTGTTGGTCCTCACTTGGTCACCACAAATTAAGTTTTTTGGAATATCTAGTAGAACAGAAATATAGGCTTGTGGATACTGAGATTAAGATTTGGTTTAGGTGTAGTATTATATAGCTACAGTGATACAAAAATCAATAGGAACCTATAGATGACAAATGTATGTGTGTGTATGATTTTTTAAGTAAAGTCAGGATGTTTTGCTGGTCTTCCCTTGATCATATATATATATATATATATATATATATATATATATATATATATATATATATATATATATATATATATATATATATAGCCTTGTGGATATTGAGGTTAAGGTTAAGTTTAGGTTTGGATGTTGAATTTAAGATTAGGTTTGGGTGTAGTATTATTTAGCTACAGTAATACAAAAATCAGCAGAAACCTATAGATGACCTCACAAGTAAGACAAATGTGTGTGTGTGTGTGTGTTCTTGTAGTGCTGTATCTGTCACAAGTATAGGACAATATGGATTTTTTGGTAAAGTGTGGATGTTTTAGCGGTTCTACCTTTAAAATCACTTTTAAATATACAGGTTAGGTTTAGGTGGTTTAGGTGTAGTTTTATATATATTTTTAAATAGTTATAAATAGTTATAGTGTAGTTAAGGTTAGTGTTAAGTTTGGATGGTGAAGTTAATGTTAGGTGTAGGTTTAGGTTTGGATACTGAGCTTAAGGTTAGGTTTAGGTTTGAATACTGAGGTTTGAGTTAGGTTTAGGTTTTAATACTGAGGTTAAGGTTAGGCTTAGGTTTGGATACTGAGGTTTGGGTTAGTTTTAGGTTTGGATACTGAGGTTAAGGTTAGGTTTAGGTTTGAATACTGAGGTTTGGGTTAGGTTTTAATACTGAGGTTAAGGTTAGGCTTAGGTTTGGATACTGAGGTTTGGGTTAGTTTTAGGTTTGGATACTGAGGTTAAGGTTAGGTTTAGGTTTAAATACTGAGGATAAGGTTAGGTTTAGGTTTGGATACTGAGGATTGGTTAAGTTTAGGTTTGGATACTGAGGATTGGTTTTGGTTTAGGTTTGGATACTGAGGTTTGGTTTAGGTTTGGATACTGAGGTTAAGGTTAGGTTTAGGTTTGGATACTCAGGGTTGGTTTAGGTTTAGGTTTGAATACTGAGGTTAAGGTTAGGTTTAGGTTTAGATGCTGAAGTTAAGGTTAGGTTTCAGTTTAAATACTGAGATTAAGGTTAGGTTTAGGTTTGGATGCTAAAGTTAAGGTTAGGTTTCAGTTTGTATACTGAGGTTAAGGTTAGGTTTAGGTTTGGATACTGAAGTTTGGTTTAGGTTTGGATACTGAGGGTTGGTTTAGGTTTAGGTTTGAATACTGAGGTTAAGGTTAGGTTTAGGTTTAGATGCTGAAGTTAAGGTTAGGTTTCAGTTTAAATACTGAGATTAAGGTTAGGTTTAGGTTTGGATGCTAAAGTTAAGGTTAGGTTTCAGTTTGAATACTGAGGTTAAGGTTAGGTTTAGGTGCAGTTTTATTTAGCTACAGTAATACACATATCAATAGAATCATATGAATCACCTCACAAATATAGTAAAACAAACATGTGTGTTAACCAATATGGGGAGGATGTAACACTATGGGTTCTTAAATTTTTTACAATTAAAAATGCAATATTTGAAAAAAAAGAAGTTGGGTTGGTTAACTTCAGCTTTTGTGATGACTCAAAAACAGCCTTCTTTTGAAGTGAACCCCGTTGCTCTTTTTTAGGTTACATGATTGAGTTTCTGAGGTTTGCAGGGTGACGAAGATTGCTTGTCAGCAGGAGAAACATACAGTGACATCAAACCAGTGTTACATCAAAGCACACAGTGGCAGTGGAGATAGTCCAGCGTTAGTAAACAGTCATACTTTTCTTTTATTGGTTTTGAGTTGCATGTGTAGTTGTATTAGGTGAGTGTGTTTTGCGAGACAGGTAAGGGCTGAGAGAAAGTAGGTCAGTGCAGAACAGTGCATATGCTTTGACTCAGACACCAGCAATGCTGCAAAGTTTTTATGGGCATTAGTCCAGGTCCCTGTGGTGTCCAGGTCCCTGAGTTGCAGCGTTTTGCAAATTGCAAATTATCATCCAAGGTAAGATATAAATAAAAATATGAAATGAAAAATTTTCCACACCTGCTGAGACAGTTTTAACTATGGTGCCCAGTGGTTTGGGTTATAAGTTTGATATTTTTTTTCATAATTATTATGAATGTGGTACATGTCTTGCTTGTAAAGACATATAGGGGACATATCCCTTTACTCGCCTCAAGTGGTGAAGTGCAGCTCCAGTGTTAACTCTAGTTCTGCTTCTGTTTATATCACTTCTTTTTTGCTGCTGAACAGGGTTTCTTGCCAAGATGTTGTTTATTTCAGTTGGTTTTGTTTTTTTAATAAAAAAATCTTCCAATACATGCACCTTTGAAGATGCGGAAAGTAACAAACTACATTTATTCCCTATAACAGTACTCTTTTTTAGTGGAATGAAGTACTTCTCTACTTTTTTTAAATCCATTTTTAATAATAATCATTGACAACATAAAAAGTGGTGCAGATTTAAAGCCCAGAAAAGAGAATGACACATAATCAGCACTCCATCCACTCCCGGACATTATGTGCTGCAATGTTATTACGTATCTGTCTCTATAATACTTACAAAACAATGTGCTTTTATCGAGTTAACCATTCAACCCTTTCGGGTTGATATCGGGTTGCAATGAAAAATATCTAGGTCATTTTTGGACCTCCTTAAGATACCTGGGCTACTCAAAGCCCACTTGAGTCAAAGAATCACCGCTGGAAACAGGCCCCTGAAGTGGGCAGAATTCAAACAGCACACGATAAAAAACAAATGAGATATTTTTTCTTGTGCTCATCCGTATAGTTATCCTGAGTTATGATAAACACATGCCATATATATACAGCTCTGACATCTGCAGCCTGACGTGGAGTGTTTGTGTGCTTGTTTACTCATGTGTATGAAAATAAGCCAGTTTTCTGAGTGCACCTGTCTCTCTCTCTCTCTCTCTCTCTCTCTCTCTCTGTCTCTCTCTCTCTGTGTCTTGTTTGTTTTGAACAGACTGTGGGAACTTCTCATTACTGCACAGTAAGTCAGCGTTTGAAGGCAAGTCATTGTATGAAGCAGCAGGTGCGGTGTGTGTGTGGTGTGTGTGTGTGTGTGAGAGACAGAACGATTCACAGCAGCTTTCATTCACAGGCCGTTGGGGAAGTCACAGGAGGCCAGAAACAATACACGCACACGTAAACAAACAAACAATACCCAGACAGTTTTACAGCCGAGGCCTGAGTATAAAACTGCTCTGTGTCTTTCAGAGCGTTTGAACTCACTTCTGTTTTGTCACCTTAAGCAGTACCGTTCATTCACTCGCTTGGCTCTGCTGCTTTTAGTAAAGACACACCCTTTCCCCTCAGGATCCAGGATACAGCGCTCCACAGTGTTGACAGGATCTGAGACGAGTAGGAGGGAACAAATAACTGTATCAAATTACTTGATTCAGATGTGAACATGAATACTACATCAATCAAGTATAACTGTTGGGGTGGGGGGGCGAGTTCCATGAGGTGTGGCTGGGGGTTGGGGGACGTGCTAACAAGACTGATGGTTGGTTAATAATCAGAATCGGAATCAGAAATACTTTATTGATCCCAGGGGAAAATTGCAGTTATTACAGTAGCAGCCGGTTATGTAGAAGAATAAACACTCTGATAATAATTTACAACAAAAAAAGAAAAGAAAAAATAAAATAAATAAATAATCATAATAATAATAATACCAATAATAACAATAATACGTACTAAATAATAAAATACCAATAATAAATATGCTGGTAGCAGCTCAAAGTGCTTTACAGACTTTGTCATTAGCAATAAAAGCCACAGATATAATTTATAAGTACCAAGATTAGCACTATCACCAAAGGTTTGTTTCCAAGTGCTGGTGCGATGGTGTTACAAGGAAAAGATCAAATCATTGAACAAAGCTAAGATATTTTTATTTATATTTGTAATTAATTACTTACAGTTGTGGGGAGATGTATTTTAAGCATATCTGAATATTGGTATGTAATGTTGATATATAGATAATGTATAACTGCATAAAACTACAGCAACTACTGCAAAACTGGAAGAAACTTCAGGCCTTAAAGAGCAGCGGCAGCTCATGACCGTGGGGGGTGGGGGGCATATATAGTATATGCTTAAATTATAAGCATATAATTTAATCACTATATAGTTATACCTTCATGAGCAGCTCCACAGTGTCTCATATGTACCTGGTTTTTTTTTTAATTAAAAAACTTGGTGTAGCAGGTTATAAAACCCTGTACAGCTGACATTATGTTTGGCTGTTTCTCACAATAACCACATTCTGAAAGCTCAGTGTTTTTATTGCTGATGGGTTTGCAGCAGTGTGGCTATGGGTGGTGAGGTCGTGGTTACTGAGGAGAACCACCAGTGGTTGGTGTTGCACTAGAGGGAGAGCCCAGGAGAACCCAAGCTGGCACATGAGCTGTATTCCTGGCAGGAATGGCTGAGCTTCATCTCACTTAAAGTGACTTTTGAAGAATGGAGATATAAAGTCATTACCCAAAGGGCAGGGGCTCAAGCCCCACCTGGGGTCTGGGCATGTGCCTGGGTAGAGCACTGTAAACACCCTTGGACTTGAATTCAGTTTTAAACCCCAGCTTTGCTACATGCCACTTGTAACCCATGGAACACTAAATATATATACTTACTGTCTCCTCCTCTCTTAGTTTGGTTGAATGTACTACCAACTTGCCTATTAGGAATATACCCTATTTTACTTTCATTACTTTCATTTCTTTATAACATTTGTACATGAGATGTTATTTATATTCTGTGAAAGTTTCATGAAGACCTCTTTACATGAACTTATATTGACTTACACTGGAGTACTACTTTCAAGTTATACTTGTTTTTCTTTAGAGAGCCACAATATGTGCCTGGAATAAGAATAAAGCAAGTTAAAGAGTTGGTTAAGAGTTAAAAGCTAAAGAAACTCAGCCACTCTTCCTGATGACAAGTGTATTGGGCAAGGGTAAGGTGATTGACAGCGACAACTTAAACAAAGCCATCACAGCAGCTTTATTCTGACAGTTGACAGGTTTCAAATCTGTGTAAGATATCGGGTTACGGAGGTAAACCAGGAGGTAAAGCAGGAGTTTCTTGTGTTTGGATGCATGCAAATAATGTTAGCAAACAATAGCACTGGGGATATGTGGCTTTCATAGATGAGAAACCATGGAGAACCAAGAACTTCACTAAAAGTGACTATAGAAGAAATGAAAAACAATGACAATTAAAATAATATAAGAAATAATATAACCTATAAAATGCTCATGATATGCTTTTATTTTTAAAGCACTTTCTGGCCTTATGCCTCTGTACATCACACAAATGCTTATTAAAAATAACACAAATTCAAACACCTAGTCTCTAACCACCTTCAGACAGCCTGCCACTGTTTTAACTGATTTTAGTTTGTTTTTTGTTTTATTTAACATTTTTAGTTAACTTTTAATTTTTTGTATCTTTCTTTTATCGGTTTCTTAATTTCTTCTATTGTTCTTAGTTATTGTTTATTTACATTTTACATTTTACTAATACATTTTATGTATTTAGTTTAATTTATTTATTTGTAGTCCTTGATTTTCTTACCTATGATTTTATTGATTCCTACCTTTAAATTCTTATTTTATCTTATTTGTTTTATATCTTATTTTATTTTATAATATCTTGTATCTTACACCTTATTAAAAAGCTGGGTCTTTTTATTTTTTTTAACATTTTACTTTGTCAATCACCTTACAGTGCATAATGCTCGACTACATTGTACTATGGATTGTGTGGGTGGGGGTTTGGCAAGGGGTAATGGATAAAAATCCCACCCACATTCAGACTAGTGAGCAAAAACTTGATGTCAGGTTGTGTTTCCCATGGTTCCAAGAGAAACCCAGATCCAAGGGAAAACCAACAACAGATTGAAATTCAGTTACCAGCACTTTTCCTTATTCATTATTCACTGGTCAAGAGTAAAGTCATGTACACTAGAACTAACTAACCTAAACGTATGTATACCATAAGAGTCGCCACCTTTTTACTTCTCATGTATTGTCCAATGGACACTCTACAGTTTGATACTTTGACCCGGTTCTGTCAGTAGCTTGCATCATGTGATCTTGGTCCATTGTTCTACTGGTTATGCAGGAGGTGATTCTGTTAAATGAGTCTACAAGGTTTGTGATGGAGCAGATGACGGATTAGTAGTCGTGTTGTGGACGTGTGAATATGGAGCCTGGCAGTGAAGGACTCTCTTTCCCACTATTGTTTACTAAGATTCACAGGAAACGGCTCGGAAACATGCTCGCTCCCACTCTATCTGCCTATCCAACATTGGCATTGACCTTCTCCATAAATCAACTTAACCGTCCTGTAGGTTTGATGGAGTTTTGTGTTGTACCCTTTGGTTTTGAGCTCTGCTCTGTTATGTATGTTGCAAATATGGAAACCAGTTTCAGTGATGTGCTTTATATTGCTTTATATTTGTTGACGGTTGTGGTGATTATATGGAATTTCTTTCTTAGGCATACCTAGAAGAGAAAATGAGACTAATTTTTAATTTCAGGCTATGTTTCACCCAATCTGAGAGGTGGAAAGCTCCTACCTGGCCTTTTCTGAAGGCCAGGAATCCAGCATGGCCCTAAAACATTCCATCCAGTTCATTAAAAGCGTGATAACTAGCTGTTGAGCTGCATCAGGTGTTTTAGTGAAAGCTGTCCTAAAAGTTAAGGTTCTTAAGTAGTTATATGACTTTAATGTAGACTACTAGTACAAAATCCTTAACACTGTAACTCTATCAGAGGGTTTTTTACATTTTCATACCCTTCACAAGAACCTGAAGTAGCTTAGTACTGGAGTTTAGAACTGATCCAGACAGCTGGAGGTGAAACCTGGGAAAGTTAGCCAGACCACCTGGGTGCACCTACCTCGCTCAGCCATGTCATACATTTACAGTCACACACAGTTCAGCTGTCCACCAGGATGTTGTTGGGCTTTTGAGGACATCCTCTGTGGCCATTCACAATCCAGGCTACGAGGGAATGAATAGACGGTTGGATCAATGAATGAAGCCCCACGTTGTTGGGAAGGTGCAGGGGGGAGGTGTTGACAGGGAAGTCGTCTTGGAAGGAAGTCATTATATCACAGAATCATTGTGTGACCGTCCTATTGTCGTATTTTTAGCGACCCGCAAACAAGAGAAGTACGTGCGTGATTTAATGTGTTTGGGTTCTGCCACTGACCCGCTTCACAGGCTGTGTCTGCATGTGCGTGTGTGTGTGTGTGTGTGTTGGTGTTTGTTTTGAGGAAGGCTGGATAGATAGCTTTGTCACAACATATGCGTTGGGCTGAAGTGAGAGAACGAAGCTCTTCCTGTTGTTGTGTATATAGAACTACAGTAAACGCACTCAAAATAGCATCAGCCCTCCAGAAATACTCCAGAGCTGAAGAGCAACGCAAACCTGTGAAGAAATGATCTTACACTATGATTTCATTTGAGGAACATTGCTTTACCCAGGTTAGCCAGGTTAGCACTAGCTAGCACATGTTTGCTAAGTGACCAAAAACATGATAGAAATGAATGCTAGTGAGCTACAAAGCTAAAACAGGAACAAAATAGGCACCTCGTTTGCACTTGCACATTAGCTAATGCTAACTAATGCCAACATTGAGGCATTTGTTGGAGGGGGATTTGGAGTGACGGAGTTGGGCCACTTTTATCTACCCATTTAGCATAAATCACTCCATTTACATTGTAGAAATCAGAGAAAAAATCAGATATTACAAACAGCTACAGAGAAACAACAAACCATGTTACGTAAAGATAGCATTTAGCTGTGCTTAAGGGAGTGCAGCGTGGCAACTACCTAAGTTTCCAAACTGGAATTCCAACTTTTATTATTATTATTATTATTATTATTATTATTATTATTATTATTATGAACTTCTAGGTCAGAGATCAGAAACTTCCATATCACAAGCATAGATCAGAGCATTTTAATAGTTGCTTAACTAGGTGGCAATACATAACGTTGCCTCTTCGTTGCCTCATCTGTGACATTTGGGTTCCAGGCAGCCCAAAAACACTCCCAACAACAAAGTGAGTCTTGATTTCAGTGATGTACAGTGGGCGGAACCTCTCTCTGTAGACTATTAGCTATACAAACCAATTGTTATCATCCAATCAGCAACCTGCTCACTGCATGTTCAAATACTTGGAATGAGCTTAATGTACTTGGGTGAGAAAGTGGGAGAAACATTTGGCGGGACACCGAAAAGAAATCTACAAGTTGTGTCTTTGTTATTAGCAATACATCAATATGGAAAATGGAAAAAGGGTTTTAATGTATCTGTCTTGACTGTTTTGCTGTACTAGGTCACTTTTCAGGCTTTAGTGTGTGTGAGTGAGTGCAAGCGTACACATCACACTTCCTTATCTCTAGTTACTTGCTGCCAAAGGTGTTCGTATAAAGTCCTATATTAAAGTTAAATTCTTGTGTAATTAGGTTTTGTATATTGGTTGTTTGGTGTATTTATGGTATGTCCTGCATTGTTTTCTTGGGTATCTACACTCTGTGTAGTTGTGTACATTGTGCTGCTGTTGTGTGTTGCATTACGAGGCCAATGTATTCACCGTATTTCACCACACCCACTTTCAAGCGTGTGTTTGTTCCGCCTTTGTGTTAGAACTTCTGCTCAGCTCACCAAAATGAATACAGTTACATGAGAGGAGACCAGAGAGACAGTAAGAGGTTCAAATGGTACAACACTGTCTCCTCCGAGGTTAATAACACAGTGGGTGGGTGATATGAAAAGGTGGCCTGAGGTTAATAACACAGTGGGTGGATTATATGAAAAGGTGGTCTGAGGTTACCTACGGCAACTTTTTCAATTATAAAAGTACTGAAGCGTATCAGTACCTGCACAGTGGGAAGGTGGGCATGTACTCCTACACGAAGACGGTGAGTTTATATTTCTGAAAGCCGGTTAAACCCAAGTCCAGCCAGCTGCCCGAGCCACTCTGCGTGAGTGTTATTTACAGTCCAGATAGCCTAGCGCGGTGGACACTGATCAGAAAACAGTTACTTAACTCGCGAGTCCCCAACGCGTCCTCTGAGCATTTCTCTGGATAAGGAAGCTCTGGAGCTGGTTCTCCTCCACAGAATGGTAAGAGCAGACATACGGAGGTTTGGGTGGATGTTTTAAATTTAGAGCTTCAGTCATAGATGCAGGACCTCTTCTTTGGAAGGCGGCCCCCCAACACTCTGATCTTTATGTGCTGTGTTCGTAACTCGTTCAAGCCAAGTTTTCCTCTTCTTCCAATTACTGACTCCCTCTAACTGAACATATTATGCTATTCATTTTATATGTTTGTTGTTGTTTTGCTTGTAATTAGTATCAACGTATCAGTGGGCGCACTGGAAGTTCTAACACAAGGTAAATAAAGATGCCCCCCCCAGTGTTGTCATGATAAATAGCGGGAATACAAGCTGTACAAAGAAATGGTTATAAAAAACACTTGACATGTGACTCTCATCACTCCATTTTACTATTTCACCACAGTAGCATCATTTTCTCTAGTGTATTTGGAGTGGGGCTTGTATGTGTTGGTGTGTGAGAGAAAGTTGGTGGACCCATTCATGTCATAGCCTGGAGGGCCCTGATCACCACAGATCATTATGGTTTCATTCCTAACGGTTATAAAGAAAAATCCCTTGATGAACATAAAAAAGTAAAGTAAACGTTTCGTGAACTTTAAAGGTTTAAATCTTTCACCCGCTACACTCAGAAACGATCAACCAAAGACATAAAAAGGAGCAGATTGTGTTGTTTGTAGCATTTTTCAATGATTTCACTGTAATTTATGTTGATGAGAGAAAGCAGCAGAGAAAAGACACATAGAAGTGTCCAGTGTTTGAACTAATATGTTTAACAATAAGGCTATTATGTAATAAGCCATAGAGAAGCTTGTGTTGAAACTCCACTCAGCTTCTGTGGCTGTGTGAACTTTTGACCCTTTACCTGTCTCCTCAGGTAAGCACAGCCGGGAACACATCAAACACTTCCTCATACCCTCCCCCACCTTGAACCACACACACAGTCAGAAAGACTCCAGGTGGATCGACTCTTTGAGGTGTTATATTCGAGGCAGGTGTTGGAATGCTAGGTTGACTGGTGTGTGTCTATGTGTAGGTGCATTTTCAGATGAATGTGTGTTTATTAATGTGTGTGTGTGTGTAAGGCGTGGGGTATTATAACGCTCTGTTCTCCATCAATAGAGCTGAGAGGGAGGAGTCAGACACACAGACGACAGCGTGGGGAAGCAGTGGGCACTGAGTTACTAAAACATTCAATCAGAAATGTTGCAATTCAGCCGAATTCATTTTACTCACTCTATGACTCATTTATCATAAAACACACGCTATAAACTCATCAAACCGTGTTATTAAAACACTCATAGTTCTGTGTTTCGCCCTGAAGCCAACTAAAATGCATATTTGAAGCTTTTTATTTGGCCATTTATCATTCCACTAATATCTTGGCTGGATTATTTGAGGCGGTAAACCTCTCTCAGCCAACCAATAACCCTCCTCCCAGCACCCTATGACACTACTATGTTCGTATCACTGCCCTGCTGAGAACGATCCACCACACAAAGAATACCTGGTCATTAGTGGTCCTGAGAACTGACCACTAATGGATGGGGTAGAAGATGGCTGTGCAAGACAACAGTGATCTGCAGTAACTATACCACTGAATATAATGGGTGTGTAAGGTATAGGTATGAGTCTCTTAACAGGAATTCCTAATAAAATATTAATTTAAATTCCAAACTTTACTGCTGTATAAAAAAATATGAGCAATTAAACATGTTTATACGCCACCCAGGAGTTCAGCGCACAGAACCAAGCAGTTCCAGTTTCTAAGTCCCTCCTCATGAAATTCTCCTATTTAATTATTATCTCAAAATATTGACTTGTTATCTTAAGCAATGGCTTATCCACTCAAAATATTTACGTATTCTTTCAAAATATTGACTTATCTCAAAATAGGGACTCATTATCCCAAGGCAATGATTATCTTCTCAAAATATAAACTTATTATCTCAAAATAATGACCTCTGTCCATAAAATTATTGACTTATTTTCTTAGCATAATATATCTCCAAAATTGCAACTTTACAGGAGAGGCCAAAAACTGTCTTTACTTTTAATGTGAGTCAATGGAACCAGATGTTTTTTCAAGTTATTTTCGAGCATTTCTATTGGTCCATTTACCATAAAATTTTAATACAATGTAAATGACAGCTGTCGTGTTCAAATGGAGTGGAAAAATGAAAATCGACAAAATTGAAGATACATGTTTTTCTTAAGACAGCGATGATATATAGATTTATTTTCTTAAAATAATGACTTACCATCTCAAAATAATGAATCAGCTTCTAAATATATCGACTTGGTGTGTAATAATGACATCACAAAATACTTATTTTCTTTAAAATAACGAATTACCATCTCAAAATATTGACTTATTATTATAAAACATTAACCTTCTTAAATCTTCTTAGTATGTTGACTCCGTATCCTGAAATACTAATTATATGATCTTTTGACTTACTGTTTGGAAGTAATGTCCTACTCAGTTACCTTTACTCATTATTTTAAAATTAAAAGTCAAATTTAAGTTGTGATTTCTGATTTTTTTATTTCTGCCTGCTAGAGATGGGCTTCCATACTTGCAGCAACAGCTTATCGTGGAGCTCAAATCACAATAAGATATAATAATATTCTTTTCTACATATGAACACATGTGACGTCCAGTAGTTAGACAATATTTCTGGGACTAATAATTAATGTAATGGCCTTCATGACTCACAAGGCTGCGGTGAGTTTTGTTGATTCCGCTGTGGTTCTGGTGCTGCTGGTTCGAGGCGGTCCAGTTTATGAAACATCTGACTACCTTTCCTTCCACAATCCACATATCTGGCCGTGGCTCAGCTGTTGCATGCTAATGTAAGCTCCGGCGGTCAGGCTGCTGGTGTTTCCAGCCGGCCAGTGCGAATGGTAAACACTAAACACAATGCCTTCGACGTGATCCTGAGAATGGGCCTTTGTTTTGGGCAGACAAGAAAACAAGACCTAAACACAGGAATCACCAAACAATGAGCATCCTTCGACTGCCCTCCCTGTTCGTGCCACCTCTACATTACAACAGCTGTTTGAGGGGGACCGGGTTGGGGGGGCTGGAGGACCATGGCAGTCGCCCTCGTCTCTCATCCCTCTCCCCTCTTTTCTATCCCTCTATCCTTCCTCCTCCACACGCTTACTTAGCCTGAGCCCTCTCTTCCTCGTCCTGCGCCCTCCGAAAAGCAGGAAGCTCAGCAAACTAAGGTCTGAAAAGCTCTGAATAAACTTCCAGGCTCTATTTCTTCAGCTTCCTGCCAGGAAGTACTGTCCGAGACTGTGGGAAACTCGATTTGGGTCCTTCACTCTACACCTTCAGCCACAAGATCCATCATGAGCTGCGCTTTTAGCCCCATTGTGTGGCAGCATCTCGCTCAGCCTGCTTTTGTCCAGCATGCTTGTCACTGCTTTCTGTAGGAAACTCCAAAAAAATAAGTTTACAGGAGATAATAAAAACATTCAGAGTGATTACGTTTTCTTCTAATCCAGTTAATAACAGGTGGACATTGGGAATACGCGTACAACATATAGAAAATGATGCTAATAGACTTCTGCAGCTTCAAAAACTGACCAGGTTTTAAAGAATTCCTAGAAAGCAAGTGAGAAGTTTCAATGTCTAGAATGATGAACAGAGACGAACATGAGTTTAAAATGATTAAAGAACAATCCAGAAGATAAATATTACTATACTGGTGATATTTCATAATACTGGTACTAAACAGTTTGCAAACTGAGAAAAAGAAAAGAATGGCAAAGGTGGGCCTTTAGATCCAAAGTAGCTTTTATTGTTAGTAGTATAGATTGTTTACAGTATTTAACAAGTTATTATTGTAGTTATAATAAGTTATTATTAAAAAAAAAAAAAAATATATATATATATATATATATATATATATATATATATATATATATATATATATATATATATATATATATATATATATATATGTGTGTGTGTGTGATCATGGTATTTTTTAATTAAATTAATTTTTTTTATTACAAAATATGACTTAGTTTTAGAAAATATGTGTTACAGTAGTGACAATTCTTTTGTTACATACTGATTTTCAGACTTTAGTACACATTGACTTCCAAACAATGGGATGGACTCAAATTCTGTGTTTTGGTAGTGACATGAAAACATTCTTTTTTATTATATATATATATATATATATATATACTGTATGTGTAATAGTAACATGTGTAATAGTGTGTGTTATTAATGGTAAGATTAAGGATTAGTAGTTAAGGCATTATCAATACGCTAAATACATCCAATATCATTTGGGAGTAGTCTGCCCCAAACCCTATCCCCTAAATCTACACTTATAAATCCTTATTTGTTTTCCAATGTTTTGGTTTCCAAAAATAATTTTAAATTTTTTAAAAGTGAAGTTGGAAAAAAATGAGATGAAAATAATTTTTTAATAATAATAAAAAATAATGTTTTCATGTCACTACCAAAACACATCCCATTGTTTGGAAGTCAATGTGTCCCAAAGTCTGAAAATCAGTATGTAACAAAAGAATTGTCACTGCTGTAACACATATTTTCTAAAACTAAGTCATATTTTTGTTTTTTTTTTGTTTTTTAAAACAGTAATTTCTCCAGCATTTGGTAAAGTTTTGAAGCATTGTAATTGCTTTTGTTAGTAACAAAATGGAATTTTAACATAACAATCAAATAAAAAAATAATATCATCATTAAAGTATCAGGTGATTCAAAGATAAAGGATTGAATCAGTTAAAAGTTCTCTCTGAAGCCCTTTGGTAGAAAGATCCACAGAAAAGAACTAAATCATTACTAAACTAAGTTATTCAGAATTAAAGTGGTATAGCTGTGAGGTAGTTTTTGTTGTCGGCAGTGTTGACTCGTCTCCAGAGGCTTCGTGACGGATGCCACCCTGTGTCCTGTCAGGTTAATGTGGTTTTGCGTGCTGTATAGTGTTGAAAGTGTCGTAAGTTCAAAGTAAATTTTGCTACACTAGCATAAATTCCCCACTGCTGAAAAATGTGCTGTTGTCAATTTCACACCTCTGAAAGCAAATTTATGTGTCTGATTGTCACGCCAGGGCCCTCCGGGAGGAGCAGCCTGCTGTTGTAAGCGGGCGGACGGTGAGAAATGCATTAGCAGGTGTTACAAGCTGTAGCTTTTCTCACATCAGTCTGATTAGCCGCAGCGTCTGGCCCATTAGCCTTAGCGCTGCAATAACACAGGGTCAGCGCCCTCATGTGTAGATGTCCTGAGAGAACTCCACATTTGCACTTCAGCTGCACTAAAAGTGGTTCTTTTCACACCTTTCTCAGAAGAAAGAGGCTTCGGCCCACAAAACAGCTTAGGAACTGAATCTGATGGTCAGACGGAGGTCAGTGACCTTCGACTCTCAGCTGTGCTGACATAATTCTAGCTGTCCACGTTTCGTGTGACTGGCTGTGTGCAGTTGGTTCACTTTCAGGGTTGTTTTGACAGGAATTTCTCATGAGTGGGTAAGAAGGATCAGGAGAGTTGAGGCGGGGTGTGTTGTGTTATGTTTGTACAGTGTAGGTGTGTGTGGATATAAAAAATAAAGCTAAATATAATCAAAACAAACAAATCCTGCTGAAAAAATCACTTAACTGGCTTTGGGTGAGCTGGTTAAGCTGGTTAAGCTGGTACAGCAGCCTAACCAAGTTGGTTAACCCGGTTTTATTTTACACCCTGAGGTTTTTCCAACTTTAAAATTATAGTATATCATCGCTGTCCAATGAAAAGCAAGTATCTCTACTTTACAGGAGAGGACAAAAGCTGTCTTTACTTTCAATGTAAGTCAATGGAACCAGAATGTTTTTCCAAGCATTTCTATTGGTCCATTCATCTTAAAAAATTCACACCATGTAAACAGCAGCTGTTGTGTTCAAATCATGTTGAAGACTAAAAGTAAACAAAAATGGAGATTTATATATATATATATTTTGGACGGCGATGACATATATTTTAGAAATTAGAACTCGAATTATGTGTTTGTACACAACCGAAGTTGACCTCTGCATTTAACCTATGCGTGCAGTGAAACACCCACATATACACACACTAGTGAACACACACTGGGGGGCAGTGAGCACACACGCCCGGAGTGGTGGGCCGCCCTATCCACGCACCCGGGGAGCAGTTGGGGGTTAGGTGCCTTGCTCAAGGGCACCTCAGTCGTGGCCTGTGGGGATCCCAGGGATCGAACCAGCGACGTTCCGGTCTCAAGACCGGATCCCTATCCTTCAGGCCACGACTGCCCACCCAGAGCTCTTCTCTGATTGGCTTCATTTGAAAAGTATTCTGGGCTGAAACACTCTTTATAGCTTCAGTGAGAATAGGGCGGGGCTAAACTGCCGTATGCTGGATGAGTGCCAGCAATATATAAAATAGTGCCGCCTGTCAATTTCATACTCCAAATGATAGAAGGCCTGATACCACCAGAAAATGTACAGTCCCTCCTCCTCCCCTTCAATCCTTACCAGTCAAGAAGAAATGTTGCCTCAAACTTGATCCCTTTACTTTATCTCTAGCATCTCCAGCGTAGATGTAGGATTCTAGCCGAGTGCAGGTGGTGGCAGAGGTCGCTTGCCAAGAGCTTCAGCAACCGTTACTTAGCTTACTCTTAGTTTCAGTAGCTATACCTGTGCTTAAATTATCTATCTGGGAGCAGCACCTTAAACATGACTGACAAGAGAATACAGTACTGGAGCACTGCTATTTCTTCATCCTCACATGCTGGACTGATTTAACCCAACTCTACAGTGACTCATTATCGCTTCTAGAGGTACAAAGTGGTATTACAAGATAGGATGAGCCAGAGTCGGCTGTTTAGCTTTTGTTAACTTCAGCAGATATCTCCGCAACATGATATATGGACCACGATCTTCGACACACTGTGAGAACTTTTATTTACTGACATGTTGTTGATCATTTCAGTTCAACAATTCTTTAAACTTCTAATCTTAAATATTGCTCCTTTAAAACACCCTGTTTTTGCAGCCTCTAGTATAGAATGAGGTTTTTGCAGTAGGTTTTGAAACTATGCTTATGTACTACGTCCAACATATTTATTTAGGATCTTCATGATATGGACCCTTTAAAAAGAGATATTTCAGTTTCCCAACATACAGTACTGTGCAGTAATGTCCGGCGCTTGGGGATATAGAGTAAGTAGAGCTTTTATTTATTTTTTTTTATTATTTAACCCTTTCCAAGCTTCTCCTTGTGGAACCCAGTATTATTTACAGTTCTCATCTAATACCTGCTTTGACTGCTCAGTACTTCATCAAGCTAAATCAAGATTGCTGCTGAAGGAACTGAATACATTTATACAATGTCTGGGGCGTCCAGGAGAAATCTGGAACTACACTTTGTTCTTCAAACTGGAGCTCAAGATCTGATCTACTTCTCTCACAATAACATATTCATGTTACTTTGTATTGTATGTATGATTATTTAAATATGTTCTAATGATATACACTTATTGATCAGATAAAGCCTTTTACACAGTCAGACTTTTGCTCAGTAGTATATATACCTAAAATAATTCTAATATGATGATAATACTCTGCAGCTTCATAGAGTTCAGATAATCTGTTAGAAGCTACACACTTTGTGGATCTTCTATGTGTTTAGAATGTTGAGCAGAGCTAGTGATTCAACAATAAGCAGTGAAATACTTTCTAGTCTCTAGATTGTAATGTTTCAGTCTACACTCGCTAAGCTCTTTATTCTTTGTTCTTCTAACTGGAGCTCAAGATATGATCTACTTCTCTCACAATAAGATATTCATGTTACTTTGTATTGTATGTATGATTATTTACATCTCTTCTAATCAGATCTGCTGTTCTAACTAGTGAAAATACACTTATTGATAAGATTAAGGCTTTTAAACAGACTTTAGCTCTAAGACTTTTGCTCAGTAGTGTTATTGGTAATTGGTGTAAACCTTGATAATGTTGCAGGAGCATAAAAATCATGTATTAAGTCATTTAGAGAGTTAGAGTCTAAAGAGCCAAACCAAAAACATTGATTTGTAATCACCACACGTGTCTTGAGCTGTTTTTGAAGACGGCAGAGAGGAAATGCATCAGAATGCTTACATGCGTCAGGACACTGGTGCGGCTACATGCAACAAGGAAATGTGTTTTGTTTGTGTGTTTGTGTGTGTGTGTGTGTCCCAGAGGAAGTGACTGGTGCATGAGTTGGACTGCAGGTGGAAGAAAAGCTGCTGCCATGACAACAGGTGCTCGAGCACCTGCCCATCTGTCAGCAAACTGTATGTGTGGATGTTTATCTTTCAGTAAAGACATCTGAGCGTGCAAGAGTGTGCACTGTGTTACCGACCCCATGAGTGACAAGTGCCAGCTTTACACTTCAGTATCACTTCAGTGTTACAGAAAACATCACAACTACATCAAATCTGGTTCCATTTACATACAATTACTGAGAGACTGTCAGCTACTTCCCTTTGTCTTTGAGTTATAATAACATATTTCTCTCGTTTAGAAGTGATGTGTATGTTTCAGTCACAGCCTGATCTCTCAGCACATACACAGCTACCTAATCCCATCATTCATCTTCAGGTTTTTTTTTAAAAGTCCACCTGCCCGTCCCCTCCCGCGCCGCCCCACCATCGGCTCACTTCATAAAGGCTAAGCCGCCAGATCAGATTTCCAGTGTCCAGCCTGGGGTCCGAGTGTGGGGTCTGATGTCTAATCTGGGTGTAAGGTGTTGGGGTGAGAAGACAAAGCAGATTAGGGGGCTGTGAAGTCCTGGCCTGTGGCAAAGCCTATCAGATTCCCTCAGTGCAAGAGGAGCACAAAGGCCAACAGTGGTCTTTTCATCTCAGGCTAAACGAGCGCTAATCAAAGCTAATCAGGCTAAAGAGCTGCTGAGCAGCCGACAGATCTGCCGCCAACGTAAATATGCAGGGTGTGACTTCTACTGGAGAAGATAAGGCTCTCTCTCTCTCTCTCTCTCTCTCTCTCTCTCTCTCTCTCTCTCTCTATCCTCTCTCTCTCTCTCTCTTTCTCTCTCTCTCTCTATTCTCTCTCTCTCTCTCTCTCTATCCTCTCTCTCTCTCTCTCTCTCTCTCTCTATCCTCTCTCTCTCTCTTTCTCTCTCTTTCTCTCTCTCTCTCTATTCTCTCTCTCTCTATCCTCTCTCTCTCTCTCTCTTTCTCTCTCTCTCTATCCTCTCTCTCTCTATCCTCTCTTTCTCTCTCTCTCTATCCTCTCTCTCTCTCTCTCTTTCTCTCTCTCTCTCTCTCTCTCTCTCTATCCTTTTTCTCTCTCTCTCTCTCTCTCTCTCTCTCTCTCTCTCTCTATCCTCTCTCTCTCTCTCTCTCTCTCTCTCTCTATCCTCTCTCTCTCTCTCTCACTTTCTCTCTCTCTCTCTCTCTCTCTCCCTCTCTCTCTCTCTTTTTCTCTCATTTGTTCTCCCCCAGTGTTTTTTTCTTTATGTATATCTTGTTTATCTCTCTCTCTCTCTCTCTCTTTCTCTCTCTCTCTCTATCCTCTCTTTCTCTCTCTCTCTCTCTCTCTCTCTCTCTCTCTCTCTCTCTCTATCCTCTCTCTCTCTCTCTCTATCCTCTCTCTCTCTCTATCCTCTCTCTCTCTCTCTCTCTCTCTTTCTCTCTATCCTCTCTCTCTCTTTCTCTCTCTCTCTCTCTCTCTATCCTCTCTCTCTCTCTTTCTCTCTCTTTCTCTCTCTCTCTATCCTCTCTCTCTTTCTCTCTCTTTCTCTCTCTCTCTATCCTCTCTCTCTTTCTCTCTCTTTCTCTCTCTATCCTCTCTCTCTCTCTCTCTCTCTCTCTCTCTTTCTCTCTATCCTCTCTCTCTCTCTCTTTCTCTCTCTTTCTCTCTCTCTCTCTATTCTCTCTCTCTCTCTCTCTCTATCCTCTCTCTCTCTCTCTCTCTCTCTCTCTCTCTATCCTCTCTCTCTCTCTTTCTCTCTCTTTCTCTCTCTCTCTCTATTCTCTCTCTCTCTATCCTCTCTCTCTCTCTCTCTTTCTCTCTCTCTCTATCCTCTCTCTCTCTATCCTCTCTTTCTCTCTCTCTCTATCCTCTCTCTCTCTCTCTCTTTCTCTCTCTCTCTCTCTCTCTCTCTATCCTCTCTCTCTCTCTCTCTCTCTCTCTCTCTCTCTCTCTCTCTATCCTCTCTCTCTCTCTCTCTCTCTCTCTCTATCCTCTCTCTCTCTCTCTCACTTTCTCTCTCTCTCTCTTTCTCTCTCCCTCTCTCTCTCTCTTTTTCTCTCATTTGTTCTCCCCCAGTGTTTTTTTCTCTATGTATATCTTGTTTATCTCTCTCTCTCTCTCTCTCTTTCTCTCTCTCTCTCTATCCTCTCTTTCTCTCTCTCTCTCTCTCTCTCTCTCTCTCTCTCTCTCTCTATCCTCTCTCTCTCTCTCTCTCTCTATCCTCTCTCTCTCTCTATCCTCTCTCTCTCTCTCTCTCTCTTTCTCTCTATCCTCTCTCTCTCTTTCTCTCTCTCTCTCTCTCTATCCTCTCTCTCTCTCTTTCTCTCTCTTTCTCTCTCTCTCTATCCTCTCTCTCTTTCTCTCTCTTTCTCTCTCTCTCTATCCTCTCTCTCTTTCTCTCTCTTTCTCTCTCTATCCTCTCTCTCTCTCTCTCTCTCTCTCTCTCTCTCTATCCTCTCTCACTCTCTCTATCCTCTCTCTCTCTCTCTCTCTCTCTCTTTCTCTCACTTGTTCTCCCCCAGTGTTTTTCTCTCTATGTATATCTTGTTTATCTCTCTCCCCTCTTTCATAGTCTTTCTCTAAATATACTTTTTGTTTTTCTCGCCCTCTCAGTTTTTCTTTCTGACTGTATATTTAGTTTCTTTCTCTCTTTTTGTCTTCCCTTCTTTTTGTTTCACTCCCTGTATGTTTCTCTTTCTCTCTCTCTCTCACTTGTTCTCTCCCAATGTGTTTTTCTCTCTATGTATATTTAGTTTATCTCTCTCTGTCTCTCTCTCACAGTCTCTCTCTAAATATACTTTTTTGTTTTATCTCTCTATCAGTATGTCTTTATCTGTGTATTTTGTCTCTTTCTCTCTTTCTCTGTCTTTCTCTCTTTATGTCTGACTTTCTTTCTGTATATCATCATCTCTCTTTCCTTTTCTCTCGGCCTCTCTGTTTCTCTGTTCCTTTTATTCTTACTATCCATCTTTCTCCTGTGTTTGCTTTATCTCATTATTGCTTTCTCTCTTTCTGTCTTTCTCCCTTTTCTCTCTTTTTCTGTCTTTCCTCTCTCTCTCTCTCTCTCTCTCTCTTGTTTTTTCCCTCTCTCTTTCTGTCTTTCCTCCCTCTCTCTCTCCTTCTGTCTTCCCCCTCTCTCTCTCTTTCTGTCTTTTGTCCCTCTCTCTCCTTCTGCCTTTTCTCCCTTTCTCTCCTTCTGTCTTCATCCTTTCTCTCTTTTTCTGTCTTTTCTCTCTCCCTTTGTCTTTCCTCTCTCTCTCTTTTTATAAATCCCTATGCTTCTTGTTCTATCTTTCAGTTTTTTCTCTCTCTTCTTCTTTTACCCTTTTTATCTTTCTGTATCTTACTTTTTCGCTCACTCTCTTTCTACCTCCTTATCTCACTACCTTCCTATTTTCTCTCTCTATATATTTCACTCTCTGTCTCTCTTGTTTCTTCTGTTTACTTTACTTCTACTTTACTCTCTCTCTCTCTCTCTCTCTCTCTCTCTCTCTCTCTCTCTCTCTCTCTCCACTTAGGGTAAATTAGATTCCCAGTGGACGAACATTCACAGACATGTCCTATCTAATCTCAACTCTTGAACTAATTGTCTGAATTGAAGTGGGCGGAGCCAGCGCCCCTTGGACGCATACACTAGATTCACAAACATGAAGTGGGTCCCTCACTTCTCTGCTTTTGTGCTGGCATTGGAAGGGTGGGGGCCAGCAGACCTCCAGAGTAGCTGCCAGCAAGCAGAAAAAGCCAGAGGAACCCGGTCTGGCAGCAGTGATACGGAGGCTCTGATGATTTCTGGAAATGATAAGACTGCCCAGAGGCTTACAGTAACTGTGAAGGAAGGCTTTCAGCTGCTGCGGTTTTTATTCAGTAATTAAAGAGCGCGGGCCTAGCTGGAGGTCTCGGTGGCTTTTATTGCCGGATTGGCCTCCAGACTGCTGACTTTTACCTTCAACCAAATGGCTTTGTGTCCCAGCGACCAAACACACACACGACAGCCTGGCAATAAAGCCGTCACTCTCAGATCTTTGTCGGGGAAGAACGTAAATCAAACCACACAAACACCCAGAACGTACCCTTCAATACTGACTCACAGAAAAATCCAGCGGAGCAGAAAGTGAAAGCAAGGCAGAAAACAAGCACATGGCAGAAATCATATAGAAGTTAACCAAGCACAAACATTAGGGACTTTCAAGAGACTCTTTTGTCCTGGTTGTGGGTTCAGATGTGCCATGTATGCGGCACTTTGCGCTTCACACTTTTCAGTGTGATTTCAAATTAGAGTTCAGAAGAAAAAACATAATAACCGTTTCCCTTTTCTTGTAATCTGACAGGAATCAGTTATTTGGTTCCTTTGTGCTTTATTTTAGACTCACTGAGCACTTTATTAGGTATACCTTCCTTTTCTATCAGCTCCACTGACCCTATAGCCGTACACTGTAGTTCTATACTTACAGACTGTAGTCCATCTGTTTCTCTGTATACTTTATAACCCTGTTCTTTAGTGGACAGGACCCCCACAGGACCACCACAGAGCAGGTATTAGATGGGTGGTAGATCATTCTCAGCAGTGCTGCTGCTGGAGTACTTAAACACCTCAGTGTTACTGCTGGACTGAGAATCGTCCACCAACCAACACAATCCAGCCAACGGTGTCCAACTGTGACCACTGATGAAGGACTAGAGCTGTGTAACAACAGATCATCTCTGACTTTACATGTACCAGGTGGACCAGCGTGGTAGGCGTGTCCTATAGAGTGGACAGTGAGTGGACACAGTGTTTAAAAACTCTGGCGGACACTAACACACACTAATAAAGGATGTGACTTCATGTTAGCGTCTGTGCTGCTGTTGCTTTTCGTAGGCTGGTCAAATAACAGGTCAAATAGATTCTGTTGAGTGTAATTACCCAACATTAAAGCTAGAGAGGGACTGTATGTGTCCATCCAGCACTTTGCTCCGTCAGCTGAGCCCCTCACAGCCCCTCAGCCTGGAGAACTTGTTGCCAGAGAGCTCAGTGCTGTTAACATTAACATGTGTGTTTGCAGCATTGTGTCAGTCCAAACGCCAAAAGATAGAATGAAGTCACAACACTTTATCCACTATGAGCAAGACAGAGGCGATGGTGGCAAGAACATCTCCCTCAACTGGAGGAAGAAACCTTGGGAGGAACCAGACTCACAAGCAGAAACCCTTCCTCCTCTGGTGGAACAGTATTTACTGTTTATTAAACTAAAGCTGACTCTGAAGGTAAAAGCTTTAGGAGCTCTACAGGTTCTACATCTGGATGATACAGCAATGCAGTCAAGGATGGAGCAAATGGTATGAATGGAGAGGAGAACTGGTTGGTGCCAGGTGACAGGGAGGACCCTGGTGGTCAGTCCTTTAACAGTATTTGGTGAGACAGGTGGGCGTTTATTACCTCAGAAGGAGAAAAGAGACAAAGGAGGTGAATAAATGTTGAGTGAAGGTGAATGTGATGATCGTGCTGATGATTGGTTGACGGGTTGGTGAGAAGGGGGGTTGTGGGCTAGTATGTGCTTCAAGATGACAAGATGATGCAACCAAACATCAGACAGGAGGTTAGACGAGGGCAGAAATCACTATACTATGGTAAAAGATTACAGAGAAACAAGAATCTAATAGACTGTGCTGAATGTGACTGAGGACATGAACTAGCGAGGTCCTTATTGGTTGACTTTAATGCTTAGGGTTAAAGAGAGGATGTAAAACAATCAGATTAAACATTAAACAGATTAAAGTATTATTATTGTTTTAACTAAATCTCTTAATAACACTGTATCTCTGTTATTAAAAGCAATTTATGAAAGGATGGCACATTATCGCTGTCCAAAAAGACCCCATGTATCTCCACTTTTAATTATATTTTCTATTTTTATATATTACTTGAACACGACAGCTGTTTTTTTTTTTTTACATCCTGTGAAAGCTTCATAATGAGTGGGCCAATAGAAATGCTCCAAAGTCACAGCAAATAAAACCTTTACATTGACTTACATTGAAAGTTAAGAAAGTTTTCGTCCTCTCCCGTAAACATACTACTTTGTAGAGACTTGTTTTCCTTTGGACAGTAACTTAATCCAAATAATTCATTTCTCTGTGTTTTTTTCTTTTATATTAAGTTTTCTTTAATAATTCGTCCATCAGATGACGGCTGTGAACGTGTTGTTAGCCATTGTATACCGTTTGCTGTAGAGCTGCAGTGTTGTGGTACAATGAACGATGGGAAATGGGTTCGAATTAGACTCCCTAAGTGTTTTCACAGCTCGGGCTGCTGTCCCTGTAGACCCTGCAGCAGGAAACAGTCTCCCAAACAGATACTTCCCCTAAAATAACACACGCATGAATCGCACAACAGAGCCCTGCGGGGGCTAAAGCTGGTGTATGTGTGAGAAGTGCGTGTGTGGTTTATGTTACTGCGTTGGTGGTTTATGTGATTGTATGAAGCAGGCTCCTGTGTTTGGACTGCCACCACCGCTCTGCTCTATCCTGGGCCACATGTGCTAAACTGCTTACAGTACAGTTGCGCTTGTGTGGCTTCTCCTCCGTGCCCCCCACAAAGTGCTCAACATTTGTGAATAATCTTGGCTCCTCTTGCCCTCGTTGGCCCCACCCTTTTGGGTAAACACGCACTGGTGTGGTGGGGGTTGCTGGGGTCGCGAGGTGCCTCTCAGCCTGCTCGGGTCGCCGAGGCAGCCGGAACTGGGACTGGCCGCTAATGGCCCCTGACATGGGCTGCTTCCTGCGCTGTGGATGTCAATAGCTTTAGCCTCTAACCCCTCACTGGCCCATAAGTGGAAAAACACACGCAGGCCACAGCGGTGAGGGCGAAATCTGCTCCGTGTGTGGACCTTCGGAGCTACGAGGGCAAGAAAGTGTAAAGACAAACAAGGCATACGGGGATAGACAGCTGAACATCGGAGGGCTGTTCTACTGAATTCTCAGTAGGCCCATTAGGGTTAACTGAGGCCTTCAAAGTGTAGAGCCATTACTGTCATTGTTTTAATTAGAAAACTAATTACTTGACTACTTACACGCTTCATTTACATCCGATCTTCATTCTATAGAGACGGCTCAAGAACTTCAGATGTTTCTCAATGGGTGCTTTTCTTTTCCACAGCACAGCTACAGGACGAATGAGCCGCATGTCACGGTAGCAAAGAACCTACCTCCGGGTTGGATCACAAACAGGATTTCATACTAATCCTGAGATCTTCTCAGCTCCATAGCGTCATGACTGCATGGCTCATTTTTCTCTCATACTCATGAACACACATGCCGGCCACATAGTTTCTCGCACGGCTGTTTTTTTTCTCTGCACATTAAAAAAACAAGGAGCGACCTCAACAGGAACTGAACCTCGATGTAATTTTCCACTGGCTCGAGCCTCGCTGTTCACTAATATGAAATATCATGCACTGTTCTGCACACACACTCATACAAGTGTAGGTGCACACAAAGCTTCAGGTTTCCTCTGTCAACTGTGCAAAGCTTCTTAACTAGCTGGTGTCACCTAATGGTGAACTCTCCTGTAATGCAATGTCATGCAATAGTAAGTAAGTAAAGGATTCTCTAAATTACTCTTGGCTTCAGCTGTAAGTGTTAGCAAAGACAGAGAATCCAGCTCTGGGCTTAATACTGCTCATAGCTGCTCTATCTGCTTTTAAAAGATTTGAAAATTTACTTAGTGTAAGTCATATCCTGTGTGTGCTTTGGAACATTACAACTTCAGATATTTAATTTTTTTTGTTTTTATGAACAAATAGAAAAGAAAATCCAAAGAAATGTCATTGTGTTCATTTTATGATGACTGGACAGACAAAAATGGTCCAAAATAGCTTGGAATAATTTTTTTTCATTGATTTACATTGAAAGTAAAGAACGTTTTGCCCTCTCCTGTAAAGTTGCCATGTTAAAAATACCTGTTTTTCTATTGGACAGTGGTGATTTGTATAGAATATCCATATACTTACAAGTACAGACATTCACACAGCTGTTTAGCTCCTTTTAGCTTATTATTATTGTTATTATTATTGCTATTATTATGCTATTCTTTACCCTATTTATTGTATCTTGTTGAGTTTTTCTATTGCTGAAGTATTTGTTAACAGTCTGTGTGCATGTCTGGTCTGTTTAGCATGTTCTAATAATAATAATAATAATAATAATAATCTTTATTTATAGAGCACTCTTTATACCAGTGGCAGCTTGCAATCAGTAATAGCTTGTTGTAAAAGAGTCTTAATTAGCCAATAATAAAGTTGAATTTTTTAAGTACTAAGAATATATAGTTTTAAATAAATGCCAAGTTAAAGAGATACGTTTCTAATTGTTTCCTAAAAGTAATCACTGATCTCGAATGTCTAATGAAACTTGGAATGAAATTGTCTTACATGTGTTCATACAATAGAGATACTGATTCTGATTGCAATCATATGTTCATGCATATTGTTGCTGTCCAAATAAAAACAGTAGCTTTACAGAAGAGGACAAAACTTGCCTTTACTTTCAATGTATGTTAATGTAATGTTAATGTATGTTAATGTAAAGAGGCTTGTGAGAATCTTCATGTAGTTTGGTAAGGCTGTTGGTGTAGTTTAGTGAAGGTCTTGCTGTAGGTTTGTGAGAATCTTTATGTAGTTTGGTAAGGCTGTTGGTGTAGTTTAGTGAAGGTCTTGCTGTAGGTTTGTGAGAATCTTCATGTAGTTTGGTAAGGCTGTTGGTGTAGTTTAGTGAAGGTCTTGCTGTAGGTTTGTGAGAATCTTTATGTAGTTTGGTAAGGCTGTTGGTGTAGTTTAGTGAAGGTCTTGCTGTAGGTTTGTGAGAATCTTTATGTAGTTTGGTAAGGCTGTTGGTGTAGTTTAGTGAAGGTCTTGCTGTAGGTTTGTGAGAATCTTCATGTAGTTTGGTAAGGCTGTTGGTGTAGTTTAGTGAAGGTCTTGCTGTAGGTTTGTGAGAATCTTTATGTAGTTTGGTAAGGCTGTTGGTGTAGTTTAGTGAAGGTCTTGCTGTAGGTTTTTGAGGATCTTCATGTAGTTTGGTAAGGCTCTTGATGTAGTTTGGTGAGGGTCTTTCTGTAGGTTTGTGAGGATCTTCATGTAGTTTGGTAAGGCTCTTAATGTAGTTTGGTGAGGGTCTTTCTGTAGGTTTGTGAGGATCTTGATTTAGTTTGGTAAGACTGCTGGTGTAGTTTGGTGAAGGTCTTGCTGTATGTTTTTGAGGATCTTCATGTAGTTTGGTAAGGCTGTTGGTGTAGTTTAGTGAAGGTCTTGCTGTAGGTTTGTGAGGATCTTCATGTAGTTTGGTAAGGCTCTTGATGTAGTTTGGTGAGGGTCTTGCTGTAGGTTTATGAGGATCTTGATTTAGTTTGGTAAGACTGCTGGTGTAGTTTGGTGAAGGTCTTGCTGTTGGTTTGTAAGGATCTTGATTTAGTTTGGTAAGACTGCTGGTGTAGTTTGGTGAAGGTCTTGCTGTTGGTTTGTAAGGATCTTGATTGAGTTTGGTAAGACTGCTGGTGTAGTTTGGTGAAGGTCTTGCTGTTGGTTTGTAAGGATCTTGATGTAGTTTGGTGAGGGTCTTGCTGTAGGTTTGTGAGGATCTTGATTTAGTTTGGTAAGACTGCTGGTGTAGTTTGGTGAAGGTCTTGCTGTTGGTTTGTGAGGATCTTGATTTAGTTTGGTAAGACTGCTGGTGTAGTTTGGTGAAGGTCTTGCTGTTGGTTTATGAGGATCTTGATTTAGTTTGGTAAGACTGCTGGTGTACAGCTTTACAGAAGAGGACAAAACTTGCCTTTACTTTCAATGTATGTTAATGTAAAGAGGTTTTAATCCACGTGATTTTCAAGCATTCCTATTGGTCTATTCACAGTGAAACTTTCACAGAATATTAACAACAGCTGTCGTTTTCATATGATATAGAAACATGAAAATTGACTAAAATGAAGATTCATGTTTAATTATGGACATTGACTGTAGAGTACACACACACAGGAAAGGTCATCCCAAAGTCCCGCACTTAAAGGGCATTCCCCAGCACTCTCCTCTCCTCTCCTCATCACACGACTCCTGGGGGAGCCGAGGCCTGACGAGGCACTTAACACTCTCAGACATGCTAATCTTTCACACTCCACATTAGAGGCCATTACTCTGGCTCAATGAGGCAGCCCGGGCCAGGTGCCGGCCTCCATTGTGGCCGAGCGTGGGTTTTGCTTCTCAATGGGTTCACCTCTCACGCATTTCCCCTCCTCTCAGAAACATGACCCCGCTGTGCAGCCACTGGAGTGCAGAGCGCAGGGGGCTGAGGTTTCCTACCGCTCCCAGTGGCTGCGCTTCACTCCTTCTTCCCTCCTTTTTAGTGGTTGGGAGGTTTATCTTGACTCTAGCTCTGCAGACAGAATATATACACACAGGTCTGCAGATGTGCAGCTGTATGGTCCTCGTTAGCGGTAGCAAAGTGTGTACTGTGTCATGATCCACTGCAGCGTAACTTGTAATAGTCTGTAATAACTTGTAATAACTTTTCTCGTAACGTTAAATACTGGCTTTAAAGGTGCAGCATGCCGAGCCTGAATCAATGCAGGGACGAGTTTATGCACATCAAGCATCGTTAATAAGATATTGTATGTAGTCCAATATGTGCATTCACATGTGGTTTAGTGAAAACCTTACATTTTACTAAGAGTCTTCATGATGTTTGGTAAGGCTCTTGGTGTAGTTTGGTGAGGGTCTTGCTGTAGTTTTGTGAGTATCTTGATTTAGTTTGGTAGGACTGCTGGTGTAGTTTGGTGAAGGTCTTACTGTTGGTTTCCTGAGATCTTTATATAGTCAGGGGACAATCTTAAGGACATTTGGTAAAGCTCTTGGGACAGTTCGATAAAGGTCTTGCTGTAGGTTTGTGAGAATCTTCATGTAGTTTGATAAGACTGCTGGTGTAGTTTAGTGAAGGTCTTGCTGTAGGTTTATGGGGATCTTCATGTAGTTTGGTAAGAATGCTGGTGTAGTTTGGTAAAGGTCTTGCTGTAGGTTTCTGAGGATCTTCATGTAGTTTGGTAAGACTCTTGGTGTAATTTGTGAAGGTCTTGCTGTAGGTTTGTGAGGATCTTCATGTAGTTTGGTGAGATGGCTGGAGTAGTTTGGTAAAGGTCTTCCTGTAGGTTTGTGAGAATCTTCATGTAGCTTGATAAGACTGCTGGTGTAGTTTGGTAAAGGTCTTGCTGTAGGTTTGTAAGGACCTTCATGTAATTTGGTAAAGCTCTTGATGTAGTTTGGTAAAGGTCTTGCTGTAGGTTTCTGAGGATCTTCATGTAGTTTGGTGAGACTGCTGGTGTAGTTTGTGAAGGTCTTGCTGTAGGTTTGTGAAGATCTTCATGTAGTTTGGTAAGACTCTTGGTGTAGTTTGTGAAGGTCTTGCTGTAGGTTTGTGAGGATCTTCATGTAGTTTGGTAAGACTCTTGGTGTAGTTTGTGAAGGTCTTGCTGTAGGTTTGTGAGAATCTTCATGTAGTTTGGTAAGACTCTTGGTGTAGTTTGTGAAGGTCTTGCTTTAGGTTTGTTAGGATCTTCATGTAGTTTGGTAAGACTCTTGGTGTAGTTTGTGAAGGTCTTGCTGTAGGTTTGTGAGGATCTTCATGTAGTTTGGTGAGATGGCTGGCGTAGTTTGGTAAAGGTCTTCCTGTAGGTTTGTGAGAATCTTCATGTAGTTTGATAAGACTGCTGGTGTAGTTTAGTGAAGGTCTTGCTGTTGGTTTTCTGAGCGTCTTCACACAGTCAGATGAGAATCCTAAGGATTTTTCACTGCTATACAGGAGAAGACTGTATAGCAGTGTTGTGAAAGCTGCCACAGGGCTCTGCAGCCTTTCAGGAGCATAGAAGTATAGTAGTATTGTAAGGTTCTTTTTGTAGTTTGGCCATAATGTTGTAATTGGGTAAACGTCCTCATAATGTCATGTGGTTTAGTGAAAACCATGTTTGTTAAGAATCTTGATGTAGTTTGATGTATATTGATATGCATTGGCAAAAATCTTTGATTTTTTTGATGAAGTTTGGTGAAACTCCTATTGCAGTTTTGGGGGAAACTTCATGTAGTTTGGCGCAGATATTCATTTAGTGCATGGAATTTGGTGAAGAATGTCATATAGTTCGGTGGAGAGGGTCATGTAGTTTGATAGGGATTTTTTGTAGTTTGATCAAAATCTTATAGTTTGCTAAATGTCTTTAAGATCTTTAAGTATTTTGGTGAAAATCTAATTATTTGTTGTAAATGGCCAGATACTTTATGTAGTTTACTGAAAAATGAGCAGTTTGTTGAAAAACTTGATGTAGTTTGATGAGGAACATTAATGCCTTTTGGTAAAATTAAATATTTTTGGATAATTTAGTGATACTCTTGGTGTTGTTTCCTGTGTTATTTTATGTAGTTTAGTGAAAGTTTCCATGGAGTGTTGTGAGAATCTTTATGTAGGAATTTATAGTTTGATGAGAATCCTTTTGTAGTTTGGTCCAAATCTTGATAGCTTGGTAAGACTCTTGATGTAGTTTGGTGAGGCTATTAATTCAGCCCAGTAAACATCACAGAGTATTTCATGCAAGCAATTTCACAAGTAAGCTGTGTTGGAAGTTAATGATGTGTTGACAGTGCGCTACACTGCATGAGTCTTAGCCAGTAATACAGCTAATATATATCACACGACTGACTCTGTGAGTCATTTTAATTTAGGGTATGAGTGTATCCCCAGGGGCTTTACATGAATTACTTCTATAAGTCACAAAGTCAGTTTGCCTTAGGCTGACACGCCATTCGCTCAAAATTCATATTTAAATAATCGGCTGAAGTCATGCACAACCGAGGCAAGATATGCCCCGGTGAGTCATTATGAGTGTGTTTTAGTACATGACTAATATGTATGACAGTTAAACACTTGGGTGTTCTGATATGGTGACACCTGGAAAAACAAAAACAGAGAAAGTGAGAGAATAATAAGATTGACAGTGCATGGCAGCTCGCCCTGCATTAAATACTGATAAGATCAGCAGGTATTTTTCATGTGTTACTCAATGGTTCATTGGATCCTCCCACAGGATCCACCATTTCAGAAATGATTAGGTACATTCACTTAGCACATTCTTCACTGCACTGAACTGACTCTATGGAAACCAATAGAACTGATGATTGTGGTTGTAGTTCATTTTCTACCTGCAGCTCAAACTGTCGTAATTGAGGATTGTACTGTTTTAGACATTTGAGTCTAAAGCAGTTATTGTATCGTTACTCGTGCTATCTCGTTGACCTCTAGAAACATCTACAATGACACAGAATAATCTACAGAATCAAGAAAAAGCTTATGTTTTAGCTGCGAAGTCTGAAAATATGAGCTACGGAGCAATAATGCTAACAGCTATTTAGAGACTATTACATTAACTATCTAATAAAGCAAGACTTATAACTTCAAACACTACCATTTAACACATTCCATGTACCACAGCGACCCTCTATTGGCTGGCACTTCCATCAAGAAGCTCAGAATGCATGGCAATATGAGCGGCCATGCATAGAGGCTCATGGTAGGTGTGTGCCTGGACGGGCTATTTGTACCGTTTATTGTTGTTTATGTCTTTGTTTGTTAGTTTAAAGGTATGTGGCCCATCATGAGCTCGCTGGTGTACATACGGCGACCAGCCATGCACACACACACACTGAGAGAGAGAGATGTATCAAACAGCTGGAAGTCTACCATCGTCCACCTCAGGTCAGCCACCAGCAGTGCCCCAGCATGCATGAACAGCGCTCACACCAGCAAAGTTGTTTGCTGTAGTTTGGTGAAGATATTAATTTAGTGTATGGAATCTTAATGGAATTTGGTGAAGTATGTCATATAGTTTGGTGGAGAAGGTCATGTAGTTTGATAGGGATTTTTTGTAGTTTGTTTTAAAGTATTTTGGTGAAAATCGAATTATTTGTTGTAAATTGTCAGCTACTTTATGTAGTTTACTGAAAAACATGCAGTTTGTTGAAAATCTTGTATTTTGGTGAGGAATTTTGATGCCTTTTGGTAAAAAGGTTTGGTGATATTTTTTTGATAATTTAGTGATACTCTTGGTGTTGTTTCCAGTGTTTTTTATGTAGTTTGGTGAAAGTTCCCATGGAGTGTTATGAGAATCTTTATGTAGGAATTTATAGTTTAATGAGAATCTTTTTGTAGTTCGGTGACCAGCCATGCACACACAACCTGAGAGAGACGTATCAAACAGCTGGAAGGCTACCATCGTCCACCTCAGGTCAGCCACCAGCAGTGGATTCAGGGCCCCAGCATGCATGAACAGCGCTCACACCGGCAAATAATGGCGCAGTGGGTGGCGGGGAAAGTGGACGGTGGCCAGGTGGAGCGGTGTTGTTGCTGCCGTCACTCCAGGCTGTGCAGGACTTGACACGGCACGCAGTGAGGACTTTCACCACCTGCAGGAGGAGGACTGAGAAGCTCAGCACTGAGGAGACTGAATAGAAAAAAAAAATTTTCACTGAAGTACCTCAGTGGTTCTTACATCCGTCTCCCTGATGGTCCTAACTTGCTACTTTAATCCCGCCTCCCAGCACACTAGAATTCTAGGCCCTAAGGACTGGTTTTAAAACTTGTGAGCATAAACATATGAAGATTCATTTTGTTGCATCTATATTTATATATTTTTTAACAAACACTGATTTTTTTGCCAGCACACGTACACACACGAATTTCACTCAAACTGTGGACCTATTATATTCTATTACATCTACCGTGTTTGCATGATGCTCTTATTTAGAGCAGCCTCCAGTTGAGTCATGTCACAGAGGCAGGTGTAGGGAGCATTGGGAGTCTTGCCCAAGCACGCTTATAAGAACAATGAATAATGAGGTGCTCTTGCACGGCCAATCGAACCCTACACAGGGTATAGGTGACACCCTGTGATGCACCACTGAGGTCCCCACATGTAATATAAACATGGGTTGGGGATTTAAGCATTTAGTTTCATTTGTTCAGCACAAGTATAAGAATACATTACGTTAACTGTGTGATAGCTCTCTGATTTTAAGATTGTTCACATCCTATATGTTACACCTTTCTATACTAGGAGTGCACACTAGTAAAGAAGGGTCAGACCATAGGGTGGGATGCTTTTAACATTTTCATTGATCTCACCAGCAGCAATGTTGCTGCTGCCTTCTTTGTCTGTTCCTCAGGAGCCATGTCTGCAGCGTGGGTCAGTGGGTGGTGGTTCAGAGGAAGTGCATGCTTACTGAGCATGTTTTTATAGATAGGCCTGGGCTTCTGGGTAATAGGGACTGTACTCTCTGGAACCTTTTCTATGAGGTAAACCAGGGTTGCAGGAGAGCTATATACATTTCTGTGTATACATTAGTGTGTGTTGTAAAGTGTGATGTAGGATGGGTCACTGTTAGTGGTGAATGTACCCTGCAATGTCATATAGTTTGATCCATCATGTTAAAAGAGGCCATGTGGTAATGTTTTCTTCTATAAAGTTCAAAATTCAGAGTCTGCAAGGGTCAATAAACATTCAGTTGGACTCCTCAGTGTGCCTCCTTGTCTTGCCTTTAGTCACACTCGCCTGATATGCCTACTATTTAACATTAAGTACATTTACATGCATGGAATTTAGCAGACTCTCTTATACAGAAGTGCTTTGTGTTCAGTCAGAGGATGTATCTCTAGCTAGTACAGACAGGTTCAAGTCCAAACTACTCTTGAGGTCCAACACTGCCAAAAACAACTGCTGAATACCGTATATAGCATACGTGCAATACCTAGAAATACCCAGCCTGGGCTCATACCTAGAAGATAAAGAGTTAAGCATAGCATGAATACAATATTAGATTCATTAAAATGACCCAGACAAAAACATTGGCTAAATTAAAGCAGCAATTGAATGCATGTGCAAAAGTCAAATAGAATGTCATATAGTAAAATCATGTTAGCACCAAAATTTCATAGCGCTGAATAAGAAATTGGCATTTGGAGCTTATTGTCTGTTCGTTTTAGGAAACACATCCTCGAGCAAAACTGTAATTCCAGCCTTCGTGAGATTCTGCTGAGACGCTGCTACCTTTGAGTTTACATCTGAGGTTTATTGTTCCCGCTGTGTGCGTCACTGCTTTCTTTTTTCATTCTTAAATGTTTACTCGTGTTTGGGTTTTGCCTTCTCTGCCCACCTCATTTGGAGATCCGTTGCTAGGTCGATGCTCCTGTGTGAGTTTGCGAGTATCAGAATGGCTCAGTTTCCAGGGAAGGCCCCACCTCTCAGGCTTAGTGTCACTGTGTTCACGGGATGAATGTGACAGACATCATCAGCACACAGCAGGTGGCCCCGGATGTGGAACACTGGTCACGGAGCAGATCCTAAAGAGCCTCAGAAGAGTCTTACAGCAGTTTAGACTTCTCTAGAACTGGACACGAAGCTGAGAGTTTTCGGTGCAACCGCAAAACCACCCCCCTCCCCCCACCTTCCCCCTGAAAAATGGGTACTTTTCGGTGCACAGGCTCTTCCTGTGACGCAGGGTGTAACGTTGTGTGTATCACAGGGTTCCCACCAACACTCACATGCATGCACAGTACTGTTTTCAGTCGTATGAAAGCAACTATGTGCTGTGCGAAAGTCAGAGAACAACCATTTCTTTCATTTCCAAGAAGGACAGCATAAGTTATTCATTCATTAGGAGATCAGATAGAAGGTTAGATAGAAGATAATTCACTTACATGAAAAAGAGAAAAGACAACGTGAGAAAACACGGGATTCCAAGACTGCAGTTAAAAAGAAATATTATAGGAAATGAAAACAGGACCCCTAGCAGCCCTGCTCAAGCTGATAGACCACAAAAGAAACTTCCCCATCATATCAACTTTCATTTTTGAGAGAAATGAAAGGGAAAAAGAAATTGAATGAGGGGTTTGATGTTTGAAATCATTGTTTACAACAATATATAACCAAGTTTTGTTACACATACAGTACTGCACAAATGTTTCATCCACTTGGGGATATTATTATATTAAAAAATCTGTTTTTTTCCAGACAGGAAGCTTTTATTTACTTAGAAAAAAACACTTTCTGAGTATTAATACAGTAACTAGTGCTTTTACATATGTCAGTGTGTTTATTTAACCCTTTCCAAGCTTCTCCTTGTGGAACCCAGTATTATTTACAGTTCTCATCTAATACCTGCTTTGACTGCTCAGTACTTCATTAAGCTAAATCAAGATTTGCTGCTGAAGGAACTGAATACATTCATACAATGTCTGGGGCGTCCAGGAGAAATCTGGAACCTAACTTTGTTCTTCAAACTGGAGCTCAAGATCTGATCTACTTCTCTCACAATAAGATATTCATGTTACTTTGTATTGCATGTATGATTATTTACATCTGTTCTAATCAGATCTGGTGTTCTTACTGGTGAACATACACTTATTGCTAGAAAAAAGGGTTTTAAACAATCAGATTAGGTGCCTAAGACCTTTGCACAGTAGTGTATATATATCTGAGATGATTCTAATATGACTCTAATATGATGATAATACTCTGCAACTTCATAGAGTTCATGTAATCTGTTGGAAGATCTATATGTTCAGAATGTTGAGCAGAGCTAGTGATTCAATAATAAACAGTGAAATACCTTCTGGTGTCTAGATTGATATGTGTCTATCTACACTCAGCTGAGCTCTTTGTTAGGTACACCTACACTGCATCTGTAGCAATGATGTCCAGTCTTTTCACTGCAGTCCACACAGTTATTGCCCATATAGGTGCACGTTTTGGTTCCACACTACTGTAGTCCATCTGTTTCTGTGTATACTTTGTTACCCTGTTCTTCAATGGTCAGGACCAATGGTCAGTTTCTAAACACTGTGTCCACTCTATTAGACGCTCTCACCTTGTAGATGTAAAGTAAGAGACAGCAGTTTATCTACTACTGCACAGTTTGTGTTCTCTAGTCCTTCATCAGTGGTCACAGGCTGCTGCCCACAGGACACTGTTGTCTGGATAGTTTTGGTTGGTGGCAGTGCTTAAGTTGTGCCGGATCTTGCTGGAACAAGGATCCGGCATCTCTCATATTTTGAGCACCTGCGTTCCGGAACCTAGTTATGTAGATCCAGCATCTCTGTGAAGTTATTTTTAAACACTGGCACTTATTTATAAAATAAATGAAACTAAAATAAGGGGTGTTAGTTGTTTGTGTGTAATATTGTTTTCAAAAAAACGACCAGCTTCAAGGTTTTATTTATTTGGATTATTTGTAGGACACCACGTTCTAGATAAAACTGTTCCTCCGGTGGCATCTCTGAGATTGTATGCTTGCAGCTCCTCACTGCAGTCATTAGAGCTAGGTCTCTCTTATTGCATAGAATGCTACTATGTTGGATACGTGAAGCACTGTTGTGTTCCAGGACCCTTTCCATCACTGCCCACTTGTTGGATCACCCCAACTTTAGTGTTCCATTACCTGATGTTTTAAAAATTAAGCACTGGTTGGTGGACTATACTCAGTCCAGCAGTGACACTGAGATGTTCAAACACTCCATCAGCACTGCTGTGTCTGATCCTCTCACTCCAGCACCACACACACTAACACACCACCACCAAGTCAGTGTCACTGCAGTGCTGAGAATGATCCACCATGGTCCTGTGGAGGTCCTGACCACTGAAGAACAGGGCAACAGAGTATACAGAGAAACAACTACAGTCTGTAATAGTAGAACTACAGAGTGCAGCTATATTATTATTATTATTATTATTATTATTATTATTATTATTATTATTATTAGTGCACACACACATATATATGCAGGATGAAACACCACCAAGAGCCGTATTTCAAATGTACAAGCAGTTTATTCCAAGGCCTCCAGCTGTATAGCAGCTCATATGAAAAAAAAGTAAATTCTGAGGCCTCTACATTCATTCATTCATTCATTCATTCATTCTTTCACTCATTCATTTGGCCTATTTTTCTTTTTTCAAATAATAAATAAGAGCAATGAGTGCATAAGTGCAGAAGGCCACCAGTGAACAGACATTTAGGTTCCCACTGATTTTTCAAAACTCTTGGTATAATTACACGGCGGAGACGTAAACAAAGTCACTGAGAGTGGTTTAATGCGAGATGCTTACCAAGTCGGAATCGTTCACAGTGGTGGAACCGGACATTCATCTATACTATAAAATTATAGGCCTGCTGTCTGCAACACCGTTTAACAATAGTTTTGTAAACCGTGTAAATATTGTGAGGAAAAACAGACCCCCTAAGACCCACCACTATTTTATTAACAACACTATATATACATATAAACGGTGTTGTTATTAAATAAAATGGCTATATTTGTGTGGTAAACACCATGTGCCTGGTTCCCATCGCCACCACCGTGAAGAAACCTGAGTCTGTAAGTTTCATCAACCTTTGTTTACACGGTAACAGTATAATTATGTGGGGTTTTTGAAAAATCGTTGGAATTCCCCTTTAAAAGGCACCTTTTTCTTCGCTCCATTCCACAGTGTTCAGTGTTCAAGTACTCCACACAAGTGAAAGTCCTCACTGGTAATACTGGGCTGTCTTATTTACATAAAGGTCTCTGCTGGGTGACCACTCAATGGTCCACAGGCTCAGCCTGCCAGCTCACTCAGCAAGTTCATCAAACATATATTTACAGGTTTGAAGCAAGCTCACGGCAGGCATATACTTAATCCACTGGAGGGTCTTTATACAGGACCATAACAAGTCTTTATGTATGTGTATATAAACATAAGTCTTTGTTTCAAAGGGGTCCATTGCAGGTCCACTATAAATGTATAGACATATATACAGCAAAAGAAGTCTCTCGTTTGTGTCCGTGTTAACTGGAGTGGAAGCTGGACGACTCGGACTCCGTGGACGTGGACACGCCCCCTTTCTTCTTGGGCAGGATCTTGATGCTGGAGCTCCGTCCGCCGGAGAGCGCGTTGCGCGCGGACCTCTTGAACGTGGCCCCCAGGAAGGCGTACAGGATGGGGTTGAGGCAGCAGTGGAAGTACGCGAGCGCCTCCGTGGCGCAGATCCAGCGCTCGAGCGCGCGCTGCCGCTCGCACGTGTGCTCGAGCACGCCCAGCGACACGAGCGTGTCCACGAGGATGGCGGCGCAGTAGGGCATCCAGCAGGCGAAGAAGCACGCCACGAGCGCCACGGTGGTGCGCAGCGCGCGTCTCTTCTGCACGCCCACGCCGGCGGGGCCGCGCGCCAGCCGCGCAGCCACCACGCAGTAGCACGCAAGCAGCACGGCGCCGGGCAGCGCGAAGCCCACGAGCACGTGCTGCAGCCGGAAGGCGATGGACCAGACGCTGGCCGACTCGGGCGGGTAGACGCGGGCGCACACGATGCGCGCGCCCTCGCCCGCGCTGTCCACCAAGCTCGGGTCCTCCTCGACGGTGGCGAAGGCCAGGTCGGGCGCCGTGAGCAGCGCGGCGGGAAGCCACGCCCCCACGTAAACCACGCGCTCGGCCAGCAGGCGGCGCGCGCTGCGGCTGCTGGTGGCGCGCGCCACGGCCAGGTAGCGGTCCACGCTGATGAAGGCCAGCAGCAGCACGCTGCCGTACAGGTTGACCGTGTACACGGCGTGCACGGCCACGCACATGAAGCCGCCGAACTGCCAGCCGCGCGCCGCGTCCACCGCCCAGAAGGGCAGCGAGAGCACGAACAGCAGGTCCGCCACGGACAGGTGCAGCCGGTAGCGGTCCGTCATGCTGCGCGCGCCTCGCTGGCAGCCCATCACCAGCAGCACCAAGCCGTTGCCCACCAGGCCCAGCGCGAAGATCAGGCCGTAGACGGCGGGCAGCACGCGGCCCTGGAGCTCGTGGCTGAGCGCGCGGTCGCAGGGCACGTCGAAGTCGGCGCCCAGGTCCCCCGAGCCGGACTCGGCCTCCGAGGAGTTATCCAGAAAGTTTTCATCGAAGATAATATGCTGCACAAAAACAAATAAACAGCACAAATGTAAACAATGTAAACAACAACAACAACAACAACAACAACAGTAACTTACTTCTTACTGCAGGTCATTTCAGGCATAAGCCAATAATGAGGCTTTCTCAATATGGCAACCCGTTGATAGTCTTGACCTTGTCTTAAAGGAGAACTCCACCGAATTTTTAAAAATGTCTACAAATATCATAGGTTAAGACTTTACCAAAAAGTCTTTCAGAGTGGGTTAATGTGTTTTACAGTGGTGTTGAATGAAACCAGGAGTCCCAATGTCTGCAACACACATATTTCTATTGTATTCACTATAACAACCACTAGCGTGTGTATATGTGATGATGATAAATGATGAAGAAGGCAAATTAGACACACATCTGAAAAAAATGAACTTTCCTTAGGGGACTACTTTGCCTCACAACATTTTCTATGTAAATAGGTTACAAAAAATGTGTTATAAATACATTATAAGGCAACCTTTTATCATAAAACAGCGATTTAGACATCAGACAGTGTATATCTAACTATTTTATGTAATACAGTTCTCCAAGGGGGCTCTTAGAGGTAGACGTCTGGTTCCTATCACCACCACTCTGCAAGTTTCTCTTACACCAAACCCACTCTAAATGAAACGTTTCATTATATAGACGGTTGAGTTCCCCTTTAAGTTGTCTGCCAAACTGAGAAAGTTTGTTTTGTGGCATAACCTGCAGTAAGTCTTATAGTAAATAACCTCACACAAACAGTATCACTGTAAACAATAATAACTCCAGCAGTAATGATGGAGAATGGTGGAGTAATGATGGCACAGGGCTGAACACAGTAGCCCAGCTGAATTCATCATGTCTTCACCCCAACAAAATCAGAGTTATGGAGTATTAGCTGATAAAGAACGCTTTAATAAACTCTCGCTCGAGAAGCATGTGTCCCATAAAACCAAACAACACTACATGACCCACAATACCTAATTCCAGACTAAACATTTGCTGTGAAGTAGACTAAACAAGAGCGGTGAGAGTTGACACGAGAAGATCAGAACACGGCGTGTTAGTCTTACCTCGTAATAAGACATGTTGATTGGACCTCCAGCTCTCAGTCACAGTCCTCCTTTAAGTTCCCGCTGTTAAGCTCAGACGAGGCTGCTGCTCAGTTAAATAAACCACGCGGCGGCGAAGCTCCGCCCCAAGGCACGCCCCTGCCGTACAGGACCCGCCCATCGCGTCTGGGCGCGCTCACAACAAAGCAAATGTGCGCGCTTTCCGAAAAAAAACACAGCTTTCCTGTTTTCCACACAGGAGCTGCTATCAGAGTGTGAGAAAAAACGAGCTTATCAGATGAAGAATCAGCTTTTATGTGTCAATCACGCTCAATCAAATACATCTAGTACACACAATTAGCCTAAATACTGTGGTGAATTTGAAAAAAAACTTTAATTTCTTTTATGGTATCATATAGTTGCACAGAAATGCATCATATTACATTCATACATATTAATTTTATTTAAAACACACATGCATTTACACATTTGAGGGCTTTAATGAAGCATATTATTGAATCAAACTGCCGCTGCCTTATATTCCTCCGTCTCGGCCCACTCACTACTTCAGACTACTTAGAGGCTTCAGATGTCTTTTACTCTCACAATCTGTCACCATCAACTCCAGCCCTGCGGCCCACATCGCTGCCTCAGTGAGTGACTATGTGTGTGTGTGTGTGGGGGGGGGGTACTGTTGTGTTGCGTGCTGCATTGTGTGTGTGTGTGCCACTGTGCAGATGTCTAATCTGTCAATCTGCGTGTTTATGGTAAAGGTGAATGCTCGCGTTCCCCAGCTCAGGCGCGTAACCATGTGCAAGTGTCGTTGAGCACAGTGTGCGCGCCAACAAGCTCCAGAACAGCAGAGATGAAAAGATTGCACCATTTAGAAGAAGGTGTGAACACTATACTATCTGGAGCGGGTATGTGTGAGCTTTGGCTCCTGAAGTAAGTGTTAGTTTTTGGTTGGGTGATGAGAGATCATGGTTTTGTGAGGCCCCCGTGTTCTCTTAGAAGAAGAACCCGCCCCATCCCAAGTCCCCCAAAAACTGAATGAGTGGGCTAGGAAAAAAACTAAATAAATGAATAAATATAAAAAAATATTATCTCAATCAATAGTTTCCGTTTGTTTAATTTTCTCATGTTTAAGAGTTAACAGTTTATGTTTATCTTGTGAGGTTTCTGTACCTAAAGACAAACTTGAATCCAGAGTAATCGAAATCCAAAGTATTCCTACATATGCCAGAGAGTAAACGCCAGCAACAAGAGATTATTGAGTGGGTTTACATGCCCTTAATAATCCATTCACAATCAGATTCTGTGGTTACCGCTTAAACATGATAAAAGCAAATGGAAACTAGTGATTGAGATCATATTTTTTGATATTTATTCCAGCAACAAGAGATTATTGAGTGTGTTTACATGCCCTTAATAATCCATTCATAATCAGATTCTGTGGTTAACTGATTATTAAAGTGGTCATGTAAGCAGTTTACTCTGATTTCTTTTTCTTAAATCAGATAAAGGCCCAGAATTCAGATTAAGACATCGGATGAAGGGAATTGGATTCTAGCTCAGTAATTAGATTTCTTTACTCTACTTCTGATTTCTTTTAGATTTCTCAGTCTGTCTAGGGAGAAAAAGAAACTACAGTACTGGAAATAAATAAGGAGCATTTTACACTGTGAGATGGCACCAAAACACTTTTGCAGCAGAATCATATTTTCTGCCAATGTAACATTATATTTATAAAAAAGCTCAGTTTTCCTTTATCTGATTACTCAAAGACATTAAACAAGCAGAATCTGATTTTCTGTTAGTTAGTTCTGCATTATTAGGTACATATAATCCCAGTCAATGATAGTATAAAATCTGAGAATACTTAACATTTCTGGTTTTATTTGCTTAGTCATTTTAACACGGTCAATGGCTATTAGTTCATCTAATGTTTATATGTGCAGTGGTCTGATTCTCCCCGAGGCCACTGGTAGTCAGAGGCCCCTGGGCACTGGGCAATTATTCCATCCCTGGGTGTTTGGTGACCATGTTTTGGTTTTCAGTGAAGAGGACACTTGGGGGTGGGGGTGGCAGGCAAGGGGCTGACTGTGGAAAGCTAATGTCAACGTGAAAGCGAAGACAAATCCTGCACTTTAGACAATTTAGACCTCTCAAAAAGAGGACATGTCCCCAAAAAACAGGACTTATGTCTAAACTGAGAACTTTACAGTTACAAGCATTTTTATTGGTTAAGTCATCATAAGACTTTGACACAATGTAAAGGACGACTCTACGGTTCAAATTATGTATAAAAGTCAAATTAGGAAAAAAAAAGACATACCTGGTTTTCTTTGGACAGCCAGTATTTGGACGGCATTCAACTCAGGGGTAGTAAAGCAAACCTAAACTTAAAACTTTATGAGCCAAAATCATGCAAATCTGAATGTCCTCCACTATTTTGAAGTCAAAGAGTTTAAAGTTACACAAAGGTATGTACATTTTGTTAATTTGGAAACCTGCCTGGTTGTAGGCCTGGATCATCCAATTGGTTTATGAGTATGTGGCCAGGGAACTGAGCCACTAGGGGGTAGGGGTGTAAGAAAATCAGGATATTATGTTTCGTGATACTGTATAGATTCTCAAACATACAGTATCGATACACAGATTTCTGGCAGACAGTGAATCATTGTGTCTTGTGTTTAAACCTCTGTCCAGGGTTGTAATCCATTTTCAGCTCCACTCCAACATTAACAAGCAGCACAAGGGCGCAATGCTATTGTAAGCATTGACAAACCTGTTCATACAGTGGTGTGTTTTAATAGTAGGATTTGAAAAATTGCAATATATCACTTTACTTGCAGTATCACAATATATCGAGATATGTATTGTCAGGTTCTTTCCAATACACAGCCCTACTAGGGGGCCCCTGTGAGCAAAAGCCGCTTTGACTTATGACCAAAATGGTACTAGCAGTGATTTGCCATATTATTAGGCTCAGTAGTAATCCTAACGCCTTCCACGAATTCATGCTTCCTTTTCCTCTTCAGCCACTGCTCAGCCACCCACGTCAAGCATTCATAGTTTTAGTGACTGGCTAATGTTGCATTGAATGAAGCATCAGATATTCCAATGATGTATCTATAAAACAAGACCTGATACACTGACAGAGTAAAGCCTGTTTTCAAAGCTAAAACTGAAATGTTAGTCTTCCAAGAACAAAAGCTGCATCCTCCTCATCGGTAGTGATCTGCCTGCGAATCCAGGCTGTGGCAGTATGCTTTAGCCTAGGTTAATTTGGTGGCTTTATTGAGCTAAATGTTTTGTTAATCATAAGTAGACTCATGCTTTATAAGCAAATGCTGCACCTGTTATTAGGTTAACCTCCGTATAGCCTGCTGTGATGTCCTAAAAGGTTCCATCTAGAAAAGGTATCCAGGCAGGGCCCACTATACATTTGTGCCCAGGGTCTGTACCTTGATGATTTAGGCCTGTCTGGTGGAAACGTGTATTTGCACACAACATGCGGAAGAACATTGTGTAACTCTGGTCATGCTTCACACTCACAGAGCAGATCAATCTGCTGATTGTGAGTATCCTGAAACAGCATTTAAAGAGAACTCAGGCATCCACTGTTATGATTATATTTTGACTAGTATTAAGGATAAATACAAATATTTGGCATCTAAGATCTACAAATTGAGCCAGACCTTCTGCATGTGATGCAATACTACTAGTTATATGACATGGTCATTAAAAAAAACCTTATGAAATCTGATTTAACAGTATACTGACTAAAATTGAGATGCTTTTTACTTTCCAAGAACATTCTATGCAGCGCAGGAGCCGAAGTCGGTTATCTTCAGGCCCTACAAAAAGCTAAGCTAATGAGATTAGATCTTCACTATTTCAACTGTGCCAATGAAACGATGGTAATAACAGCAATAGTGCATCAATTCTCCTCTATCAGCACTATCACACACACACACTGTATGATAATCCCTAAGACTGTGAGTGTATGAGAGTGTGTGAATGGGGGCCGGGCTCTTTATCATAGTAAGGCCTCTCAGCAAGGTGCTAATGTGTGAAGATCCAGATAGGATCACACACAAACACACACTCCCTGATCGATCACTCACCGTTCATCAGTGCAGCTCCAGCTTTAAGCAGCTCAGCACCTTTTGTGTAGACATTGTATTGCATTTTCAAAATTCAATTGTTGTTTGCAAAAAATTCAGTTGTTAGGATATCAGTCATTGTATTTGAGAGAGCTTGGATGTGAAACAGTTGGGTGTAGAGAAACATATTAACTCAGATTTCTTTGCAGTGGTATGATGGGAACCAGCTGTCACCATGTCTACAAGATGTCTACAACGCTTAACCACTACACGTCTTCTAAATTTTATATCGTCAATTTTTATTTCTCTACGTCATTTGAACCCAACAGCTGCTGTTTACAGTGCATTTCATGGTGAATGGGCCAACAGATATGCTCAAAAATAATAAAAAAACACTGGTTTCATTGACTTACATTGAAAGTAAACACTGTTTTTGTTCTATTCTACTTGTTTTTCTTTGGACGGTGACGAAATGTATTGTTGTTGGTGTTAAATGAAAATGTGGTAAATCTACAAATCAAAAAACCTAATTGTGACATAGCTTTTCAGGGCATTGAAGGGGAATTCAACCAATATTTTAATATTGAATGGTTAACAAAGTTTTTTGATATGGAACATGCCATGATGCATAAACTTGCCAGCTCAGCTGTCTTTATAGAGGTGGTAATAGATTCCAGACATCTGAAGACTTTAAAGGTAGCAATCAGAAGGCCATTGCATTCAATGTTTATGAACATGGTTATTGATAATGCATGCAGAAATGCTGCTTTATGTGATAAGCATTTAGGCTACACTTTTTTGGGTCCGTTCATGGCAGAGAGGCACATGTAGTGTGTTATAAGCCAAAACTGATTGACCACTTTTTTATCACTATTTTGTCAATATTTCTTATAAAATCTCAGAAGACCTATGTAGGTTCTCTGGTGGTTTTGTATAGTAAATAAAGTGGCTACACATCATCGTTGTACAAATACAACAAGTATCTCCAAAAGGGCAATCTTAAAGCAGAGATCGAATACAGTCAGTGGAACCAGAGTCTAAGCTATTTTGGAGCATTTCTGTTGGTCAATTAACCAGGAAATCTTCACACAGTGTAAATAACAACAATGGTGTTTAAATGATGGAGGCCAAAAATGGAGATACATTGGAGAGGGGCGATATACACTATAGGCATGGTGATCCCTGGTTCCCATCACCACCTCTGTATAACAACTGTCAAGAGTCAGAGTTACTCAGCAATGCACCCATTCACAACAAATCACTCTGAATGACATTGTTTACATCCCAACATCTAAATTTAAAAATTTTCAATAATTAATTTATATAATTAATAAAATCCTCAAACTCCTCAATTAAATCCTCAAACTCTGTTTTTGTTCCTTTAGTGTGGAGCAGTTCACATCAAACCACTCTGAGTGACTGTTTACATTTTAATTTATCAAGAATTTTGAAAAGATTGGTGGAATTCCCCTCACAGTCAAACATGGTTGCATGTGCATTACACAGAGAAGAGCACCTTCAGTAGCAGTTCCATCATCAACTTCAGCTTCACCTTCTAACAGGCCAATATGGCTGCTCAGACTGCACCAGATGCCGACGGGAATGTGAGCACAGGTCATTCATCTTAAGGACAAAGCGTGTGTGTGTGTGTGTCCATTCACACTCCTCTGGGGGGAAACATGAGTTTTGACCCACTGCCTTGGCAACGAAGGCTGTCACAGAAATCTCCCTCTCAAGATGTCAAGGTGAGAAGGTCACTGGGTTTGTGTGTGTGTGTGTGTGTGTGTGTGTGTGTGCCTGTGAGACCTCCTACCAAAGTCTCACTGCTCCTAATACAGCCCTTCACAGCCCCTATAAAGAAATTATTTGGTGAAAAATAGATAGTTTTTGTTCTACCAGGACATGTTGGGGGCTTGCTTGTTTAGTTATAAGCTACCCAGATGTGTTGTTTTTAGTTGTTATAGTAAAGCCAACATTATATTTTTTACTGATATTGCTTTCTTTTAAAAAAATAACAAATTTTAAAGCAACATTATGTAAAAATTGGACTTAAAATAACAGCTTCTAAATGATTTTCATGATACACTGACTTATAACAATGAGAATGACGCCTCTGTCATTGCCAATTTAGGCCCGGAATACCTGATGTAACCATATAACTGTGGAGGAGCGGTCAAGAGACCTCTCGAAAAAACTGAGTACCACTTTAAAGCACATCTCACAACAACAACTAAGGGTCTTCAGCTAGCTATAACAAGAAGCTGGCTCAGGATTCCCAGTGTGGACATCATGCAGAGGCTGTGAAGAGGCTGAGGAGGGCGTTGTTGGAGAAAGTGAGGAGGAGAAAACGAGAGAGTGACCAAGCAAAAAAACAGAGTCTTGGACTGCCTTTATTGGTTAACGAGGGCTAATAGAGATAAAAGGATGCAAAACAGTCCGACTGCTGACATCTTCTTTCTCTTCTTATGTTGTCTTTGCCGGCTGAATTATAACTCCCCTGCAGAATTTTTGCATGCATGCATGTGGATACTGGAGTTTACACACTGATTTTGGTCATTGACACATATAAACCACCAAAATCATCAGTGTAATCTATATGATCCATATGCCCATGCAGCGTACATACACACGAAAAGGTGTGTCTCAAAACCTAGACAGCATTTTACCTCATAGTATGCACTCCAGACATGTAGACTGTCCCAATTCTTACATACCTTAAACATACTGTCTACTGAGGAACCTTATTTACACCTGATTTTAAGGAAGCATTGAACTTTTCCTCAGCCGCTAAGACAATCCTATGATACAACACAGGCAAATCTACGAGCAGTGAAGTGGTTTTAAAATGTGAGTTATTTTGATTCTCTCTGGAGTTTTAATGTGTTTCTGGTCATATAATCACACAAAACAGTATTTTATTATCAACTCTGTAACGAGTCCTTCACCATTTAGCAGTTTTATACTAGAGTCGTTAGCATTTATGCTAGCAGATATTTAAGCCTCGGGCTATTGTTTTGGCTAGCCGGCCGGTATCTTAGAAATTAGCTAAACCACCGGTGGCGTGCTGCAGTGGGCGGGAACAAGCCGTGACGCAGTCTCTCTCTAACTAGAGCGTCTCAGTAATCTGTTTTATGAGGAGAGATGAGGAGAGAACGCTGCTACTTACACAGCTGCTACCTAGACAGCCTACTTACACACTCACTAGGATTTGAGACAGACCCTCTGTATCCTTCAGCTTGCCAACAGTGCACAGGTACAGCTGTACATGAGGAGGGCTCAAAGGTACGGACTCTCACACAATGCTAATAATACACAAGTCAAATATGAAAATGATAAATCTAGCTTTAAACAGCAACCGCCAACATGTTTTCAGTGAAGATCCATAATCAAATCTAGCGTCCATATTCCTGTCTGTTGTGCACACATGGGAGGAGAAGATTGATGGGGTCAGGAAGGTGAAACTCGAAACTGAATTCTGTGTGAATTACAGCATGAATTTACAGAAAAGACTCGGTTGACTATGGACTTCTAGTGTTTGTTAGCCATGTTAGCCTTGTAGACCCAGCGCTAAACTAAACCAGCAACATTTGGATGACAAACATACACTACGTGGCCAAAATTATGTGGACACATGACCTTTTGTACACCCTATTCCAAATTCATGAGCACTATTATGCCACCCTATTACAGTCTCCACTCTTCAGGGAAGACTTTCAGCAAAATTTTGAATGTGTATATAGGAATTTGTGGCCATTTAGTCAAAAGGACATTTGTGATGTTGTGAGCATTTGTAAGCATTTACTGGATAAGAAGGCCTGTCTTGCAATCAGAGATCCAATTCATCCTGAAAGTCTTCTGTGGGGTTGGGTTCCAGGCTCTGTGCAGGGCTCTGTAGGTCCTCCACACCAAATTATGTCTTTATGGACCTTGCAGCACATGCTGGGGAACATGCTGGAACAGGAAAAGGCCTTCACGAAGTTGGAAGCAGCAGTTCATATAGGTGTGTTGGTCAGACTGTTGGACTACATGTAGGATAAGTGTTCTACACCTAGACAAGAGCTGCCCATAGTTGATTAAGATGTTTGATTTGGCTCACCAGAGCCATTACCAGAAGGGAAACTAAAGTTAACATTAAATATTGACAAAGAAAAAACTGAATAAGTTAAAGAAGTGAAACTATTGGATTGACAATAGATCATGGAGGAAACACAGTGAAAATAAATAAATAAAAATGGGAAGAGGTTTATCGTTATTATTATTCCATCGAAAGCTTTACCTTTACCTGTCTTTAGTACTGTCTGATGTATAATGATATTACGATAGCCATACAGGACCAGCATAGACAAAATGCATAAGGAACTAGAGTGGCTAAAGGTTGAAGACAGGTTGAAGACAAACCTAGTGGGACTCATAAAAAACACATATCCATTGAGCTGTTATGATCAATTAGAACGAACAAAAGAGAGAGAAACCAATACAACGAGATATTCAACAAAGAATTACTTTATATTACCGACAACAAGAACTAACCACATGTGCAGAACAGTCATTTACAGAGCTATTAACTACTTACCTGACTCACTGCTCAACATATGGTTTAAAAACTACTAAAAAGACACTATCTAACTGATTCCTGACCATTAAACTAAATTAATAAAAGTTAAAAGTAGATTAGGGGAATCTTTTCAAGGGGAATAGTGAGATTATTGGAATTATATTGACTCATTATAATTATAATTTAGACTTTCTACTTTCTACTTGTTTTTTCTTACTTATCTCTGTTTATTTCTTCTTCTTTTGTATACATTTGGAATATACATTTGTTGTGTATGTATAATGCTTATGTGTGTTTTATGTCTGATGGACCCCAGGAAGAATAGCTGCTGTCATTATAGGAGCTAATGGGGAACCAAAAAAGTAAATAAATAAATAAATAAACCAGAAAGCTACTATAACCCCTGCAACCAATGATGCTTTTAATAATATATAATGTACATTACCAATTTCCTTTTAAAATATATTCTGTTGGTATGTATTTTAGAAACAAAATATTGTGTTATGTTTAATACATAAAAACTTTGGTGGTCCAGCATAATTGCTGCATTTTAGCCACAACATTTTTGAGCTACACAAAAAAAAATACATCCTCATATACATTTCAGCCAAAAGTTCTCACATACTTTACTGAATATTATTATTAAAACTTATAATATAATTATAACCATAGCAATATAAATAATGGGAGTAATAGGAATACTCCTAAAGCAATGCAGTTGAATTGCCTCCGTTGAATACAAAGGTGTCAAAAGTATTCACAGTCATTACTCAGGTAGAAGTATAGATACTAGAAAACTAAAAAATACTTCTGTAGAAGTTTAAGTATCAACTCAAGCTTTTTACTCCAGTAAAGTTGTAAAAGTACTGCTTTCAAAACTACTTAAAATATAAAAGTAAAAGTAAAAGACAAAAGCTTAGGCCGCACCACAGGGGTCTATAGTGCACTAGCCCACCTCCCCACAAACCCCATTCTTCTAAAAGCCATAATGACTTTAATGTTTTATTAAAATGTTAATGATGATAAATTTGGGATGCACTAGGCTTCCTGTTTCAGCCGCATATTCACCCATTGAACATGAATGTAGTTTAGTACGGAGTACTAAAGATGTAAGGAGTAAAAAGTACTGATAATGGAGTGTAAATGTAAGGAGTAAAAAGTACAGATAATGGAGTGTAAATGTAAGGAGTAGAAAGTACAGATAATGGAGTGTAAATGTAAGGAGTAGAAAGTACAGATAATGGAGTGTAAATGTAAGGAGTAGAAAGTACAGATAATGGAGTGTAAATGTAAGGAGTAGAAAGTACAGATAATGGAGTGTAAATGTAAGGAGTAGAAAGTACAGATAATGGAGTGTAAATGTAAGGAGTAGAAAGTACAGATAATGGAGTGTAAATGTAAGGAGTAGAAAGTACTGATAATGGAGTGTAAATGTAAGGAGTAGAAAGTACAGATAATGGAGTGTAAATGTAAGGAGTAGAAAGTACTGATAATGGAGTGTAAATGTAAGGAGTAGAAAGTACAGATAATGGAGTGTAAATGTAAGGAGTAGAAAGTACTGATAATGGAGTGTAAATGTAAGGAGTAGAAAGTACTGATAATGGAGTGTAAATGTAAGAAGTAGAAAGTATTGATAATGGAGTGTAAATGTAAGAAGTAGAAAGTACAGATAATGGAGTGTAAATGTAAGGAGTAGAAAGTACTGATAATGGAGTGTAAATGTAAGGAGTAGAAAGTACTGATAATAGAGTGTAAATGTAAGGAGTAGAAAGTACTGATAATGGAGTGTAAATGTAAGGAGTAGAAAGTACAGATAATGGAGTGTAAATGTAAGGAGTAGAAAGTACTGATAATGGAGTGTAAATGTAAGGAGTAGAAAGTACTGATAATAGAGTGTAAATGTAAGAAGTAGAAAGTACTGATAATAGAGTGTAAATGTAAGGAGTAGAAAGTACTGATAATGGAGTGTAAATGTAAGGAGTAGAAAGTACAGATAATGGAGTGTAAATGTAAGGAGTAGAAAGTACTGATAATGGAGTGTAAATGTAAGGAGTAAAAAGTACAGATAATGGAGTGTAAATGTAAGGAGTAGAAAGTACAGATAATGGAGTGTAAATGTAAGGAGTAGAAAGTACAGATAATGGAGTGTAAATGTAAGGAGTAGAAAGTACAGATAATGGAGTGTAAATGTAAGGAGTAGAAAGTACAGATAATGGAGTGTAAATGTAAGGAGTAGAAAGTACAGATAATGGAGTGTAAATGTAAGGAGTAGAAAGTACTGATAATGGAGTGTAAATGTAAGGAGTAGAAAGTACAGATAATGGAGTGTAAATGTAAGGAGTAGAAAGTACTGATAATGGAGTGTAAATGTAAGGAGTAGAAAGTACAGATAATGGAGTGTAAATGTAAGGAGTAGAAAGTACTGATAATGGAGTGTAAATGTAAGGAGTAGAAAGTACAGATAATGGAGTGTAAATGTAAGGAGTAGAAAGTACTGCTAATGGAGTGTAAATGTAAGGAGTAGAAAGTACTGATAATGGAGTGTAAATGTAAGGAGTAGAAAGTACAGATAATGGAGTGTAAATGTAAGGAGTAGAAAGTACTGATAATGGAGTGTAAATGTAAGGAGTAGAAAGTACAGATAATGGAGTGTAAATGTAAGGAGTAGAAAGTACTGCTAATGGAGTGTAAATGTAAGGAGTAGAAAGTACTGATAATGGAGTGTAAATGTAAGGAGTAGAAAGTACAGATAATGGAGTGTAAATGTAAGGAGTAGAAGTAAAAAGTCAGCTGAAAAATAATTACTCCAGTAAAGTATAAATAACCAAAATTTCTACTTAAGTAAGCTAACAAAGTATTTGTACTTTATTACTTGACTCCTCTGGTTGAATGCATTACGCCCCTCCAGCACACTTTATATTGCAGCAGTATGAACAGTAAGTAGAAGGATTTTGAATATAATGCTGCAGCGTTTGTCTGCTATGACCACTGTAAGCATGTAAATCTGACTTAGATTAGCTGCCAGCTAAGTGCCAGTGCAATCAGGTCAGATTTCAAAATGACTGCAGTGCACGTATTCGCAATTATTCTTTTTTTCCAAATAAACACCTACACTGCAGTTTGTGGCCTGTGTGTGCGTGTGCGTTTGCTTATGTGCACATATGTTTGCGAGTCTGCTGTGTATATGTGTGTAGGAGGATGAAACGGTGGAGCCAGAATCAAACAGACTGTCTGAGCCTCTTGTGTTATTACTGATAAGACGGAGAGGCTGAAAGAGTTGGTGAAAGCTTGTACATCATCACTGTCTGAATAAAAGTGGCACTTTTCAGGAGAAGGAATAAAAACATTCTCGCTCTAATCTTCAGACATTATAAAAACTGGCCCCAGGAGCTGTTGACAGTTGTTGTAAAACACTTGGTATGCACGCTCCTGTGGTCACCTCTCAGCAATTTGGGACCTGCACCTGGTCACAAAGACTCTGTGCGCTGTTACTGGAGTAATCTTTGACTCTTATGAAGGTCGCATGGACCACCGAGTGTACAGATGAAGTAAGAACCTCATTATATGCAAGGAACTTGAATAGGTTAGTCGTTCTAGCTGATGTAAATGATGACCAGTATGCTGTCTACGTTACTTACTATGGATCAAGTAGTGGTACCAGTGGAGAAGAAAAAATTTTGTTCTTCAGTAGAACAGCAGTGAATAATCTGATTGTTTAAAAGCCTCTATCTGATCAGTAAGTGTATCTACACCAGTAAGAACACCAGATATGGTTAGAACAGATGTAAATAATCATACATGCAATACAAAGTAACATAAATATCTTATTGTGAGAGAAGTAGATCAGATCTTGAGCTCCAGTTTGAAGACCAAAGTGTAGTTCCAGATTTCTCCTGGACGCCCCAGACATTGTATGAATGTATTCAGTTCTTTCAGCAGCAATCTTGATTTAGCTTAATGAAGTACTGAGCAGTCAAAGCAGGTATTAGAAGAGAACTGTATATAATACTGGGTTGTTTTCACAAGGAGAAGCTTGGAAAGGGTTGAATAAACACACTGATGTATGTAAAAGCACTGCTTACTCTATTTATACTGTTTGAATATTCAAAAAACAATGTTTTGAATAGCTTGAATAGCTTTTTAAATGTAATAACGTCCCCGAGTGCCTCAAACTTTTGCACAGTGCTGTATGTCCTACAGTTTGAACCCATTGTCTCACCTGTAGCAAGGCTAACACATCCAAGGAGCTCACAAGTTGTTAAAGTAATTTTGGTTGGTTAATTGAGCTGCAGTCAAAAGTCCTCTAAAGCCAGACATACACTGTGTCATTTTTAAAATCCTATTGTTTTGGTGATTTGGGCTGCGAGAAATGTTCAGACCATGATGCTATGAGCAACACAACCTCTACAGACAGCTCTGTCTACAGACAATTTCAAATAAGCCTGTTTCATTCAAAATAACACACTGCACACCGAGTACTGAGCAGCTCAGCTAACTACCGTGTACAGGTACACGCTGCCACAGTAGGTTCTACAGCCTGTTTTTTTAAGACAGTTGTAAAATTGTTATATTAACATTTATACATTGTTATTATTGGGTGGCACGGTGGTGTAGGTGGTGTAGTTCTCCCCGTGCTTGAGTGGGTTTCCTCCGGGTACTCCGGTTTCCTCCTACAGGCCAAACACATGCATGTTAGGTTGATCGCTCACTCTAAACTGCCCGTGTGCATGAGTGTGTGTTGGCCATGAGATGAACTGGCGACCTGCCCATGGTGTACCCCACCTTTGCCCGATGACGCTGAGATTGGTTCCAGCCCCACCGTGACCCTGACTAGCGGGAGATGATGGATGGATGGATGGACGGGCATTGCTATTATATTCAGTCAACATATAACCTTGTGAAAGTGGTTGTGATTGTGACTGTGCTTATGTGGAGTATTCAGAATTTACATTGACTTTTGTGACTACCACAACAGCCATGAACAGCCATCAACAGCCATCTGGGTGAGCAGATCGTCCTTCACTGCCAGCTCAAGTTGTCCGTTAGCGCAGAAGCTTACACTCGGCTTAGGTCACATGGATATCAGAAATATTTAATAAATAAAGAATGCCCCGTACCCGATACTGGTACTGGAGTTGATGTGTTAATACTTGTAAAATAAGTACACCCATGTATTAACTGGCTTTTAAATGATAAGCATTATTATTATTTTTTACATTTCTTCATATTGGTATTAAATATGATATTGATATTAATTTAGGGTAGACAGCCATCTAGTCTTCGTACATTATAAAAACTGGCCCCAGGATCTGTTGAAAGCTGTTGTAAAACACTTGGTATGCACGCTCCTGTGGTCACCTCTCAGCAATTTGGGACCTGCACCTGGTCACAAAGACTCTGTGCGCTGGTACTGGAGTAATCTTTGACTCTTCTGAAGGTCGCATGGACCACCGAGTGTACAGATGAAGTAAGAACCTCATTATATGCAATGAACTTGAACAGGTTCGTCGTTCTAGATGATGACCAGTATGTTGTCTACGTTACTTACTATGTATCAAGTAGTGCTACCAGTGGAGGAGAATGAATTTTGTTCTTTAGTAGAACAGCAGTGAATAAAGTACACTACTGTGCAAATCCTGAGACACCTAATCTGATTGTTTAAAAGCCTCTATCTGATTAGTAAGTGTATTTTCACCAGTAAGAACACCAGATCTGATTAGAACAGATGTAAATAATCAAACATACAATACAAAGTAACATGAATATCTTATTGTGAAAGAAGTAGATCAGATCTTGAGCTCCAGTTTGAAGAAGTGTAGTTCCAGATTTCTCCTGGACGCCCCAGACATTGTATGAATGTATTCAGTTCCTTCAGCAGCAATCTTGATTTAGCTTAATGAAGTACTGAGCAGTCAAAGCAGGTATTAGATGAGAACTGTAAATAATACGGGGTTGTTTCCACAAGGAGAAGCTTGGAAAGGATTAAATAAACACACTGATTACTCTATTAGTACTGTTTTAAGATTTTTAAAAGTTTTTTCTGAGTAAATAAAAGCTTTCTGTCTGGAAAAAATAGATTTTTTAATATAATAATGTCCCCAAGTGGATGAAACATTTGTGCAGTACTGTATGTGTAACAAAACTTGGTTATAGCAGGTATTAAAAGCAGGTATTAGATGACAACTGTAAATAATACTGGCTTGTTTCCACAAGGAGAAGCTTGGAAAGGGTTAAATAAACACACTATGTATGTAAAAGCACTACTTACTCTATTATTACTGTTTAAATATTAAAAAAATAAAGTGTTTTGCTGAGCAAATAAAACCTTCCTGTCTATAAAAATGAAGTATAAAATTAATATTGATAATAATTTGGGGTAGAGAGCCATATATATTTCTCAGGTTGCTAACAATTATGTTATACACTTATTTTGTGATCAGATTTGACCGCACACAGTTAGGATGAATAAGAGCCAAGGTGTGTGAATGTGTAAGTGGGTGTCGGTCTATATTTCACCACTGTGTTTGTGTGTTTTATGCTCTTGTCCTCACCTGAGGATTAAGACGTAATTCATGTCAGGCATTTCATTCCTAAATCTTTCTACACTGCATGGAGTGTGCCTCTGAAAGAACAGCCAACCTCCAGCTTTTGGGCCTTTGGGGTGTCTTTAGGGCACATACACACACATAGACACACACACACACACATACATGGAAGCTTCCCTCCCACCTTTCTGTCTAAGCACACACAGCAGCCCTTAGGACAGGGCAGAGGGGCCCTGATAAGAATACAATAGGTGTGATGAGACCTGATAAGGACAGCTGACTAAAAGCAGGGCCACTAGACCATCTGTGTGTGTGTGTGTGTTTGTGTGTGTGTGTGTGTATTTTTACCTATCCTCTCTTTGTCTGGTCTCCTGTACATCATCTCAGTGCTAACAGATGGATCGACAATGAAAACACTGAAGCGTCACACCTCTGTTTCCGCACATGTGTGGTTTTATACACTCTAAAAAAAGATGTTTTTTCAATATAAAACCATAAACACTCAAAGCTATATTCGAGCGTACATGGTTGTTTGTATGGTTGAACGGTTCTACAGATTTAAGGAGAATGTTAGGTACATGGTTATATACAAAACAATGCTTGTGAGAGTGCGATGGATAAAACCACAAGCAAACTAACAAAAGCCACTACAAAGTGGAAGTCCTCAGTTTCCCAGAGATTCTCTACAGTAAGAAGAAGCTGAATGAACAAGACAAGAGACTAGAATCAGGAGGAGGAGTTGGAACCACTGATTCTAGTTATGCCAAAGTTATGAACACATCGTTTGTAATTATGTCTTCATATAAGCCTAAAGATCTTTATGCATAATGCCAAGCACTGACTGGGAGGTGTAAAGCACGCCACCTGAGAATGCCACCATTGTTAAAGTCTGGTGGAGGAGGAATAATGGACTGAGGCTGATTTTAAGGCTTTGTTCCATTTTTTTTTTTTGGCATAATTCACCCGGTTACCCTTTACAATGTGTTTCATAATGAATGGAAATTCACCCAAATACCTCCATTAAATCTGTAATATAATGTCACCTCAATGAAAACCATTATATATATATGTATATATATATATATATATATATATATATATATATATATATATATATATATATATATATATATATGAGCAATATATATATATATATTGCTGAGCAATATATATATATTGCTCAGTGAAACACTTTAAAAATACAAATTATTGCACTCCTATGAGGTCAAGAATAAACACACCCATTCAAGGATATTTTTGTACTCCACTACATTCAGACTCAGATGTAACTGTGTAAATCAGTTTGTTCACTATTTTTTATATATATATATATATATATATATATATATATATATATATAATAGTGAACAAACTGTTTTACACAGTTACATCTGAGTCTGAATGTAGTGGAGTAGCGGAGTAGCCAGAACATGCTTCGTATATATATATATATATATATATATATATATATATATATATATATATATATATATATATATATATATATATATATATATATATATATTGCTCTGCGAAACACTTTAAAAATATAAACTGTTGCACTCCTATGAAGCCTAAAAGAAACACACCCATTCAAGGATATTTTTTGTGTTTGTACTATTTTTACTCACTTTAAGTGCTTCCAGTTTTCTGATCATTTGGCCTTGTAGCATAAGTGTAGCAAATAAGCAATAACAATTGGTAGAGTGCAAAAGTTTGGGGACTTGGGGACATTATTATGTTTAAAAAGCTATTTTTTCCAGACAGGAAGCTTTTATTAACTTAGCTTTGTACTGTATGTATGATTATTTACGTCTGTTCTAATCAGATCTGGTGTTGTTACTGGTGAATATACACGTATTGATCAGATAAAGGTATTTAAACATTAGTGTATACACATATGACTTATGAGTGACCCTGCAAGCAACAAAATCCTCAGTGCTTATGGAAGGTGTGACAATGAAAACACTGAAGCTCACGCCTCTACTTCTTTGTGTGTATGGGTCGAGGCCTATTTGCATAGCCAGAGGGGGGTGTTTTGAGCAATGCGTTGGTGCCTTGAAGTCTGTATGAGGGCCACTAAAGTTGTGGCCTCAGGGCAAGTAAGAAACAAATCACTGCTTTACCGCCCCATTAAAGACCCAGAGAGGGGAGGAGACGCAAGAAGAGGAGAGGAAGAGAATAAGGAAGGAGTGACACCTGTTTGTGTGGCCGCTCTCCCTCCTCCTCCTGCCTTCTATTCTTTCTTTACGCTCCTGCTTCATCATGACCTCTGTTGTAAAGCCATTATGAAAAACAGGGCATGAATAAGTTTGGGGTCAAATGGCCAACTTTCAAAAAACAAGCAAATATAAACTTGCTATGTGGGTCTGAAGACATACTGCTACTACAAGAACAGCAAAATTCAGGCTTTAAGATTAGTTCTATTCTTTTTTAGCTAAGAAAGATACATTTTCTGTTCTTGTAGGCGGCATCCATATAGCGAGGATATATTGGAATGCTGGCTCGATAAGGTTGGCACACAGAGGACTACATGCCACTGCTGGATGGACCACCCAGATTATTGTACTGCATCTCAGGCCTAACCTATAACATTTGCATATAGATTTTCCCATCTAATCTAAGTCCGTATGTGGATTTCAAATATATAAAACATTTTAACACTTACAGATTTTTTTTATATCCGAATACATTTTTCACTTATTGTCAAATCTGGGACACATACATACATGAACAAAATTGTTGGTACCTTCATGTTAAAGAAAAACCCATAACGGTCATTGAAATAACTTGACAAAGCTGACAAAAGTAATAATAAATAAATACAAATGTACTGAAAATCAACTAATGAAAATCAGACATTGATTTTGAATTATGGTTCAATGGCATAAAAAAAACAACTAACTAACAAACTGGCCTAGACAACATATTTCAGTCATATATCAACATATACAACATATACAAACATACAATATGTGATATAGGTTACTGTATGTAACCTTGTGTTTTATTCTTTTCTCTGCAGGTATCAGTGCTGACCCTTGTTTCTGGCAGGGTTGGAGATCAAGGGTAGTTTGGACTTAAACTGGTTTGTACTGGCTAGATACATATTCTGTCTGAACACAATGCACTTATATAAGTCGCTCTGGAAAAGAGCGTCTGTTAAATGCAGTAAATGTAATTTTAAATATTAGTCATATATGGATGGCACATATTTCTAAGACATATTTCTGGCTTGCTCATTTGGCGCTTGGACTTTTCTGTAAAGCTGCTTTGTGACTGTAAAAGACGTATGTAAATAAACCTTATATAAAGTCAGGTTTTTGGAAATGTTTGGAAAACATATGCATGTGTGTATAAATGTTAAAATAATTTAAATCTACTGCTAAAGTACACAATAACAAATAATGGTGATTCAGGGTTTTGTTCCACATCAATATTTGAACAGAAATCAGATTTTCATATGGGTTATTAAAAAAATACCATGATAAGCAATTAAAAATTCAACAAAATCACTATTCCTAAAGTTATTTGTATTGAATAACCCTGTTCTAGGTTCCAGCTGTCTTGCATGTATAATGAATGGGTGCTGTGTTGTAATGAGCTGTTTGAAAGATAAGCTACCTAGCAAACTTATTTCAAATGCTGGGCTTTGTTTACTGTTTTCAGTAGCCTGTCCACTGTAAATATTTCATCAGGTAACACAGCATCTTATATTTTAACAGCAGGAAGAATCTGCACAGCACAGCACCATCACTTTGATTTCAAACTTTACTGATTTCAAGATTAGTCATGAACACTTGGGTATTAAAACTAATTTTAGTTTATAATACTGATTGTCTAAACCAATTAGCACAGAATTAATAGGGCCATGTAAAGAAATAAATAAACAGCAATGAAAAAGCAAATGACCCCAAACACTCTTCAAAATCCACATAGAAATGGGAAGGCAAGATCAGAGTTTTGTTTTTAGCATATTGTTGCTGTATTTTAATTTTTGTCCTTTTATTAATTTACCACTTCATTTGGACACGACAGCTGCCGCTTACATGATGAATGGACCAATAGAAATGCTCCAAAATAACTTGGGGAAAAATCTGGTTCCATTGACTTTCATTGAAAGTAATGACCTAACAGCTCAAAATGATTTGAAGTAAACGTGTTATGATTATATTATGTAGTTTGGATGATGCTCTCTGTTATACTATGTATTTATTTCTTTGGTAAAACATCTAGTGAATTCTTGTGTGTGTGTGTGTGTGTGTGTGTGTGTGTGTGTGTGTGTGTGTGTAAGTCTGTGTACACTTTTCCGTCTGTCTTTGTCCTGCTGTCTGAAATGTGAGCCAGGTTTAGGGGAATAGTGTTGGGGTGGGCAGCCATTCTATAGAAGGATTAGCAGGCCTGATCTCTGAGCTGATATGGAATCACCTTCCTCTTCATATCCACATCCTCTGGACAGTGTTCACCATTGGAGGGCTGCATGTGTGCATGAAGTGGCCAACACTGATTCATTCACTGGTACTTTGAGGCTGTTTTGACTGCTAGCGGTTTGAGGGTTCTAGTAAAATCAACTTGAATTTCACTAAATACCAGGAGATTTCAGCCCCAACTCTGCCAAAAGCCCGTGAGTTGTGAGTGGACCTTTCAGCAAGATAATGACCCCAAACACACATCAAAATCACACAGATTGCAGCAATGCAAACTCAGTCTCTAGATTTGAGCTCAGTTTAATACCTGTTGTGTTTATTGAAAAAGGCCAAGACAGAATACTATCAAGAAACTGGAATTGCCAATATTTTTGGAACCTATATATCCAAAATGAAATTGTGTTAATAAAGATTTTTTTTTAGTTTAAGCCTGAAACCTTGCTTACTACATGCATTGTTTATCTTATGTATTGATTTTATAGGTATGTATATAAGGGTCACTATTTATCATTTAGTTACTTGCGGCAGTCTCACTGACACCTTAATTATTACATAAACATCTAAAAATACATGCAAATTATACCTATTTCTGGAAATGTATGATAATATCAGAATAATTTTGGTATGGAAAGATAATGTGATTGATATCTTAAGCCAATATATCATGAAATATGTACTGTAAGAGCATTTAGGTGATGTAGGCTACAACATCAGCAGTGAATTAATTTAATAGTAAATTAATAGTTCCCTGTAATGCTAATCAAGGTACATGATGTTATAATTTCTATCTTTTATTATCATATATATACATGTAAAATATTGGAATCAGCCCACAAATCCTATATCAGTGCATCCCTAAATATTACTAGTTATTAGTAGCGTTTTTAATATGAAACGTGTTTATAGAAACTAAAAAGCTGTGGGTGTGTGAAACATATACATATTCTCACGGTTATAGGAATAGAGAGATCGCTGACTCATATAAGAATGTATTTCAGCAGTTAAAGGGTTGCACCTTTGTCTGAAGACATATCAACTGGCAGCCACTCCTCACTAATGAGTGATAGTGAAAGAGCCTCACCTCATTCAGTAGACACTCAGCTTCAGTTTCCTATCAACTGTATTTACTCAACGGTCCAATAATACAAACGTAATTTATCTGTCTGATAGCAAGTCCTTGTCTGAACACAACATTGTCACGTCAGTCCATCAGACACGGAAAGGCCTTTAAGAAACTACTGCAGATAAAATACATTGAGCGTCCAGTTTATTAGGAATGTCCACGTTATTCCAACATTTATTGGCCAATTTTAGAAACACCCATCATGTAGGTTCCTATAGATAGCTCTAAATAGCATTCTTTCTTTTTCAATGTTTTTTTTTTATTTTAATGAACTAGTTGTCCAGCATAACAGATAGTAGACAGTTATTTATACATACGTTTTTGTATAATGACTGATCTAAATTTGCAAAATCATAGAAGGTGCAAGTTTAATGACTCACAACAACAGCAAAAAAAAAGGAGAAAAAAATATTACAAAAAAAATATTACAAATATTACAAGAATAGAAAATGAAATATGTACTGTAAGAGCATTTAGGTGATGTAGGCTACAACATCAACAGTTCCCTGTAATGCTAATCAAGGTACATGATGTTATAATTTCTATCTTTTATTATCATATATACATGTACTATATTGGAATCAGCCCACAAATCCCATATCAGTGCATCCCTGAATATTACTAGTTAGGCTAGGCTGACAGATGAGGAACAAGTCCCTTAATTCACATTCCAGTTTATTTTTATTTGTACTCTATCTATCTATCTATCTATCTATCTATCTATCTATCTATCTATCTATCTATCTATCTATCTATCTATCTATCTATCTATCTATCTAAAAGAAAAAGAACAACACAACCCAAAATCATAAAAGGACAGTCAGGAATCTTATCTAGCAGTTAATCATAGCACGTATCAAAATCTGAAATGAGTACTCCTTATATTGCAAAGCCCACAACCATTAAAGTTAGAATAGTAAATACACTATACATTTATTCCAGAGGAACCAGCTTCTCTGTCTCCAAGTGGGATAGGAAGGGTTGCCATGTTTTGTGATATATACTAATCGGCCCACGTACAGTGTGTTTTATTTTTTCCAGCCTCATAAAAGACAAAAAGTCACTAATCCAGTGCGTGCAGGAGAGGATTCTGTTTCTTCCAGTTTAGTAGAATCAGTCTTCTCGCAATCAAAGTTACAAAGGCGGCAAAGTCTGACTTAGGTCTAGATATGCAGAGGGAGTCTGGCAGAACACTGAACATTGCTGTAAGTGGACGTGGATTCATAGGCTGACCCAATACCTCCAACATCGCTGTAAAAACAAATGACCAAAAAGAAGATAGTAATGGACAAGACCAGAACATGGGATATAGATTGGGTTGAATCCAAGTCTGGATAAATTTGAGACAACCTACTTTTAGTCCAATAGATACGCTGTGAGAGTTTACACTGGATCAGCCCATGTCCAACACACACAGAGGAAAAGTGAACTCCATACAGAATAGCTTTCCAGGTGTTTTATCTGTTGCTGCCTTATTTGCCATTTATTAATGGTAAAGTGCAACCATAGAACCACTGCAGACCAGATATTACGCATGGGAGTGTGTACAGCATTGGTACAAAGTCTGACTTAGGTCTAGATATGCAGAGGGAGTCTGGCAGAACACTGAACATTGCTGTAAGTGGACGTGGATTCATAGGCTGACCCAATACCTCCAACATCGCTATAAAAACAAATGACCAAAAAGAAGATAGCAATGGACAAGACCAGAACATGGGATATAGATTGGGTTTCTCCATATTACATCTGTCACACAGTGAATCCAAATGTGGATAAATTCGAGACAACCTCCTTTTAGTCCAATAGATACGCTGCGAGAGTTTACACTGGATCAGCCCATGTCCAGCACACACAGAGGAAAAGTGAACTCCATACAGAATAGCTTTCCATGTAGACTCAGTTATCTCTATTGCCAAGTCTCCAGCCAATAGATCTCTTAAAGTGGCATCTGAGGCTAAATAGCAATTCTGAGACTAGCTTGTATGCCGTGTGAAGAGTCACTGTTATCCATTTCCGTTAGTCTGAGATAGGGCCTGATGCTTTACAGAGCATCTCCTCTTTGGCTTGCCTGGCTTTGCTGAACGGAGCAATTATGAGATGAACTCAAGTACACAGCGGCTAATGACCTTATTTGACCTTGTAGTCACGCTTACAATATCATGTCCCAGTTAGGCCTGTTATTACATAATCAACTGATTGCAATTTCAAGATTCAAAAGGCTTTACTGTCATTCCAGCTATATACAAGCACATAATGAAACAAAACAACATACCTCCAGGAGCATAGGGTGCAAAACAATACAATATACAAAGACATAAGAGTGCAATACATACAAAACACATATAATAAAAACAGAACAGGACACAAGTCAGACCAGTCAATATACAGTACTGAGAATATATATATATATATATATATATATATATATATATATATATATATATATATATATATATATATATATATATATATATATATATATATATATATTACCATAGCAGTCACTGAGGTAGCAGACAATACAACAGTAACAGTAGTGCTTCTCAACATCAATACTGCCACAGCATGCCTGAGACAAACCTTGTAGGCCTTCTTTTTCGTCTAAGCTGATGTTCTACAGAACATCTCCTTGTTTTATTCTGAATGGTACTCTCACAACTTTAGAGACTGCTAGATAGGCAGCATCTGTGATGCACTTAAAGATATTTTGCCCAGTTGACAGACTCTGAGAGGGGGAGCATCACTGGACTGAGAGAAGCAGCATGGTGGTTCCAAGAATTGCCACCATCTAGTCTGAAGGTGTTGGGAACAGTGGTTACCCGAGGCCATGCACACACGTTGAACAGGCTCTGAACCGCCCAGACAGACCACCAGTAAAGGGAATCCCTTGCTTTATCAACAAGCATGAGAAGCTTTTACAGTTTCCTGGACTGTTACAGACTGGAGCCCTATCGGCAGGCTCAGGTTTGAGTATGAAGGCCTTGTGATGAGAGCTTCAATCCTGTCTTTGCTGTGGAGCACTTACTGACCCAAGTGTTGGTGTGATGATCTGGGGAGCCATGTTGGTTACCCCCAGTAGAGATACAAGGGCCACTAACAGCTCAGCAGTGTGTGCAGGAGAGTCTGTGGCCACATGTGTTTACTCTCATTGGTGGGACTTCCACTGATAGGATGATGCTCATCCACACACAGCAAGTGTTTCCCAGGAATTATTCCACCAGACTTTTTCAGGTAATTTTTTAAACACAAAATATTCATATAAATGTATAGTATAATATTGTATTCACACACATTTATCATTATTACATTCACACATAAAACTATTTATAACAGTTTCCTAATCCATAATATATAAATCACAATAATTATTTTTTCTGAGGTTTGATTAAGTTGGAACAGACATATTTGTCATATTTTAGAATAAATGCACACTATCAAGAAATATATATATGATGGTGTATGTGTAATGGCTTACCCTTTCAGTACATCTACAGTTACACATCCATAGTTACATATCAACAAAATCCAATTAAACAGGTCTAATTATGCTGTCTTTGTCATGAATCACGCAATTGGCTGTTTACTGGCAATAAAATATATTGGCCAGCCCTATTAGGAACAGCTTAGAATTGATAGCTAATTGGCCAATCTGTCCACTTTAGGGCTACGGTTTGACATGCAATCAGAGGTGCCAAGTAATAAAGTACAAATACTTTGTTAGCTTACTTAAGTAGAAATGTTGGTTATTTATACTTTACTGGAGTAATTATTTTTCAGCTGACTTTTTACTTCTTTTTTACTTCTTTTTTCATTTACACTCCATTATCAGTACTTTCTACTCCTTACATTTACACTCCATTATCAGTACTTTCTACTCCTTACATTTACACTCCATTATCAGTACTTTCTACTCCTTACATTTACACTCCTTTATCTGTACTTTCTACTCCTTACATTTACACTCCATTATCAGTACTTTCTACTCCTTACTTTTACACTCCATTATCAGTACTTTCTACTCCTTACATTTACACTCCGTTATCAGTACTTTCTACTTCTTACATTTACACTCCATTATCAGTACTTTCTACTCCTTACATTTACACTCCATTATCAGTACTTTCTACTCCTTACATTTACACTCCATTATCAGTACTTTCTACTCCTTACTTTTACACTCCATTATCTGTACTTTCTACTCCTTACATTTACACTCCATTATCAGTACTTTCTACTCCTTACATTTACACTCCATTATCAGTACTTTCTACTCCTTACTTTTACACTCCATTATCTGTACTTTCTACTCCTTACATATACACTACATTATCAGTACTTTCTACTCCTTACATATACACTACATTATCAGTACTTTCTACTCATTACATTTACACTCCATTATCAGTACTTTCTGTTTAGTAGTACACAGATATACTTCTTTAATATATTTACATTGTACTAAACTACATTCATGTTCAATGGGCGTATATGAGCTGAAACAGGAAGCCTAACGCATCCCAAATTTATCATCATTAACATTTTAATATAACATTTTAAGAAGAATTTCTTTTAGAAGAATGAGGATTTTGGGGAGGTGGGCTAGTGCACTATAGACCCCTGTGGTCGGTCTGAGCTTTTGTCCTTAATGGCATTTTTTCTCTTACATTACTTTTACTTTTATACTTTAAGTAGTTCTGTACTTTTACACTTTTACTGAAGTAAAAATCTTGAGTTGATACTTCAACTTCTACAGAAGTATTTTTAAACCCTAGTATCTATACTGAGTATTGAATGTGAATACGTTTGACACCTTCGCATTCAATGAAAAAAAAAAACAATCATCAGCCCAAACTTCTTGATTACGACAGGCCTAGTCTCAGTGTTAGCCAAGTAGAGCTGGAATAAGAAGAGATTACATGGATACATGGTACTCCACTGGTTCTCATAGTCACAGGGAAGCTCTTTGTCCCAATCCTAGAGAATGATTCGTGAAGAGTTTGTTCAGTTTTGTAGTTGGGACAGCCCCAGTATGATTCAGAAGACCAGTGACTTCGTCTTTGAAGAAATATTCTTTGAAGAATGTGGGTCGACCAGCTCAGGATGAAAATTACGTGACCCCAAAGAGGCACTGATTTCAGGCCAAGCATTTCAAAATTCAACCGTGCCCACACAGCAATCGCATAAACAATAATTAGGGCATTTCAGAGGGTTTAGCATGAGGCTGCAGTGGCACGGTTGCAACGTGCATCGTCTCTGTACAGACAAAACTGAAATCCCTAAATGGCACACTAAAGGAAAGAGATTAGACGAGAGATACCTGCAGGTTCTACAATCTCTGTTTTCCACTTTCTGCTGTACCAGACTACAACTGGTGATGTCATGGAAATGTTCCACTTGAGAAGCTGGGGTTTTACAGAATGCATGTGTGATACTCTAGAACCGCTACGAAAGGATTTTACCAAGCTCCCCCAAACGGGCTCTCTTGGGACACGGCGATGAATTCTGAAATCATTCTATGTGGAGAGTAGAGTGTAGAGATGTGCATCAGTGTGAGAGATCCAGACTAGTGTACACGTATAGACACACATAGGCAGATCAGCTGACAGCCCCAGACATCCAAAACCACAGAAGAGGAGCAACATAGGTGTGTTTTTGTGGGGTGCTGCTTAAACGTGTCCCCACCCATCAAACCCACAGTTGTGCCAGTCTCGATTGAACCAAAGGCTGTCAGATCTCTGTGAGGTGGCCTGCCAGCTGTGTGTCTGAGCACATTTAACGCACCGTCACCTCAAATTCGCACCATTTTCTGTTTAATCTAAATTTAGTTGTTCAGTAAAGACGTGTTTATTGTCCAAAGCTTGCTTTTTTTTGGCTTTGTATGCTAAAGTAGCTTAGTAACAGAGGCTTATAGTGTAGCAAACCATGTGTTTAACATTGTGCAACCTGCATGCGCAAATCATGACGCACCTGCCTTAAACCATGAGCAGTTGTTCGGTCTCAAGTAGACTTATATTCTAACACTATATTATATATATATATATATATATATATATATATATATATATATATATATATATATATATATATATATATATATATATATATATATATTATATATATGGGTCAGTGAGGTTTGTGTCCAAGTATAATGGAATTATATAATTATATAAACAAATACATCAAACCAAATAAAAAGTAAAGTTTATCTTTCACATACATAGCCATGCCCGGTACAACCAGAACTCTATGATGTTGTAGAGTATTAGAGTCATATTAGAATCATTACAGAGATATTCACTACTGTGCAAAAGATTTAGGCACCTAAGCTGATTGTTCAGAAGCCTTTATTAAGATAAGTTAATCCTTTATTATTCCCACAGTGGGGGAAATTCACCGTGTTACAGCAGCAATAGGATAGCAAGGCACTCAGTACTAACGATAGATTAATTAACAGTACAATATATACAATATAAATAATAAAAAGTCAAGAACTCTTGAGATTGTATTTACAAATAATTGCACGTTGCTTCTTAATTGCACAGGGTAATTAAAAATATTGCACATTATGTTACACTAAAAAAATTATATTTTCTGTAAGTGTCTAGAGTTTAAGTGTGTGTATGTGGTCCACTGTGTGTATGTGGTCTGCTGGGAGCAGTGTGTAGAGTTTAAGTGTGTGTATGTGGTCCACTGTGTATATGTGTTCTGCTGGGAGCAGTGTGTAGAGTTTAAGTGTGTGTGTGTATGTGGTCTGCTGTGTATATGTGGTCTGCTGGGAGCAGTGTGTAGTGTTTAAGTGTGTGTGTATGTGGTCCACTGTGTATATGTGGTCTGCTGGGAGCAGTGTGTAGTGTTTAAGTGTGTGTGTATGTGGTCCGCTGTGTGTATGTGGTCTGCTGGGAGCAGTGTGTAGAGTTTAAGTGTGTGTATGTGGTCCACTGTGTATATGTGTTCTGCTGGGAGCAGTGTGTAGAGTTTAAGTGTGTGTGTGTATGTGGTCTGCTGTGTATATGTGGTCTGCTGGGAGCAGTGTGTAGTGTTTAAGTGTGTGTGTATGTGGTCCACTGTGTATATGTGGTCTGCTGGGAGCAGTGTGTAGTGTTTAAGTGTGTGTGTATGTGGTCCGCTGTGTGTATGTGGTCTGCTGGGAGCAGTGTGTAGAGTTTAAGTGTGTGTGTATATAGTCTGCTGTGTATATGTGTTCTGCTGGGAGCAGTGTGTAGAGTTTAAGTGTGTGTTTATATAGTCTGCTGTGTATATGTGTTCTGCTGGGAGCAGTGCGTAGAGTTTAAGTGTGTGTGTGTGTGTGTGTATGTGGTCTGCTGTGTGTATATGTGGTCTGCTGGGAGCAGTGTGTAGAGTTTAAGTGTGTGTTTATATAGTCTGCTGTGTATATGTGTTCTGCTGGGAGCAGTGTGTAGAGTTTAAGTGTGTGTGTGTGTGTGTGTGGTCTGCTGTGTATATGTGTTCTGCTGGGAGCAGTGTGTAGAGTTTAAGTATGTGTGTATGTAGTCTGCTGTGTATATGTGGTCTGCTGGAAGCAGTGTGTAGTGTTTAAGTGTGTGTATATAGTCTGCTGTGTATATGTGGTCTGCTGGGAGCAGTGTGTAGTGTTTAAGTGTGTGTGTATATAGTTCGCTGTGTGTATGTGGTCTGCTTGGAGCAGTGTGTAGAGTTTAAGTGTGTGTGTATATAGTCTGCTGTGTATATGTGTTCTGCTGGGAGCAGTGTGTAGTGTTTACGTGTGTGTGTATATAGTCTGCTGTGTATATGTGGTCTGCTGGGAGCAGTGTGTAGTGTTTAAGTGTGTGTGTATATAGTTCGCTGTGTGTATGTGGTCTGCTTGGAGCAGTGTGTAGAGTTTAAGTGTGTGTGTATATAGTCTGCTGTGTATATGTGGTCTGCTGGGAGCAGTGTGTACAGTTTAAGTGTGTGTATATGTGTTCTGCTGGGAGCAGTGTGTAGAGTTTAAGTGTGTGTGTATATAGTCTGCTGTGTGTATGTGTTCTGCTGGGAGCAGTGTGTAGTGTTTAAGTGTGTGTGTATATAGTCTGCTGTGTATATGTGGTCTGCTGGGAGCAGTGTGTAGAGTTTAAGTGCGTGTGTATATAGTCTGCTGTGTATATGTGGTCTGCTGGGAGCAGTGTGTAGTGTTTAAGTGTGTGTGTATATAGTCTGCTTTGTATATGTGGTCTGCTGGGAGCAGTGTGTAGTGTTTAAGTGCATGTGTATATAGTCTGCTGTGTATATGTGGTCTGCTGGGAGCATTGTGTAGAGTTGAAGTGTGTGTGTATGTGGTCTGCTGGGAGCAGTGTGTAGAGTTTAAGTGTGTGTGTATGTAGTCTGCTGTGTATATGTGGTCTGCTGGGAGCATTGTGTAGAGTTGAAGTGTGTGTGTATGTGTTCTGCTGGGAGCAGTGTGTAGAGTTTAAGTGTGTGTTTATATAGTCTGCTGTGTATATGTGTTCTGCTGGGAGCAGTGTGTAGAGTTTAAGTGTGTGTGTGTGTGTGGTCTGCTGTGTATATGTGGTCTGCTGGGAGCAGTGTGTAGAGTTTAAGTGTGTGTTTATATAGTCTGCTGTGTATATGTGGTCTGCTGGGAGCAGTGTGTAGAGTTTAAGTGTGTGTTTATATAGTCTGCTGTGTATATGTGTTCTGCTGGGAGCAGTGTGTAGAGTTTAAGTGTGTGTGTGTGTGTGGTCTGCTGTGTATATGTGGTCTGCTGGGAGCAGTGTGTAGAGTTTAAGTGTGTGTTTATATAGTCTGCTGTGTATATGTGGTCTGCTGGGAGCAGTGTGTACAGTTTAAGTGTGTGTATATGTGGTCTGCTGGGAGCAGTGTGTACAGTTTAAGTGTGTGTATATGTGTTCTGCTGGGAGCAGTGTGTAGAGTTTAAGTGTGTGTTTATATAGTCTGCTGTGTATATGTGGTCTGCTGGGAGCAGTGTGTACAGTTTAAGTGTGTGTATATGTGGTCTGCTGGGAGCAGTGTGTACAGTTTAAGTGTGTGTATATGTGGTCTGCTGGGAGCAGTGTGTACAGTTTAAGTGTGTGTATGTGGTCTGCTGGGAGCAGTGTGTAGAGTTTAAGTGTGTGTGTACATAGTCTGCTGTGTATATGTGGTCTGCTGGGAGCAGTGTGTACAGTTTAAGTGTGTGTATATGTGTTCTGCTGGGAGCAGTGTGTAAAGTTTAAGTGTGTGTGTATATAGTCTGCTGTGTGTATGTGTTCTGCTGGGAGCAGTGTGTAGTGTTTAAGTGTGTGTGTATATAGTCTGCTGTGTATATGTGGTCTGCTGGGAGCAGTGTGTAGTGTTTAAGTGCGTGTGTATATAGTCTGCTTTGTATATGTGGTCTGCTGGGAGCAGTGTGTAGTGTTTAAGTGTCTGTGTATATAGTCCGCTGTGTGTAAGTGGTCTGCTGGGAGCAGTGTGTAGTGTTTAAGTGCGTGTGTATATAGTCTGCTGTGTGTATGTGGTCTGCTGGGAGCAGTGTGTAGTGTTTAAGTGTGTGTGTACATAGTCTGCTGTGTATATGTGGTCTGCTGGGAGCAGTGTGTAGACTTTAAGTGTGTGTGTACATAGTCTGCTGTGTGTATGTGTAAAATGGTCTACATTTGCTTGTTCCTGCCTCCTGGACTGCACGGTTGACCGAATGAAAGTTTGATTTGAAAGCATTTGCAGACGTTGGTAGAAATCAGGTTTAGACTGAGAAAATCGATGGTGGGGTCTTGTGGTTAGAGGTTAGAGCTTGAGACGCTGGGTGTGGTTGTGTGTAGGGGCGTGTGCATGTGTGTGGGATGTTAGTGAGCATACATGATTTTCCAATGCACTTTCTCTTTGGTGGGTGCGCGTGAGAGTCGGCTGGTGAAACCGCCATTTCCTGTCTGAGGCGCCAACAATTCAGGTATTTTTGTACCAATGTTTTTTTTTTTAACCCCCAGCACATCGTACCTATACCTACATCAAAAAACTGGCTCTGAAGATGAGCAGACAGTGAAACAGACAGAGAGGTAGAAATAGCTTTAATTAGGCCTGTACAAGTCAAGACCAGAGAAAGAGATGGAACACTGTTGATAGGAAATAATGACTGGGTTTGCTACAAGATCACTTCATGGTCTAACGGACATATTAGGGGAAATTTGGCCAATTCCTCATCATTTCTGTGTAATTATGCAAAGTCTTTACATTCAGATGTCAGTCAAAGTGATCGGATGTCAGTTTGATGTAATTCTAGAGAAATTTACAGGGACCACATGTCTCATAAGTTTTATGTCTCCAAAAGCTCCCTCGAAGAAGATTAATATTAGGCTATTAGTAAATACCAGAGTCACTGTTTTGATATAGTTTTAATATAAGCTTTTGGCCTAAAGATCATTATTAAAACCAATTGTCCAAAAGTAAGTGAACACCACTTCTACCTATTGAGCTCAGGTATTTCAATCATACTCACCACAAACAAGCAAATCCAGTAGCCAGGTAATCTCCATAGACAAACACTGACAGTACAATTGAGAAGAGTCTTTAAATGAGCCACGCAGGATGCCATCTTTGCCACAAGTCACTTTGTGGATTTTCTGCCCTGCTAGATCTGCCCTAGTCAACTATAAGTGCTACAGTTGTAAAATGGAAAACTCGTGGGGCAACTCTAAGAGCCCACAGAGCCAGCGAGTATGACAGTGCATAGTGCATCAAATACACTGTTAACCCGTAATTAGTGTCTGTGTAAAGAGTTTGTGTAATGATTGCTTAAAAACAAAAGTTTTATTGCACTACTTAAAATGTTTTAGTAAGTTCTACTATTTTGAAAGATTAACTGAGTACACTAATATTTTAAGTTGAACAAACTTAAAACATCAGGTTTTAACTTGGACCAAGACCCTGTAGCACCTTGCCAGATTCTCATTGGTCAGTTCAATTAAGACTAGTTTGAGCTTGTTTAGTGGAGCTTGTAAAGGTTTTGAAGCTTTTTTTCTATTTTTCACTGTGAGATTTGGTGTTTTCTGCATTTAACTTCTTTTCCTTGGACAGAAACACTGTAGCACTGGGATTTCTCTACAGTGCACATTTTCTCCATTGTTTTCTTTTCTTGAAGAGCTACAGAGGACTACAATTAACCAAGGCGCCATGTTCACACTCTTTTTTTCACATTCTGGAACTTGGTAAGTTGTTTTCCATATTCAAGTCATGTAAAACTGATAATCAAACAAAATTTAACTGCTGTCTGTGTTATTTTAATGTAGGAAAATATCAACTTTTTAAGGAGACTATTTTAAAGTTTTTCACAACTTAATTTAGATTACAGAAAACTCAATGTTGAGTTGAATTAAATGGTCAGTAGGGTTGATTTTACAAAATATTTTAAGTACAAACAAATGTAGATTTTATTGTATTAAACTCAAATGATTTCTTCCAGTCTATTTGACATGTAAGTTTATTTTACTCAAACCATTTGATTTTCTCTAGTTTGCTTTACTTAAATATAATAATAATAATAATAATAATAATTATTATTATTATTATTATTATTATTATTATTATTAAGCACAACTTATCTGGGTTTACAGTGTAGTCTATACTGCTGCTCACTAAAGAGCTCCACACTGTCTCTGGAAGCAGCATCAGTACAGTACTGGATAAGGAACTTTGTGAAAAGGGTCTCTATGGCCAAGCAGCTCGATACAAGCTCAAGAGCACTATGTGCATTGCCAAATGTTGGCTGGAATGGTATAAAGCTCAATCATTGCAAGATACTACTTATCCCTGGAATTACAAGTCCTCACCATCTGCTCTGATAAGTCCTTGGTCTTTTCATCTGAAGATGCAAGTAGCCTTTGTGCGATTCTGGATGACCAAATATTAGTCTCTGCTCATATTGTGACCACACCCTGTCTACCTTGAGAGAACACCCAGATGCTGGTTCAGTGTCTTGTCATCTCAAGGCTTGTCTTCTACAACTCACTCCTGGCTGGTATTCCTGTGTAGGCCGTCAGGCCCGTGCAACTGATCCAGAATGCAGCAGCATGGCTTGACTTTCCACTACTGTGTTCACATTTTTCCTGTAGCTACCCCTGATGTTTGACTACAAAGCCAAAAATGGACCAGCCCCTTCCTACCTTATGGCAACAGCCAAAGATCAGCACATGCTTTGAGCCTTTTGAGCTTCGGCTTGACCTTCCATCCTTCAAGACACATGGAAGACAAGCAATAAGACTTTTCTTCGTCTTTTCACGTTCTGTCGCCCATGTGGTACAACAAACTTCCGCTAACAGCAGACTCTTTCGCTGTCTGGACTCTGGAGCTGTGGAAACGTGTTCTCTGGAGTGATGATTCACACCTCACCATCGTACTGTCTGATGAATCTGGGCTTCTAACAGATTGCATAGTGCCAACAGTAAAATGTGGTGGAGGAGGAATAATGGGCTGGGGTTGTTTCTCATGGGTTGGTTTCAGGATTAGCTCCAGTGAAGGGTTATGTTAATGCCACTGCATACAAACACATTACACATAATTACAACAGTTTGGGGAATGTCTTTTCCTGCTCCTGCATGCCCCTGTGCAGAAATCCAGCTTCATAAACACTTGGTTTGGTGAATTTGGTGTAAAGGAAGTCTAGTGGCCTGCACAGAGCCCTAATCTCAACCCCACTAAACACCTCTGAGATGTAATCCAGTTTCATAAACTTCATAAACACTTGGTTTGGTGAATTTGGTGTAGAGGAAGTCTAGTGGCCAGACTTACACATCCGACTTTAGTGCCTGACTTAACAAATCTTCTTTTGACTAAATGGGCACACATTTCCATGAGCACACTCCAAAATCTTATGAAAAGTCTTCCCATAACAGTGGAAGCTGATATAGCTGGACAGAGTGGGGTCAACTCCACATTAATTGTAAAGGTTTTGGTACAGGATGTCTATATATGAACTGTGTGTCATGGTCAGGTGTCCACATACTTTTGGCCATATAGTCTGCATGCAAGGTGTTATGACCCTTGTTTGTAATAGCCTTTCTCTGTGTATGTCAAGAGCCATGTTGTGTTTCTTTCCTCTGTTACGTTGTGTGAAGATGCATGATTGACCACTTGGGGGCGCCTCTCTGGTAAAAATGGCATTGAGCAGTCATTTTGGGGAGATTCATCCAGGGTTCTCTTGGCTTTTACCTGAACTGGAAGAACACCTGTCTCTTTTCTTGTATATTTGCTTGTATATCTGACAGAGGCCTGGAGAGAGAACAAACGCTCACCTTCTCTTATGGCCTGATCCTAAACCGGGTCTTAACAAAGGTGTTGTGAGGTAACATGTTTCTCAGAGATCAAATATTATTTCAGATTTATTAAATTTATTACTGGTGTAGGTTGACTGGTCATTTTGGATTGTAGGTTATAAGGCTATATATATATTTTTTTATCATAAACATTAAGGCCCTTGGTTTCTATTGCCATCACTGTAAAAAGTCTAGAAGTTTCTCAAACTAGATGTGGGCAATATGATAGTATTATGATAAACAGAATGTTTTTTCTTATGCATATTGTGAATATCATCAGTAGTTAACCCTGAACAACTGCATTGCCAAGAGGTCAATTGGTCCTGTTTAACTGGATGTAGTAAAGGCAAATAATTTCGAAACCATTAATTGTGTCTATTGATGATGTTATTGATGATGTCTTTTACCATTGTTATATAATATCTGACCATATCACACACTGTGCAAAATCTGTGAAATTCCCATTTGAGAACATTTAGAAAATACTATATTGTGGGTTTGTGACAGCATGGCATCTAGGAGAGTATCTATGATCTCATTCGAAGGGAAAGCACCTATGCAGACACAATACAAAATAAATAAAAAATGTTTTAACCCCAGACTAGTTGAAACTGTGAAAATAGGCCTACTTTTAAACTGAAACTGGTACTACTGTATTACTGTAAAACTAAAATTAAACACAAAATTGTTTGTCCAGATATTTGGAAACCACTGTATGTTATATTAATATACAATTTTTAAAACAGCTAAGTTAATTCCTCCTTCAAGACTGCTGACATTCTGCTTTAACCACACATGAGCTGAGTCTAACTTTATTTTCTATATTAGTGGTGCCACCTAGTGGAAAGAGGACTAAATCACTGCTTACTGTCATATCACTACTGCAGTGGAATTTTTGAGTCATGAAAAAGAGCCGCATTCTAGAAGTGAATGCAATTATCTATAATTGTAATTCTCAATGTTTTCATAACATACAAACAACAGTCTCCAACAACTGATAGCAGAAAACTAATTCTGATCAGATCTTATTCTGATAGCTTTTTTCCAATCTTCCAATCTGTTATACTGCATATTACACAGCCAAAAAAAAAACTGAACTCAGTCAAGAAATGAAATAGTAAATGAACACCAATAAAACATGAATGGTTCTGTTGTTTGGTGAATGTAAGTGACTTTAACCAATAAAAGTGGAAAAATAAAGGTACAATCGGGCCAAATTTAAAACATGAACCGTCTCAACATTTGGTGTGAACATGCTTATCAGCATCCTATAGTGTTGCCACCATATCTAGAGTCAAATTTCTGGCTTAAAGACCAGGACATCTTATATCTTGAAGGTGGGATAAACCTACTTTGAGTACAAGCATAGACAGCATAGACCAGCATGTCTGATGGCTAGCATAACTGGCTTAATGGCATATAGCATAATGGCTAGCGTATTACACGCTGGTGTGCTCATCAACCACAATGAACGTGCTGGGTTACCACCTAAACCACTAAGAGGCCACAGTGGAGGCCAGTATTGCGCTAATGCTAGCATGTTTGTATTTATTAGCCTGTAGATCAGTTGCTAGCAGTCATATTTGGTTGAATTCGCTTTTGGTCATCAATTCGAATCAATTGGTATTCGCTTTTATTTGGTATTTATCTTATTAAACTGTAGATACTGTTTGACTAGACGAGGACGGGTCTCCCCTTGTGAGTCTTGGTTCCTCCCAAGGTTCCTTTCTCCAGTCTTAGGGGAGTTTTTCTTGCCACTGTCGCCTCTGGCTTGCTCACTGGGGGATACATGTTGTAACTGCATGTTCTCAAACTTCTGTAAAGCTGCTTTGTGACAACATCACTGTAAAATAAAGCACTATACAAATAAACTTGAATTGAATACACAGTCGAGTCACATTATTATGACCACTGTCTACCTTGGACGGTGGTAGTTTTCATGTGGAAGACACTCTCAACCGATTTGGGTATAAACCCATCCGTGCAGATCACGTACACCATTGTCTTGAATGGGGCGGACAGGATCTTCCAGCGAGACGTGTCTAGAAATGTCCCACATTGGTTGGAAGAACATGACCAGGTCTTCCAAGTACTATCCTGGACCCCTAATTCCCCAGACTTGACCCCAACTGAGCATCTGTGGGACCACCTGGATATTTGTGTTTGCTTTATGGATCCTCCCCAATTCTCCCAATTGTATTGCAATAAGAGAACACTGATGAACATGAGCTGATATATAAAATCATAAATTCTGTCCAACCATTTTATTTCATCATCACCATTATAGTCATATAAACAACTCTACACGAGACGGGATCAACTCTTTCACGTACTTTCACTGCAAGAAATTTTTCCAAATGATTTTGGAGTATTTCTATTGGTCTGTTCATCATAAAATTAAAGGAGCTGTCATGTTCAAATCATACATGAAAATAAAAATTGAAAAAATTGAGCTGCATGTTTTTCTTTGAAGGGTGACAATATATCAGAGTGCTTGCTTGATTTGATCGGCACCCTGCTTTACTACATGCCACTGCTGGTTTACCGTCAGCCCACCCAGAGCACTGTTTTTTTGTTTTATTTTGAAAAATAAACAAATATTACAAACAACTAAGAAAATGGAGTAACAAGGTCTAGTACGAAAATTATTTTGTTAAAAATATTGTTGCTGACACTGCACGATCAGCAGGCCAACAGTGTCCAGCTGTCTTCTTGTGGTCTGGACAACTACATAATTTAATTATTAGATATTGTATCATTCACTGCTATTAAAACAGCTATTCCCAAGTTGTGGTGATTTAATAACCAGATGCTTTTGACAACAACCATGCTGTACATGCAGATTCGCTAACAGTTTGCTATAGGCTCATCTTCTGACTCAGAAGTGCCTTCAGGGTGCGTCTGAAATCTTCTACTAGTCAGTAGGTACTAGATTAGAGTCAGTACGTGCTGCTCGAGCGGCAGACTAGTAGGTAATTTCAGTAGGAGAGTTTTAGTACCACACAAGCTCAGACGTACTATGCCCGCCATATTGCCAGCGTCCTGTGACGCAAGACGTCAGACCACCACCGTAAAAGTCCTGCTATTCATTTAAAAGCTCGTTTACTGACAGATTTAGATCTTTTAGTGACTCTGATCTGTGTTTTTGTCTGATTATGTATCAGATGGTGTGGAGCTGTAGATCAGAGAAGATGAAACGGGAGGAATGTAATCATTGTTTATCTCAGCAGTAGCGCTAACTTCTGTAGCAGCAGTTCACTAGCAGTAGCTACGTACACACAGCCGACGTTCAGCTTTACACTGTTTATTTACTCCACTTTAAATTCATCCGCGGCTCCAGGTGAATCATGGGATAGCGCAGTGTGCTGTGTTCACCTACATAAAAATGCCTTCCGATTCAGTAGGTCACCCGGGTACTGTTCACCTACTACTCGATGCCTACTAGATATTCAACTAGTCGCGCTCGCCTACTGATTTACTACTGAGTAGTAGACAAGTAGGCAATTCCGGATGCACCCAGTGTTAGATTGATCTCAGTTCTTCTTGATATACAGGTCAAATGTCCTGCCTTCACAATAAGAGTCCTTATAGACTGACAAAAGGAATAAATGCTGTAGAAAATAGCTTATATATGGTGTTTGGAGAAACCACTAACAGACCACAGTGGAGGCCAGTATTACGCTAATGCTAGCATGTTTGTATTTATTAGCCTGTAGATCAGTTGCTAGCAGTCATATTTGGTTGAAGCCACTGGGATTCCTACTGGTTTGATGTAATACAGAGATTCGCTTTTCTTTGGTATTTATCTTATTAAACTGTAGATACTGTTTGACTAGAGGAGGACGGGTCTCCCTTAGCGACCTTACACTAACTCAGCAACCACAACTTACCAAGCTAGTAGGCCTGTCATGATAACAAACAATTGTAAATTGTTAATTGTCCATAGACTGCGGCTATTGAAGTATAAGCTAGACGTGGCCAAATTAGCTGATTAGATGTCTTGCTTACATACTAACATTGTACAGTCAGAGTGATACACTAGACTACTGTAGCTACACAGCTAATACACCAACAATACTCAGCTCTGCTCTCTAAACAGGTCAGCATCGCTGCAATTATACATTTACATATACTCAGCACATGCACTTAACACATTAGGCGATTATGTAATAATTGTGACAGAAGCTAGAGGTGGGTGGTAACTAGCCACAAATACTCAAGTACATGCACTTCAGTAAAATACTCATGGATGTATACTCTCCTAAGTATTTTCTAATAGTAATACTTTTTCTACTCAAATATACTATTGAGTAAATTAATCAAAATAAATTTTAGACCAAAATATCAATAAATGAAACATACAAACTTCAGTTCCTTCTGGTGCTGGATGTACTAAGAAGTTCCACTGTAGTTCTATACATTACTTGAGTAGTTTTTTTAAGTAGCAATGCGTTTACTAAGTGTTGCTTCGTCTGTCCAGGTACTGGATAATGGTTTTAGTGGTTCTGTATGAGTGGCAAAGCAGGCTGGGAGTCAATAATGTATATTAAATAATATATATTATTATTTCTTTGCTTTGGCTTGGTTAGATTTTTCATAATGACCTTAATAATATATTTTAAATATTATATATTATCATTTTCTTTGGCTTGATTACATTTTCAGGTATGACCTCTATAATATATTTTAAATATGAAATATTATCATTTAATTTGCTTAATTACACTTTTAGAAATGACCTCGTTAATATATTTTAAATATTATGTACTATTATTTCTTTACTTTGGCTTGATTACATTTTTAGAAATTACCTCAATAATATATTTTAAATATTATATATTATCATTTCCTTTGGCTTGACTACGTTTTTAAGAATGACCCTGATAATATATATTTCAAATCTTATATATTATTATTTTGTTACTTTGGCTTGATTACATTTTTAGGTATGACCTCTATAATATATCTTAAATATTGTGTATTATCATTTTCTTTGGCTTGATTACATTTTTAGGTATAACCTCGATAATATATTTTAAATATTATATATTATCATTTCCTTTGGCTTGATTACATTTTTAGGTATGACCTCTATGATATATTTTAAACATTATGTGCTATTACCTCAATAATATATATTTTAAATATTATATATTATCATTTCCTTTGGTTTGACTACATTTTTAAGAATGACCCTGATAATATATATATATATATATATATATATATATATATATATATATATATATATATATATATATATATATATATATATATATTTCAAATCTTATATATTGTTATTTTGTTACTTTGGCTTGATTACATTTTTAGGTATGACCTCTATAATATATTTTAAATATTATATATTATCTTTAGGAATGTCCTTAATAATAAATTTTAAATATTATATATTATTATTTCTTTGCTTTGGCTTGATTACCTCAATATTACCTCCATAATATATTTTAAATATGAAATATTATCATTTCCTTTGGCTTGACTACGTTTTTAAGAATGACCCTGATAATATATATTTTAAATATTATATATTATTATTTTGTTGCTTGCTTACTTTTTTAGCTACGAGCCCTATAATATATTTAAATATTATATATCATATATTATTATTTATTTACTATGGCTGGGTTATTTTGTGCGCAGCCTCGTTTTCGTCTCCTCTGCGCTCATATCCTCCTCAGCAGTGACGCGCGTGAACGCTCCCCGTATCCTGCTCGCGACACCGCCACCGTCAGCGGGAAGGCGAGGAAATAATAACCCACAATAAGGCGACAGCGGACGGGGCAGGTTGTTTTTGGATGAGCGCTACGTGGGAATAAAAGAAAGAGAGTAAGAACTGTGTACGTGTGTGTGGATACGAGCTCTGGCCGAATGCGTTAGTGAGACGGAGCAGCGAGTTCAGCTTTCATTCAGCGGTTAACGTTTATGAGACGTGGCTTCAGCTGTGGAGCTAACCGACTCCTTATCGTCTTACGATTCCTGTCAGGAACCGACGCTCCTCCTCTTAACCGTTCAGCTGGCGATGTTTTTTTAAATTACGATGCTTTATGATCTGTTTTAGGCTTACAGTACAACTCAGTTTGCTGGAAAAGCTCAACGGCTGGCTTTCTGAAGTTAGCTTCTCATACGAATTCGCCGGTCCACCTTAAATGGTGCAGCAGTTACCTTGAGACAGTTAAGGTGGACCGGGGGAAATTCGAATAAGAAGCTAACTTCAGCCACGTCTTTCTTCAGGTTTACGCTCAGTAATGCCTCTCTGTTGTGTCCTAAACCACAGTGAGGCTAGTTTAGCTGTGTATGTGTCATAAAGCCAGTGAGATAAAGAGAGCTGGTACTTGCTAACCTGGAGAAGAGGGCTGTGGTGATGTGACTGTATTGTCTGTGGAAAGCAGCTGTAGCTGTAGAAGCTTTGCTAGTGTGTTGGTATCTCTCCTGTATAAACATATACAGTGTGCCATGTATACAGAAGTGAAGTTATAGCCTTGTTTCTTAAACATTGGCTGTCCACAGTAGCCCAGGAGTGACCTGAAATGGCTCTTTATCTGATGGTGCTGGATGCTGGTTCTCCTCAGTAGGGCATTGGCTTTGGTGAATCATGCAAGTCTGACAGCAGTGCAGTGGTGGTAGTGGTCACACCAAGCCAACAGCTGTCAGGCAGCTAGAAAAGCCACTAAATGAAAAAAAAACCCAACTTGATACAAAGGAATAGTATATTTTTATATAAGGAACTGTCACCCCTCTCTCGCCCACCGGTATTGCACTGTCATGTGTTTTTTTCCAGCTCTTAATGCACCTCAAGGGCTAAATCTGATTATGTGAGTCAGAGCAGGGACGTATAAAGCTGCAGTGCAGGTGGGCTACAAGGCTGAAGGTGGGCTACACTGAAAAGTGTCTGTGTGCTGTACTATGTGTATGCTGTATGTGCTGAGTCTCAGTGGCTAATGGGTCTTGAGTGGCTAATGTAATGGAACAAGTATATCAACAAGGGGTCATTTGGGTTTAAGCCGCCTGTGAATTCTTTTCTTGATATTTAGGCACAGTTTTATAACAGGCATGGAATATTTTATGGCTGAAAGATGAGTCAGTGTGGAGCTGAACTTTTTAGAACACGTCAACGATGTCCATGTTCTGCATATGAGACATCACAACCATTCAAGCTTCGTGCAAGAAAAAGTAGATACTCTGGTCTTTTTAGCCAGAGAAAATCAGGCCTGCGATTTAATGTAGTGATGGGCCGATCCAGTGTTTTTCAGTTCCGATCCGATACCGATACAAATACAGATATAAGGGCTCTTTAGTTTATTATCATTGGTACTAAGTTTAAGGTTACATAAAGAAGCTGAAATAGACACAGCACTTAGAAGAGTACACACATGCATTTAATATAAATGCATTCCAAAGGCATATACAAACACAATAGTTTTCTTTCATATCAAATATTTAAAACACAAAACTGAAATAAACATCTTATGTATCAAAAACCTTTCTAGTATGCTAAAAACAACAATATGACTGACTGCATGATCTAAACAGTTTGAGTATTAAGAAAATTGTATCAGCAGCAACTTCAACAAGATTTCAAATAGTTGAAATAATGTGCAAAACTAAATAGAAATGAAATAGAAAGTGGATCAGTAAGTGGATCGGCCGCATTCGCCCGATATCCGATACGTTACATTACATCAATATCGGCCCCGATACCGATATTGTATCGGATCGGTCCCATCTCTAATTAAATGCATAGAAAATAATTGCATTTCAATCACAGGTCCTGTCATTTAGCCCTAGTATATGTACAGAGTATATGTACAAATAGTGTGGTTTCTGAGACCGAGGATTTGAGAGTTTTGGATGGTTATTAACTGAGCATACTCTTATTAAAAACTCTTGAAGATGTATTAGATTGTGTATATCCTGCAAAAATCCAAGATGCTCACAGGATATGTCACCAGAAGTTAAAAGTTTAGGGGTGACAGGGACACAAAGATGGCATAAGTGTAAACATATTTAGCCTCTGATGAGTAGATCAAGTCCACCTGAGATCAAACTCAAGCTTCAGTGGAAGAAATAAATGAGGACAATCTTAAATTTGTATAGACAGTGATTTGAACTTCAGCATAGGTGTGTGCAATGTCTATCGTCTCCGATAATATCTGAATTGCCGCTGTAACGATGCGTGAACAATCAGAACGTCTCAACTCCACTCGCTTTAGTACAGGCTGCTGCGAGTGTGCACTGAGAGTGCCCATACTGTGTGCTTATAGGCTAAGGCTAGCATAGCTGCCTAAACTACACACCTAAAGCTGAAAGTGAGTGAACACACTGTACCAGGAGAAGAAACTCAGACACCACCAGCCTTGCAGTCTACAGCCTTAGATTTAACTCCTAGGCGAGGATCATCTTTACTCGTGTGGAGCTGGTCTGGATCTGAAAAGACTGATGTTGCTCAGAAGACGGTAGTTTACAGACTTTGTAAGAAAACAGCTGTTAAAGATCCACACAGCTAACCTGTTCATCATCTCCCAACAAACCACCACACAGAGTATGAGGAGTATGAAGAGAGTATGAGGAGTATGAAGAGAGTATGAGGAGTATGAAGAGAGTATGAGGAGTATGAACAGAGTATGAGGAGTATGAACAGAGTATGAACAGAGTATGAGGAGTATGAACAGAGTATGAACAGAGTATGAACAGAGTATGAACAGAGTATGAACAGAGTATGAGGAGTATGAACAGAGTATGAACAGAGTATGAGGAGTATGAACAGAGTATGCAGAGTATGAACAGAGTATGAACAGAGTATGCAGAGTATGAACAGAGTATGAACAGGGTATGAGGAGTATGAACAGAGTATGCAGAGTATGAACGGAGTATGAACGGAGTATGAGGAGTATGAACAGAGTGTGAGGAGTATGAACGGAGTATGAACGGAGTATGAACGGAGTATGAGGAGTATGAACGGAGTATGAGGAGTATGAACAGGGTATGAGGAGTATGAACGGAGTATGAGGAGTATGAACAGGGTATGAGGAGTATGAACAGAGTATGAACAGAGTATGAACGGAGTATGAACAGAGTATGAACGGAGTATGAGGAGTATGAACGGAGTATGAGGAGTATGAACAGAGTATGAACGGAGTATGAGGAGTATGAACGGAGTATGAGGAGTATGAACAGAGTATGAACGGAGTATGAGGAGTATGAACAGAGTATGAGGAGTATGAACAGAGTATGAACGGAGTATGAGGAGTATGAACGGAGTATGAGGAGTATGAACAGGGTATGAGGAGTATGAACGGAGTATGAGGAGTAGGAACAGGGTATGAGGAGTATGAACGGAGTATGAGGAGTATGAACAGAGTATGAGGAGTATGAACAGAGTATGAACGGAGTATGAGGAGTATGAACAGGGTATGAGGAGTATGAACAGGGTATGAGGAGTATGAACAGAGTATGAGGAGTATGAACAGAGTATGAACGGAGTGTGAGGAGTATGAACGGAGTGTGAGGAGTATGAACGGAGTATGAGGAGTATGAACGGAGTGTGAGGAGTATGAACGGAGTGTGAGGAGTATGAACGGAGTGTGAGGAGTATGAACGGAGTGTGAGGAGTATGAACGGAGTATGAGGAGTATGAACGGAGTGTGAGGAGTATGAACGGAGTGTGAGGAGTATGAACGGAGTGTGAGGAGTATGAACGGAGTGTGAGGAGTATGAACAGGGTATAAACGGAGTATGAACGGAGTATGAGGAGTATGAACGGAGTGTGAGGAGTATGAACGGAGTATGAGGAGTATGAACGGAGTGTGAGGAGTATGAACGGAGTGTGAGGAGTATGAACGGAGTGTGAGGAGTATGAACGGAGTGTGAGGAGTATGAACGGAGTGTGAGGAGTATGAACAGGGTATGAACGGAGTATGAACGGAGTATGAGGAGTATGAACAGGGTATGAGGAGTATGAACGGAGTATGAGGAGTATGAACAGGGTATGAGGAGTATGAACAGAGTATGAACAGAGTATGAACAGAGTATGAACAGAGTATGAACAGCTTTGGGAGCGCGCCGTCCAAGATAGACCTAAACCAGCCAAAACACACACTTCAGCGGAGTCATTCAGTAACAAAGAGCCTAAAGAAGATAACGCTGGGATTGGTTCAATGGGACAACATATACATTTGCTGAGCAGACTGAGCTGTTTGATTGGTTTATTATGTTCAGTGCAGTCATTTTCCCATTTCCTCACCCTTTCAGTTATTTAAGTGTTTGCTAAATGCCACCTTATATTCTTATATTATTTATGCTTTTTATTATTATTATTATTATTATTATTATTATTATGTGAGTTTCTCATAATATACACTATAAGAGAGCTTAAATGCTTCTGTGTTGTTTGCAGGACCGTGTAGGGGATATAAGAAGTATGGATGGCTATGGGTAGGTAGTGCTTCCTTCTAATCCTCTTAATGCCACTTCCTTCTGCTCACCTTTGGGAAAATGCTGCGCGTATGATTTCTTTAATGGACTTCATCCATGTTTTATTGATTTCACAACATTTATGTTATATTGCTGCCCTTTAATATTATATTCCAGCTTCTCCAGCGATATGTTCAGTGGGCGGCAGGTTCTGGGTGAGGACCGCTCGGTCATGGCCCGCATGCAGAAGAAGTTCTGGAAGACCAAGCAGGTTCTGATCAAAGCCACAGGAAAAAAGGAGGACGAGTATGTGGTGGCGTCAGATGCGGACCTAGATGCTAAATTGGAGGTAAGAAAGGAAAAGAACATGATGGTCAGGGGTCTTGATCCTGCCATTCTGTTGTGTTTAATCTCATCCATTCCTTTAGGGCCATTTCCAGGATGGTCGATCTCCAAGACCAGGACTATGTACCCCTACTGTTGGTTAACAGGACTGCCTGTAAGATGTTTAGCAACACTTTTCAAAAGTAGATATTCCTTCTAATTAGTAAGTAGAAGGTGGCTTACAATGCTGCACACAACCCATATAATCTCAATAGAAAAGCATTAAAGTTTGGGATGCTTTGGTGCAGTCGAACATGAGCCTATGTTGACACTAAGCCCAGTGCCGTGGATCATCTCCCCAACGTGGGCTGAAAAGTTGTGCAACTGCATTCTTTGGAGCTCAATCCATACCTTCCTAATCATCCAAGATCAGCACCTGACCACTAATGCTCTTGTGGCTGAATATGATGAGATCCTCGCAGCAATGTTACAACATTTAGTATACATCCTTTCCAGAAGCTTAGACAGTGTTACTGCAGTAATTGGGGAAAAACTCCCTAATAATACCCCAATTTATATTAATACCTCCAATGTAGTATGAGCATATATCCACTAGGGGTGTAAGAAAATATTGAATATCTGGATGTTATGTTTCGTGATTCTGTATCGATTTTCAAAAACACAGTATCGATACACAGATTCCTGGCAGACAGTAATTCATTGTGTGTTGTGTTTAAACCTCTGACCACTAGATGGCAGTGTTGTAATCCATTGTCAGCTCCCCTCCAACATTAACAAGCAGCACAAGGACGCAATGCTATAGTAAGCATTGTCAAACCTGTTCATATCGTGGTGTGTTTTAATAGTAGGATTTGAAAAAACACAATATATCACTTTGCTTGCAATATCGCAACATATTGCGATATATTGAGTCGTAACTGCTGTATCATGGTACGTATTGCATCACCAGGTTCTTGCAAATTCACAGCCCTAATATCTACAGACTTGTTGTTACAAACCGTGTGTGCTTCCAAAACCCACACCATGCAATACATACATTGTTTTGGTAGCACTGGCATGTGTGTGTGTGTATATATATATGTATATATATATTTATATATGTATGTATTAGCGATGCACCAATACCACTTTTTCTTTACTGATACTGAGTACCAATACCGATACTAGCTCTGACTTAAATGCTTGATATATGGCTATAAATCCTGATATATATAGTGTTCCACTTTTTATATCTTGTATTTTTTATGTCTTATCCTGAATAAGATATAATAACCTTGAAATAACACCATTTAATGGTTGAGTAACTGCACATTAAAAAGTTTCAGAGCTATGAAAAAATAAAAATTGCCACAATGCAGAAACATGTGCAGCCATTTAGTCTATAAGCTTCATGGTATCGGCGCTCTCTATTGCTGATACCGATGCTGTGTGTAAGTGCCAGTATCGGCGCCAATACCGATACAGTATGTATGCCAGTGCTACCAAAACTGTGTATGTGTATCTCATTGTGTGGGTTTTTGGTAGCACTGGCATAAAGGTTCTTCCAGATGTTTACACTTCTTAGGATATTGCACAACTGTGTCTGTCACAGTCACCTGTTGCTGTTATTACCTTTCCCAGTCTAGTTACCTGTTAATCTGTTTTTCTAGTCTGTTGAGAGCTACTCAATTTTGACGTCCAGTAACCAAGATGGCGGATTTTGGGTTGCGCTCAAGTTGCATACAATGAACACAAAAAAAACATCTAAATTATTAATGGCATTAATTTATACGGCGGTCACTGTATGTGTGTGGAAGGCCCTGCTCTGTATATTATTTATTGATGATGTTGCTGTGTTTCACTGATGTTTGTTTGATATAGGTTGGGTTTGGCAAGATGCAAGTTCTATTGATGATCTTTTTAGATGTTTGTGAGGGAGTTGGGAAGTAGAAGTAAAGCGGGGGTGAGAGAGATGGAGAGAGAGAGAGAGTGAGCAAAGGCTCTTATCTTTGGCCTCTTCCTCCAGTTAGCCTCTCTGTCTTTCATATCACAGTCACTCAATCTGAAAAGCCTAGTGGCGATGAGCAAAAGCCTGTCTAACTGCCACTCTCTGTCTCCCTCTCACCCTCCTCCTCCTCTCTCTCCCCCTCCCTCTCCCTCTCTCTCTCTCGTGTGCTAGTTATATCTGTGGATGTGATTGATAATGTGGATGACTCAAGGCGATCTTGTCTGGTTCTGTTTTGAGGCATCTGCTGCTCTGTACTGTCTGATAGCAGAGCCTTCACTACAGCCTCTGCTTTTGATTGTTTAGAAGAACAAAGCATCTCTTTCTCTTATTGACGATTTCCCCGTCTCTCAATTTCTCCTCATGCTGGACTATGTTGTGGTTCAATGGAGAAGAGGAGGTGAAATGATGTAGGATGGCTGCTCCTGGATGAAAGATTGTGTAGAGAGAGAGAGAGCGCTGTCTCATGTTTGAGGCTGGTGGTTGAAACATTTCCTGAATATGCAACTACGGATGCATTGACATGAGTATTGTTTGCAGATCTATTGTGTATCTACTGTTACTGATACATAAACGTTTCTGAAATAAGAGTGCATCAGCTGTGTTATCATTGGCTTAGCAAGTTTAATCACCTGTGATGCCACAGCCATCCGTATCTAGGAGTCCAGTAGAAGACTTTTGGCCTTGCTCTGTCTCTGGTTGGGTAGGATGGCCCTCTTTCTCCCCATCACTCAAAGCGATGAGCCCCTGTGGACGCAGGGCTGTGAACTTTTTGGAGGAATTTGTTGGTGGGAGATTTGGAGTGACATAGAGTGACAGTTAGAAACTCACTCCATTTACACTGCAGATGGAAACCAGATAAACAAAACAAACATCTTCCACAGAGAAACAACCAACCAAGTTTTAGAAAAAAAGCTAGCATTTAGCTGGGCTTCATGGGCACGTAGTGGCAACTGCTCAACTTTTTTCCGAAACAAGTGAAGCCTTTATTTTAATGGGGTACAGTGGGCGGAGTCTTTCTCTGTTGACAACCAATCAGCAATACAAAACACCTATCATCTGATCAGCAGTGCTTACTTACTGTATGTTCTAATTCTTGGATCCTATTCAAGATCATGTTCTTGAATAGAATTTTGAAACATCAGACTGAATCACTGGAGTCTCCGGCCAATGCAGGAGAGTTGGCAGCCCTGGTACACAGCTAACTGTTACAGTACCCAAAACCAAAACCCAGTTCTAAAAATTGTGTAGAACGTAGGACTACGATTAGCCACATTTACACACAGCGGAATTTGACCTCTGCATTTAAACCCATCCGTGCAGTGAAACACCCACATATACACACACTAGTGAACATACACACTAGGGGGGCGGTGAGCACACGTACCCGGAGCGGTGGGCAGCCCTTATCCACAGCGCCCGGGGAGCAGTTAGGGTTAGGTGCCTTGCTCAAGGGCACTACACTCATGACTTGCCGGTCCCGGGGATCGAGCCGGCGACCTTCCGGTCACAAGACCGGATCCCTAACCTTCAGGCCACAACTGCCCTAGTGCCATAAGCAGGTGCCATAGTTTTACACAATAAATGCTCCAATATAAAGTCGGTAAAGTCTGTCAGTTGCATCCAACTCTTAAAGTATAAGCCATAAGTGGTGAGATTATGTGTAGTTCACACTACACGATTTTAGCCTGTTTTTAAAAAGCTCTGCTCGGAGGCAAATCGCCAACCACTCCGCGCTCGCTCAATCGTGTAGTGTGAACTGCTGAAAGACGCTCGCCGACCTGTCACCAAGTGCTCGCCGACTAATCGCAGACGCCCGGCAAACGTCTAGCATGTTTAATATCTAGGCCAGTCGGCGACTGTGAGTCAACAGCAGCGTCTAGCTACAGCCAATGGGATCACAAAGAGAGAGAACTGCGTCACCGTTCTCGCAATTACTCTGCGGCTGCGGGCGACACGTACGTTTTCATTGAAAAACATTTACCTCCAGCTCTCTCTGCAGAACAGACAGTCCCTGCTGACCCCGTGCCTTCATCCAACTTCGTACCTTTTTCTTCTTTCTTGCAGATCAGCTCAGTGACAACTTGTACTGCTGGCTTGTTGGCGTCCGGTTTGGAAATAGTGTATGTTCTACGTGGTGTCGTTAGCTCTCACGTGTTTAGTTTTGGTGTGTTCTCGTGACAAAAAACGTGTTTTTGGACTGAAGCCAGAGGAGTCGGCGATTCTCCAGATTGAAAGTCGTGTAATTATGGACCCCGTGTTGCCGATCAGTCTTGTAGTTTGAAAGCTAAAAAAAATGAAAACTCGTGAATACAGCTCAACCATTCACGTAGTGTGAACGGCACAAAAACCTGACGACTCAAACAGTCGTGTAGTGTAAACCTGGCATTAGCTGATTAGATATCATGCTGGCTTGTATTGTTTGATTACTAGCTAATGCTGTTTGCACAGTGATACACTACACTGTTGTAGCTACACAGTAAATACACCAACATTACTCAACGCCGTCTTCTAATCAGGTCAGCATCGTCTCAATGGTTCATTGTACTGCTTTCTTTTGTCAGTTTATATGCTCAGCACTTTCACTTGTTGCAGCAGTTTAATTTAACAAATGTTAAAATTTATTGTGGTCTTAAGTAATTATGATCATCCAGACTAATTGCCATTAGGTGATAATTTAATAACTATGACAACCCTATTCACAGAACATGCTCACAGAGTGTCTTGTTCCATTAAACAGAGTGTGAAATGAGCTTGAGCTTGATGTTTATCTGCACTTTTCTGCTACGCTTAATACGTGCTGTAGCTGCGCTGGGCTATCTTGCCTCAAGGTACATCCTGGTTTACACATCATTTGGCAGATTTCTCTAATGAATGAGCATACAGAGTGTCTTTTGTGTCTGCGTGTGGGAGATACTGATATTGAACGGTAATTGGCCACTGAACCACGACCGTAGACTTTATGTCTCTAAACTGGTGCCGTTTCTGAAGATGGGGAGGACGTGTTTAAAATACAAAAGTCACTGTCCTCCAGCAAATCATACGAGCACAGAGCTGGCATGTTTCCAGCAGTTCACAGGAAGATCTCTTCACTAGTAACACGAGCGAAGAAAAACAAAAATAAGCAGCGTTCCTCAAAGCACAATCATCCATCCATTCAAACTTGGAGACCGCTATAAAACATAAAAGAACAGTTAAAGCTCAAATCAGGTTTACTTCTAAAGTAAACCAGATTTAGAAGGCTACAAGGCTAGTTGGCATCACGCCCTTGTTGTGTAATCTGTAATAGTCATGCTTGGGTGGTTTATGTCATTGTATGATATATAATGTTATCTGTATAAAGCAGTAGTAGCAGTAAATTAATATTCAGTCCATATAAAATTATAAAATAAAGTAAAATTAATACATAGTGTATATGAAGTGATAATAATTATGCAATAATAAGCATAAATGTTATTTATTATTCAGTAAGAGAGTAATATACTGTCACATGAACCACAAATGAATTGCATTATGGTGCTACAGAGATGTCAAAGCTTTTAAGGCTGTTCTATCTGTGAATCGCTGTCATGTACACTACCTTAAGTACACTAATGTAAGTGTATCAGATGATTTTTAATGAATAAAAATGTTTGTATTAAAACCTATTTTTGTATAGAGGCTTATTTTGCATATAGTCCTATTATCAGCAATTCTCAGTCCTCTGTCTAAATCTCCTGGTACGGCCACCAATCCAAGTTAAGGATGTTATTGGACTAATTGGTTGTTAGACACTCTTGCTCAATTGTGATGCACAGCTGAAAAACATTCTACTAATAAGTGAGTATAAAAGGGAACAACATTCTAGGTTAGTTTAGTATCTGAAGATCAGCAGTTGATGGCTTGCTGACCGACTCACAATGACCAGAAAGAAACAACTTTCTTTAGAGACCCGTCAGTCCATTGTTGTGTTAAGGAAGAAGATACTCCATTAAAAACAAGAACATTTCACTGTGATCCCAAACTTTTGAGTGGTAGAGGACAACCAGCAGATCTTTCGTCAGCTACACTTATTTTGAATGCGCCAAACTACAAAATTTCAGAGCTGCACTGTCACTTACAGTGCCTCAGGTATAAACCTAAATTTAGACAGTCAGTCTGCCTCACCGTTCCTCAAAGCACATCATCCATCTATTGAAACCTGCAGCACGCTATAAAACATAAAGGCTAAAATCAGGCTTACTTTTTAAGTAAACTAGATTTAGAAGGCTACGAGGCTGATTGGCATCGTGCCCTTGTTGTGTAATGCTTGTGTGGTTTGTGACGTTGTATGATATAATGTTATCTGTATAAAGCAGTAGTAGCAGCAGCAGCCATCTGAATCAACAACCCAGAATTGTGTCTGTCCATTTTTAAATCTCATCCAAGCCTGCATTCAGAAACACTGTAGGTTTAAACTGAAATATTGATTTGAACTGTATCCACTTAATCAAAGTACTCTATACTAGTGTTCATCAAGGTTTTGACTGAGCTAGAGCAGCTCTGTGTGTGTGTGTGTGTGTGTGTGTGTGTGTGTGTGTGTTAATCAGTAACGTGGACACACTGCTCACCTGCAGAAGGTCACACCAACGGCAACACACCCTGAAGCACCTAAAGGAACTGTTCAGCATAAAAAAAATCCAAATGTAGTTTATGTGTTTAAATATTGCATGAATGTTGAATGAAGCTAAAAATGTAAATTCTATGGGTAAATATCAGGCCTGGCTGTTATTACTGTGTCAGCTCCACTACACCACCGGGCTAACCACTATACCACCATACTAACCACTACACCACCATACTGACCACTACACCACCATACTAACCACTACACCACCATACTAACCACTACACCACCTACTAACCACTACACCACCATACTAACCACTACACCACCTACTAACCACTACACCACCATACTAACAACTACACCACCATACTAACCACTACACCACCATACTAACCACTACACCACCGTACTAACCACTACACCACCATACTAACCACTACACCACCGTACTAACCACTACACCACCGTACTAACCACTACACCACCGTACTAACCACTACACCACCGTACTAACCACTACACCACCATACTAACCACTACACCACCATACTAACAACTACACCACCTTACTAACCATTACACCACCATACTAACCACTACACCACCATACTGACCACTACACCACCATACTAACCACTACACCACCTACTAACCACTACACCACCATACTAACAACTACACCACCATACTAACCACTACACCACCATACTAACCACTACACCACCATACTGACCACTACACCACCATACTAACCACTACACCACCATACTAACCACTACACCACCTACTAACCACTACACCACCATACTAACCACTACACCACCTACTAACCACTACACCACCATACTAACAACTACACCACCATACTAACCACTACACCACCATACTAACCACTACACCACCGTACTAACCACTACACCACCATACTAACCACTACACCACCGTACTAACCACTACACCACCGTACTAACCACTACACCACCGTACTAACCACTACACCACCGTACTAACCACTACACCACCATACTAACCACTACACCACCATACTAACAACTACACCACCTTACTAACCATTACACCACCATACTAACCACTACACCACCATACTGACCACTACACCACCATACTAACCACTACACCACCTACTAACCACTACACCACCATACTAACAACTACACCACCATACTAACCACTACACCACCATACTAACCACTACACCACCGTACTAACCACTACACCACCATACTAACCACTACACCACCGTACTAACCACTACACCACCATACTAACCACTACATCACCATACCAACCACTACACCACCATACTAACCACTACACCACCGTACTAACCACTACACCACCATACTGACCACTACACCACCATACTAACCACTACACCACCGTACTAACCACTACACCACCATACCAACCACTACACCACCATACTGACCACTACACCACCGTACTAACCACTACACCACCATACTAACCACTACACCACCATACTAACCACTACACCACCATACTAACCACTACACCACCGTACTAACCACTACACCACCATACTAACCACTACACCACCGTACTAACCACTACACCACCATACTAACCACTACATCACCATACCAACCACTACACCACCATACTAACCACTACACCACCATACTAACCACTACACCACCATACTAACTACTACACCACCGTACTAACTACTACACCAATACATATAACAATACAATTAATACATGGTGTATATGAAGTAATAATAATAATAATAATACATTTTATTCAGTATTCAGTAAGAGAGTAATATACTGATTCTAAATAGTTGCTAAGCAGCAAAACTGCCACGCTGTGTCAAGCTACAAAGTTCCAGAGGTGAGCCGCCACTTACAGTGGCTCTGGTATAAACCTAGCTTCAAACAATCAGACGGCCTCAGTTGCTGAAAGTGCTCCAAAGTAAGACACCACAGTTCAGCAGACTAGAGGCAGGACATCATTGTGAGTGAGGAGTATGTTATTTGTAATGTATTTGTGAAAAGAGTATACCAAATATTGGATATTACTTAGCCTTGTGTGGGGCTGCGCGGGTGAGAGCGGGCCGAAATGTTTACGTTGCGGGCGGGAGCGGGATTATAAAAACAGTCCCACACAGACCTCTGCCGTGGACACAGTGGGGGTGCTTATCAGAATACTAGGCAACGACACAGGACAAGTCACTGCTGTGTGTGTGTAAATGAAGTACAACCAGAACTAGACTTTCAGATCTCATAGGATTTCTTATATATACAAACATGTAATAAACCACTACTGAATGATTTCATTGCTGTTATTCAGTGCAAAACAGAAGAAGCAGACTTCAGGTACCAAACATGTTTTAAGTGATTGACCACTTTTAAAGTCATCAGATGAGTTTGTTGGCCGAAGTGCACTTAAAATAAAAGCTAAATTTGTTCTGTGTTGTAGTTTTCAGTCTTTCTCTCTGCAATCTCTGTCTATTCTGAATGTAGCACAGAGTGTTCTCGAGGTCTGAGTAGGTGCATTGGTTGTATTTTAAAGAAAGCTGGTCTATTTTTGCTCACTCTTTTTCCTGATTCCGCCTCGTTACTAGAGAAGTCTTCCTGCTGTGAGCTGCAGAAGGCCTGTAAACAGCTTCAATGAGAGCAGCACAACCTTCATGACTCATTTATACAAGTTCCGCTACTCAGAGTTGAATTTCATTTCTTGGTAGAACACACACACACACACACACACACGCTCACCTACCTGCAGGTACCTTACCTCAAGCAAAGTGGACTTAAAATGATTTGTCACCATAACAACCAGACGGACAAGGCTATTTTTTGTGCCTGGCCGTTTTTTTTAGAGACAGGTAGCTGGAGAGAGAGAGAGAGAGAGAGAGAGAGAGAGAGAGAGAGAGAGAGAGAGAGAGAGAGAGAGAGAGGCTCAGTGAGTTGGCATTCCTGAGTTGCAGGAAGGCCATGACTGAGTGTAACAGACGAAGATATATATATATACATATACATACACCTACATACATATTAGAGATGGATCGATCAGCGTTTTTGAGGCCGATTCCGATCGCCGATCACCTTTCAATGCGATCGGCCGATAGCTGATACCGATAGAGGGCGGGGCTATGTGCCACGACAGGGCTACACATAGTTATTAGCGCAAGCAAGTCATGAAACATGGTCTAAACTGGTTTATTACCATTTTTTATGAGCTCATTTGAAACAGCATAATATTTATAACAAAATTATCAGTAAATAAACAAAGTAAATCAAACAAATATCTCCAAATACTGTAATCATTATATTTAGACCCTTAATTTAAACCTAAAAAAGTTAATTAAATAAATACAGTAAAAACTGCAGTCATTAAACGAAGACTCTGTTATTTTAAACTAAATCTGTAATCATTAAATGTAGATCTTGAATTGTTGCTGCTGTTCTGTCCGTACTGGTCAGTTCTGGTCTGCACGGTTCTCTGGGTTGCGGTTCTCTAGCTGCGTGTGCTAGCTGTGAATACTCACTGTGTTCAGCTGTGTGCAGTGCTGTATCAGATTAGTAGTTAAATGTCTTTGTTTTGGTTCCTCAACGAGAAACGCTGATTTTACACATTTTAAAAACGTCCTGGATGAGCCTGTCACGGTAAACACTGCCAGGCAGACATGATTGCTTTCAGCGCATTTTTTTTCTGCGACGTTGCTGCTCTGTCAAAAATGAAAGGGTGTGTGTTTCCACCTAGCGATTCAGATAGGAATTGCAGGGAGGGGGTCCTTCTCTTTACTGGATGAAACACTAGCTGGAAATAAAGAAATTAGGCTCATTTGTTTAACGCCATCGAGATCGGCTCTAAATCTGAGAAATATCGGCTGCATATTTTGATTAAAAATCGGCAGATACCGATACATAGCCGATTGATCTTTCCATCTCTAATATTTATGTGTGTGTGTGTATATATATATATATATATACACACTATTGTCTGTAAAGAGTTTAAATTCCATTTTTATTTACTGCCATGTTAATTGCCTGTTAAAGGTCTATATTCCACATTTTTCTTGGCAATCCAATTATGTTTTTGTGATTATATGTATAAAATTTATTTTTTATATGATCATTTTTCAAACTCTCTTTATCCCTGCGCTGTGTCCATACTGCAACTCTCTTATAACTATAGTGTGAGTGGGTGGTGCCAAACTACTGAAGCCTCAATACGGCCATTATTGTAGTTTTTGTTTCTTTAAAATAGTGACTTTACAGGAGAGATCAAAAACAGTCTTAACCTTTAATGTAAGTCAATGGAACCAGCTTTTGAAGGAAAATCATTTAGCAGTACAATTACAGGCTAACACTTTTATACCTTTATAAGCTTGTCCTGATTACTGGCAAAACCCTAATGTTTATAAATGCTTAATACAATAGTCATAAAGGCTGCTTTGGCTAAGTTTGATTTTGAAAACAGACAATTGCAGTCTTCATAGCGAATGAGTTATATAAGCGTTTATAAACGTTTGTGTAGGGTTTTGCCAGTTCTCATGAAAGACTTATGTAGGCACCAACTGTATGCTCGGATTAGTGGTTCTATATTATACATTCATATATGAATTCACTGTGTCTGTGGGCCAAGAGCTGGGGAAGTGTGTCAGATCAGGTATGAACTGGAAATTCAATGTAATTATGTGTGTGATTCTTAATTTCTCTCTGTTTGTTTGTTTTTTTTTCTCAACAGTTCTTTCGGTCGATACAGACCACATGCACAGAGCTGCTAAAAGTGATAGAAAAATACCAGCAACGGATCACACGTGAGTGCAAACACACACACACACAAAGCAAAGCTGACAGTTAACATCATTACTTTTATATAATTTTACTTTTATAAAATCATAACACTGATATCTTACTAATAACTAATAACTCATAATTGGAAGCCAGTACACGTCTAGCAAACATAGCTTTAAACCGTTGTGCACATATAAAATCCGAAAAAAGGACTTACTTAAGGATTTAGTGACAGTTCTTAATGTTACACACTGATTGGTAGATTTTGGGACACAATTTCTTCAAAACTATGGGATCCATCAGGATCTCACCATGTGGTCCTGAGGGACGGGGATGCAGTCTGTTTGACTTCCTGCTGTAAAATGTAGGGTGTGGCTAAATGTGGGACAGTATTAACAGTGTTGACTGTTTATTATCATCATTAGTTTTAATTAAAATTAAACTTGATAATTCTTAACCTTTTAACCCCCCCACCCAGCCACCTCCTAGTATTAACCCCCCATGTAAGGTAGTAGCTTAACAAATAATGTAGTAGTTAAATAATAATGGAATCTTTGTGAATATTTAAGGTCCGAGTAATAATTGTTTGCTACCAGATTATTTTAGTGTTGGACCTCAGTGTGAACTACTTCAGCAGAATGGTCTCCATATGGATAGTTAGATGTTTTGTGTTGTTTTATCTTTGACAGTAAACTAAACATGTCATTTGACCGAGCATGCTACAGTGCGACTCAGCCTAATAGTAGAGGCATGTAGTGTTGACTGCTCTACTCTCTGACCTGCAGACCTGTCTCAGGAGGAGAATGAGTTAGGCCTGTTCCTGCGTTTCCAGGCCGAACACGACAAAACCAAAGCCGGAAGCATGATGGAGGCCACCAGCAAAGCTCTCTGCAGCTCCGCCAAGCAGAGGTACACACCCACACATGATAATACACTCGTATGTTTGCACACTTCTTTGCTTACACACTTGCTCTTTGGTCTACTTAAAAGCTAAGCTAGATTAGCTAAAAATGTGTCTATGCCAAATGTGGCTCGTGAGTGGCACTTGAGTAACCTTGAGATAAACCTCCAGGCCTACATGGATTTTTGCAACCTGCTAGTAAACCCATAGACGAAGATGAACAATAATAATAATAATAATAATAATAATAATCAGATAACTACCAAAGTCTGGTGATTTATCAATTTTTGGCATGCATATACATGAAGTTTGCATTTTAGTATTGAGTCGGTGCTAGGGCTCGGTCAACGCATCGATGTAGTCGATTACGAAATTCCGTCTACTGAAAGCATTTATTTATCTGTGAGCATCTAAAGTTGTGGGAGTATTTCACAGAAACACAGATTTTACAATTATTAACATGTAAAGGCTGATTTATACTCCGTCTGTGTGCGTTTAAAGTGATATAGCAGCCACTGCCCTCACACTTCTCTGCGTCAGCTCCGTTAACATGGTTGCTGAGTCCAGTAGAGGGCAGTTTAGAGTAAATCAAACATGGCGATGGTAGAGGAGCTTGTAGTTCTTTATTTAGTTCAAAAACTACAAAAAACACTGTTTGTCTCTGTGTAACGATGCATCGAGTCAGTTAACTGAGCTGACTGAGACAGTTAATAATCGATGCAAATGTGCCACGACTGATATTGATTGAGATGTAAATGAATCGCCAACCTTTTGAAACAGCAGAGGGCGCAGGCGTGGTCTACCAGGACATGGGCCACATATATATGTGTGTGTGTGTGTGTGTGTGTTTTATTTATATATATAATTATGTATGTATGTATGTATGTATATATATTATGTATGCATGTGTGTGTGTGTGTGTGTGTATGTATGTATGTATATATATATATATATATATATATATTTGTGTATATATATATATATATATATATATATATATATATATATATATATACCAGCATTGTCTGTTTCTTCATGCCTTGTCTGTCAGTTTGTTTGACCTTCCAGCTGTGATTTGTTTTGTTTTCTTGACCAGTTACTCTCCAGAAATGCTGGATAATGATGTTAGTTCTGAATGAGTGGCGGTGCAGGCTGGGAGTTTTGGACAAAGTACAAATGTTCTAATTCAAGCTGCTGTTAAGCCACGCCTACTCAGTTTTCAGATAGGTCTGATCAGTGATTTGCGTTATCATTATATGTGCCTCCAAACATGCACATATTGATTCAGCCGGTTGTACAATACCGGTTTAAAATAATAAATAGGTAATAAATATATCATAATTGGTTATTATACATATATTAGAAAGATACAAGCTTGTGCACACACACACAAGCTGTCTGGGCCCAGTTACCCAAATGAAAGAGTGAGTTTAGTGTGAGGCTGTGCTAAGCTAAGGTGTCCTTCTCTTTGTACAGACTGGCTCTGTGTCCCCCGCTGCAGCGGTTGGAGCAGGAGGTGGAGACGTTTCGGCGGAGGGCTATAGCGGACACGCTTCTGACAGTAGGGCGCATGGAGAAGGCCCGCACAGAGTACCGGGGAGCGCTGCTCTGGATGAAGGACGTCTCCCAGGAGCTCGACCCTGACACCTACAAACAGCTGGAGAAATTCCGCAAGGTCAGAAACACAAGCTGTTCTGTCCCTTCACCTGGAGAGGGGTAGCATACGAGGAGAACATGAGTGAGATTCAGTGTTTGGTAGGGATGGCTAGGTGATTTGAAGAAGCAGATACTGATTTTAGCTTTCGTTTACTTGAAATTCGGGCGTTCTGCATGATTCAATGGCTATGATGTAAACAAGTCTCTGTTTTCTTTACAGTGATGCTGTTGGGAAGTAGAGATCACAGTGTCCAATAATGCTTTTTCTTTGGGTGCTGTTACGACTTAGAACACCATAAATGGCTTAAATTATAAATATCGTCTACGATAATATCTTAATTGCCTTCTTAATGATGCCCGAGCTTCGTTATCGAGTACACTACTGACTGGGGAAAAACAACAATCAGTACGTGCTTTAGTACAGGCTGCTGCGAGTGTGCATTGAGAGTGGCAATACTGATAGCATAGGCTAAAGCTAGCATAGCTGCCTAAACAACACACCTAAAGCTGAAAATGAGTGAACACACTGCACCAGGAGAAGAAACTCAGACACCGCCAGCCTTGTCTACAGTCTACCAACTTAGATTTAACTCTTAGTTGAGGATCATCTTTACTCGTGTGGAGCTGGTCTGGATCTGAAAAGACTGACATTATTTAGAAGACGGTAGTTTACAGACTTTATAAGAAAACAGCCGTTAAAGATCCACAGCTAACCTGTTCCATCATCTCCCAACAAACCACCACACAGAGTATGAAGAGAGTATGAAGAGAGTATGAAGAGAGTATGAAGAGAGTATGAAGAGAGTATGAAGAGAGTATGAAGAGAGTATGAAGAGAGTATGAAGGGAGTATGAAGAGAGTATGAAGGGAGTATGAAGAGAGTATGAAGAGAGTATGAAGAGAGTATGAAGAGAGTATGAAGGGAGTATGAAGGGAGTATGAAGGGAGTATGAAGAAAGTGTGAGGAGTAGCGGGATAAAGCAGAAGATGATGGATGGAGTGCAAGTTAGTAAAATGTGTTTTTGTGTGTTTACAAACACATTTTTAAATAATGCAAAATATCATTTATTATCGTTATCAGCAAAATTACAGAAAATATCCAGATATAATTTTTTTGTCGATATCACACAGCACCCAGCTTGAACTGCTTGGATAATGCATTTGAGGCCTAAACTTTATCACAAAACCATCATAAAACAGTATCTTAGGCACAACATATTCACTACCATTCCATTGAATGCCTTCCTGTGATCTGACATCTGGTTCCTGTCAAAGCACTCTAAATGATTCAGTGCATTTTGCATCAACACACTTTGAGAAATTTAATTTAATTAAATTAATTTAATTATGTACACATTTTGAGAAATAATATGAATTCTCTTTTATTTGTAAAAGACATACCGAGGCTTTTTTGGGGTGGGGGGGGGTTTGCTGGATTGAAAGTGAAGGAGAGAGAGATTGGAGAGAGTAAGATAAGGAGTAAACGAGTGAGAGAGAGGAAATAAAGAGAGAGCAGTAGGCATGGTTACTGCTGGTGTCGAGTGTCGCTGGCTCGAGTGGTGTTTACAGGCTGTGGGGTTTTGGAGGGGTTTTGGCTGCTCTCTGATTTCCTCACTGGTCTGCAGGTGTACAAAGAAACAGTAACTGAGACCTTCCTGGAGACGCACACACATTCAGCAGTACAGACACAGCAGAGCGTTGTCTGGTTCAAACCACCGTGTATTAGTATTTGTGTCCAATCTGGACTGTATAGAAGTGGTTTAAAGATGCTGGTGCGAAGCTTTTACACACGATTAATGAAGCTGCAGATGAAGCAGATTCACAGTCATGTGAAAATGTTTGAACACCCCTGTCAAGTGACATGTTTTATTGAATTCCCAAGTAAAAATAAGCCAGTATGTCCTCTACAGAGAGAAGGCTTGTAAAGGTTTTTATTATGAGAATAAGAAAAATGTTTGTCCTGATGAAGCCCCGGATTGAAATTTAGAACTGTTTGCCAGAGAAATGGCACCTCGGCATTTAACCCATCCATTAGGGGTGTAAGAAAATATTGAAAATATCGAATATTGGGATGTTACGTTTGGTGATACTGTATCGATTCTCAAAAACACTGTATCAATACACAGATTCCTGGCAGACAGTAAATCATTGTGTATTGTTTTTAAACCTCTGACCACTAGATGGCAGTGTTGTAATCCATTTTCAGCTCCACTCCAACATTAACAAGCAGCATAAGGGCGCAATGCTATTGTAAGCATTGAAAAACCTGTTCATACAGTGGTGTGTTAATAGTAGTATTTGAAAAATGCTTGCGATGCTTGCAGTATCGTAGTATATTATGATATATTGAATCGTGACCGCTGTATCACAATACGTATTGTATCGCCAGGTTCTTGCAAATACACAGTCCTACCATCCATGCAGTGAAACACCCACATACACTCTAGTGAAGACAAACACTAGGGGGCAGTGAGCATACTTGCCCAGACTGATGGGTGCTGTGGAAAGGGCTGCCCGGGGAGCAGTTGGGTTGAGGTGTCTCGCTCATAGGCCGTTCAGTCGTGTCCTGTTAGTTCAGAGATTAAAAAAATTTTTTTTTATAAAGTTTCACAGAACACACCATACGGCGTAATGTGTAAATGTCACACACAACCTTAAATAAAAGGTCCAGCTCAACGTCCTCCATAAAGTTTCGACTAAGTTCTCTTTGAGCTATAATCAGATGCATCCACTCGGGGTGCAAAACAAAACTGATATCCAACACCGTTTCTCAACTCTGTCATGCAGTGACACATTTCCTCCAGAGAGGTCCCCAAATCCCCAGGACAGACACGATTAAGATTAAATATATTAAATATTAAATATTCATTTCCAAAAAAAGAAATAAAGAGAACGTTTAAAATTAGAGATGGACCGTTCAGCGTTTTTGAGGCCGATTCCGATCACCTTTCAGCACGATCGGCTGATAACGATAGCGGGCGCAGTGTATGCCACGGCAGGGCTACATGTAGTTATTAGCGCAAGCAAGTCATGAAACATGGTCTAAACTGGTTTATTACCATTTTTAACGAGCTCATATAAAACAGCATAATATTTTTAACATTAACAGTAAATAAACAAAGTAAATAAACAAATATCCACAATACTGCAATCATTACATTTAGATCCTTAATTTAAAACGAAAAAATCAAATTAAATAAATGCAGTAAAACTGCAGTCATTAAACACAGACTCTGTTATTTTAAACTAAATCTGTAATCATTAACTGTAGATCTTGAATTGCTGCTGCTGTTCTGTTAGTACCGGTCAGATCTGGTCTGTACTGGGTTATTATCTGTTCTGGGTTATTAGTTTTGTGTTAGCTGTGTGTGCTAGCTCTGCTGTTTGGTGGTACTCACTGTATTCAGCTGTGTGTAGTGCTGTATCAGATTAGTGTGTAAAATGTCTTTGTCTTGGTTCCTCAACGAGACACGATGATTTTACTAATTTAATTTACTAATTTACTAATTTCAGATCGGAATTGCAGGGAGTGGGTTCTCCTCTTCATGGATGAAACGCTAGCTGGAAATACAGAAATTAAGTTTATTTTTTTAATGCCATAGATCGGCTCTCCGGATCGGCTCTAAGTTGGAGAAATATCGGCAGATCACCGATCACATATTTTGATTAAAAATGGGCCGATACCGATACATAGCTGATCGATCCTTCCATCTCTATTTAAAATGTTAATAATGCACAAAAGAAAGTGCTATGGAAAATGGTGCACCATCATTGAAGTTACTGTGTGATAAATGGTAGGTAGTTAATTACTCACTTCTGGTTTAATAGGAGCATCACAAGGGCATTATAATGTCCCTCAACACTAATTCTAGTGTTACTAATTCTGTAATAGTTCATACTATATAATTTACCGACATGTTGTGAAGTTTAAAGAGCCTCTGTGTGATTTAATGGCTATGCCATTGAGCGGTGCCTAGAACTATTTTCCATACATATAGAACCATTATTGACCTAGTTTTTTAGGAGTGTTGTTTCTTAATTAGTCTTAAAATGAGCAGATAAGCCTGTAGTTAGAGTCAAAATTGGAATCATTGATAGTTATCATGTTGTTTGTACTGATGGCAGACTTTCACTCTGAGTTAATGAGTTAATGTTGATGAGGACGGTGAGGAAACAGTGAGTTTTTAAGCTTTACTGTTCTGTTTTATGGTGGGGGACAAATGGGGGGGGGCTTTTTTGCTGGGTTAAGTGTTTAATATGAGAGTTTTCCTGCCTGTGGTTCTGTCTGTGTACGTGTTTGTAGGTGCAGGCGCAGGTGAGAGGGACGAAGGTGCAGTTTGATAAGCTGAAGAACGACGTGTGTCAGAAAGTGGACATGCTGGGGGCCAGTCGCTGCAACATGCTCTCTCACTCCCTCTGCACTTATCAGGTACCTGCACCGTTCAACCATTCATTCTCTCTTCCTCTCTGCTTCTCCTTTTCTTTCCATCTGTCTCTCTTTCTGCTCCTCTCGCTTTCTGCTCTCCATCTGTCTCTCACACTCTTCTTCTCTCTCCATCTGTCAGTTTCTGGGACTGTTATTCATAGACCATTCTCGCAGTAGGTGGGTGTGTTTTGTGCCAAATGAGATCTTGTGTGTGTGTGTGTGTGTGTGTTTGTGTGTGTGTGTGTGTGTGTGTGTGTGTGTTTCTTCCTCTTAGACCACTTTGCTACAGTTCTGGGAGAAAACGGCGCACATCATGTCCGGCATCCATGAGGCCTTCAAGGGATACGTGCCCTATCAGTTCACTACCCTCAAGGTGTGTGACAAGTGTGATGAAGTGAGAGTGAGATACTGGGTGTGTCCCAAACCCTAGTGAGTGTGTAAGTAGGCTGTCTATGTAGCAGCTGTGTAAGTAGCAGCGTTCTCTCCTCATCTCTCCTCATAAAACAGATTACTGAGACGCTCTAGTTAGAGAGAGACTGCGTCACGGCTTGTTCACACCCACTGCAGCACGCCACCGGTGGTTTATCTGGTTGCTAAGCTACCAGCCGGCATCCAAAACAATAGCCAGAGGTTTAAAAATCCTCTAGTATTAAAACTGCACAATGGTTCAACTTGTTGCAAAGTTGATAATAAAAAACTGTTTTGTGTGATTATATGACCAGAAACTCATTAAAACTCCAGACAGAATCAAAATAACTCACATTTTAAAACCACTTCACTGCTCGTAGATTAGCCTGTGTTGCATTATGGGATTGTCTTAGGGGCTGAGGAAGCGTTCGATGCTTTCTTAAAATCAGGTCTAAATAAGGTTTCTCAGTAGACAGCATGTTTAAGGTATGTAAGTATTGGGACAGTCTACATGTCAGGAGCGCATACTATGACGTAAAATGCTGCCTATGTAGGAGCTCAGTAGGTTTTGAGACACACCCACTGAATGCAGTGAACTGTGTTGTGTGGGTCTTTCAACCACTGCTGTGATAAACCAGGTACGACGAGAGGCAGGGGCCAGGCCGGGGCCCTGAGTAATTCAGGACCTGGGATTGGCCTTTTTTAACTTAAAAGATTTAATTTAAGATTTATTTATTTATTTTCTCTCCACCCATCAATGCACATACACCACTATTTGTGTATGCATGTCATTCACATGGTCATTAGCTTTTTTAACACATGACGCTGATTGCTTGCTGTATTGGATGCAATTGACTTGGAAGTTAAAACCAAGTTGTTTCAGCGAAATGAGAGCAAACCTTAATTTAATAAATTGTTTAAAGCTGCTGTCTGTACGGTCAGCATAGCTCATTGCTTAGCGCCCGCATGTCAATAATGTGGACCCAGAAATAGGTTATTATTAAACACATTAAAACGGGAGAAGAAAGAAATAACGGTAGGAGACCCAGTGTGCATTTGTTGTTCCTTTTAAACAGCTCAGTGCAGTGTTTTAATCAGGAAGAGGGGATCATTTCCCTTTTGGCAACGAAGCCTTGGGTGGTTTTGGTGGTGTTAGTGGTTTCGTGGAATAAGCTCTTCTGCACACTGGTGGGAGTTTTTGGACACTGTTTGTTGTTCCGTGCTCTGTAATGCTAAACATGGGTTTTGCTGATTGTGAGCCATGTGACTACCTCTTTCCATGCTTACTAAATCTGGTGTAACTTTACTCCGGAGGGAGCTCTGCTGTGCTGTACTGATTTTGTGGATTTTAAATATCACATCCAGGCTCCCCTGAGCACCTGTAGCTCCAGGGCACATGAGCAGGTTCTTGCCCCTCTGGGTGTCTTGATATGTAATACAAGAGTAAGTCTTAGCCTGTGATACAGAACATCATTTGTAAGTTATAGTGGTTTTAACACTGATAACTGTCTAAAAGACAATCCATAGCCACATTAGACACATAGTGTGGAGAAACTTACAAATATTGCATTATTTATTATTATTTATTGTTTAATTTCAGTTCTAAGGCTAGTGATGCACAGAAATAATAATTTTTGGGCAAAACCAAAATTCCAGACACACAACAAACAGCTTACAAAAAGTAAAAACAGTGTGCATAAAATATACTCTAATAATTTTGCAAAGTATGTACCACAAACATTATTCTCATCCAAATAGAGTAGTTTCAAGACATTTCATTCCAGTTTTTAGCTATACACTAGCTTTGTTTCAACTTTACACTTGTCTGTCCATTGTAGAAGAGTTTAAGGGACATAAAATTCTGTTTACAATGAAATGTTTATAGCGATATTTGACCGATACAAAAAACTCCAGTGACTGAGCTTTCAGTGCCTCTTTATACATTTATTTGTTGCCAAATTTAACAGATATACTAAAATAAATACTAATCAATAAATGTGGACTGCTCTTTCGTGTGGGATATTTCTGTAACACCACTGACAAAAATAAGTCTTGGGACAACATTAATTATTAAATGGAATTGCATATTTTATCATACATAATAAGTTGAATGAATTTTTACAGAAAATAAAAAACAAGCAGAAAAATTGTTGCTGTTTTTAATGCCCAGCATAACTAAAAACTATTAACCTTCTGTAGTTTTTATTTTTATTTTTAGCTCTTTTTCTGCATTGTGGGACCCCATTTGTCACTGCAGTGGTAGAATAACCTGTATGATCACTGTCAGAAAAAAAACTCATAATGTTACAAGAGCAGGAAAAACATTAATGCAGACGTATTGTAAAGTATAGCTGCCCTTTTCAGATTTAAATAAATAAATAAATAAATACAGAAAAAATGGAAGACCACCAGCAGTGATGATATACTGAAAATCTCATACAGTGTGTATTGTTGGTCTTTAAACCGTAACTGACTCGTTGTGGTTTTAGGAGCTGAGGGACCCGCTGGAACACCTTTCAGAAATCCAGTCAACAGAGGACAAAAAGGAGAAAGACAAACAGACTAAACCAGACAAGTAAGCCTGTGATCATATACACTCCTGTCAACAGAGCGTACGTTCTTCTGAACATTTGCCTTTTCCTATCAAAAGCGTGAAGGCACAAGCTTGTCCTCTTTTATCTCACTTTCAGAAGCCCCTGCACCGTAGGGGCTCCTCTTTCACCCTCTTCATTCTTCTCCTCTCATTTTTGCATTCCTCTGTTCTCTCATTTCCTTGCTTTTCTCTCAGAGGTGGCCTGGTTAGGCGAGAGGCCTCTTTGAAGGCTCTCCTCAGTGACCTGTGAGTGAAACTGTGTGTGTATTAGATTTGGCCAGAATCTTCACAATATGTTCAATTTTTGATATTTATAGTTATTTAGATTGTCACTGTTAGAATAAGATCTTTTATCTCCAACATGCTAACTTACTGGTCTGTTGGTCTATTTACCATGAAATACCCACACAATGTATAGGCAGCAGACATTTAAAAAAAAAATTTATAAAATGAAAACCAACAAAAAAAGGAGGTACAGGTTTTTGTCCTGACAGTGACTTTAGAGATGTTGGCTAACTGTTAGTACGTAGATGTTAGTAGCTGGTGGTTATTAGCTAGTTGGCTAACTTTTGCTGGATTGTGCTGTTACAAGTGAAAGGCTAGACTTCTTCCTTCATGCCTGTCAGGTATGGTGTTACTTGACATATGAGAGTAGCTGTTGCTGAAAGTTGAAGCCTTTGTTGATGAGACCATATGGAGAAACAGAATTTCAAAATCATTTCATAATCATTTTATAAGAAATACCTCAAACTGATTAGTGAATGTGATATCGATCATTTTTTGCTTTCTGCCAGATCTTTACTGCATAACTTGTCCACAGTTTTGGTCTGATTCGGGCTTGTATACAGCTTTTTGATCGGATGCAAAGATTCGGGAAAACAGCTGATTTTTTCTGGAATTTTTTTCCCATAGAGATTGAATAGAGTAGAAAAGTGCACACCAATCTACTGAACTTCTGCTCAACCGACACCATTTAGCATACTCTGACTTTAACGTTAGACCCTACAGCCACCAAACTGCCTGTACTCACTCAGGGCAGATCTCCAAACACACTGACCCGCACTCCTCTACTTGTCGCTTATTCATCCCTTTGTCCCTTTCATTGCTTAAGCTGTCCGACCATCCTGCGTTTCCTTCACAAAGTGCACTTTTCTAGTTATTGTAATCATTTGTTGTCCTTGTTTGAATGTATGTATGTTTTCTAGACCCTGTACTTAGCTGTTGTAAATAATAAGAATATGGAACACAGGTGTGTATTAGGGGTGTGTTTAAAAAAATCGATTTAAATAATCCGATATTGATTCGTATAAACCCGAGATCGACCTTTAAAATTAGCATTCCAGCCATTGTTTTTTGCGCAACGAGTTCTGGCTGGGGGTGCACATCAGTTAAGCATGGCTGGAGCACAAGTGAAGGCGCCCTAGAACTTGAAAGCAGATGTCTGGCTACAGTTTGGATTCAGAAACCAGGACAGTATATAAACATATAAATACTAATGTTTTTAGTGATGGTAGGTTGAGTGTTCCTTGTACATTTACCACATTAGTTCTCTGAAAATCTCTTTTCATATTCAAACAAAACATATTATTGTAACTGAAACATCCCTAAATGAATCAATATTGAATTGAATCGAATCGGAAATCAAATTGAATTGGGACCTTGTGAATCGGGATCGATTCGATCCGGGAAATCAGTGGCGATACCCAGCCCTAGTGTGTATGTGGAGCTGTGTGTATGTGTAGGTGATTGCCTCCTCTGGGCAGGAAAGCCCAGACTTAACGGTCATTCTGCCTCAAGAGACAATGAGGGAAGTGAGTCAGTAGATTAGCTTCTGTTGCGTGGTGATATGCAGTCTGTACAGTAGCAGCTCCTTCCAAACACCTACGCAGCTCCAATAAAGAAACATGCTGACACCATCTTTGTCTCACGCCTTCCTGTAACGCATGTCTTTGGTGTTGGTGTGGCAGTGTGGAAGCCATGTTATGTGAACCCCAGGTTAAGCATCAAAATAAGATGTTCCAGAGTCATTGCCACTTGAATTGCCATCCATCTATCTGCCCATCCATCCATCTGCCCATCCATCCATCTGCCCATCCATCAGTTCAAACATCTCTATTTTTGGGGAGCCAGAGATTAAGGTGTACGTTTCTTGTCTTTCAGCCTTGTGTCTCTGGGGGACGACACGTCTGGGGAATCAGCCTCTGAAGCAGGTATGTAGCAGTCGGAACGCTGTATTTCCAACTCCTGCTGCTTCAAAAGCTCTCTCGGAGGCCGATGATTGATGAAATGTGCTTTCCCTGCAGTTTCTGCTTCAGGCGTCGATGGTCAGAACAGAGACTCAGACAGCTCTTTGTGTGCCAGCTTGGACTCAGGTAAGAGTGTAGTGTAACCTAGATGATGGGCGGTGAGCTACTGCCAGTATATCTGTGCATAAATGCAATATCAGGGCTGTAGATATCACCCAGGTTGTCTTCCAGCCGCTCTTCCAAATGTACATTAGTAATAATAGTCCAAATAAAACAACTTAAAAAATTTAATTCACACAATTTTTCCTCCAAAAATAGTATCAGTCAGGTTTGCATAATCTCAAATTTGCTTGCTAAGGTGGTTTCTGACGCTGATTGGCATTCTGGTATCTAGTAAAATGGAAAAAATTCTCCTACCACAGTTCACAGCTATGTAAAGTACTTATGTCCATTTCAAGGATGAGGATGACCTGGTCCATAATATGTTTTTTCATTTCTGATCCAATCTGTGTAGATTAAATATCGCCCAGTACACAGAACAGCCACTTAATACTACTCATTTTGAGTATGTGTTGTTGTACATACTGTTAGTTGAATTATATCAAAAACAAGGTTTTTGAGGGAAGGTTTGGGAAGTGACACTTTTACGACAGCTCAACCTGTTCCGGATGCTGTCATCTGTCCAGTAGATTAGGATTAAATGGGGTATTTAGGTGTGTGTCTTAGTGTTAAGTCCCACTCACTGGAACTGAGCACCCCCTAAAATACCACTAACAAAAGAAATTACAGTAGTATCATATTATGTGTTTCTGTTTTTTTTGTTTTTTGACAAACCCATTTATAAAACCAGGTTATAGTGTGTTTAATGTTGACCTGAATACAATTTGATGTTTGACATGGTTTTAGTGGTGTACACTCTAAATTGGAACTATATTAGGGGTGTGAGAAAACATCATAATATCGAATATCGGGATATTATGTTTTGTGATACTGTATCGATTCTCAAAAACACAGTATTGATACACAGATGGCAGAAAGTGAATCAGTGTATGTTGCGTTTAAACCTCTATCCACTAGATGGCAGTGTTGTAATCCATTTTCAGCTCCACTCCAACATTAACAAGCAGCACAAGGGCGCAGTGCTATTGTAAGCATTGACAAACCTGTTCATACAGTGGTGTATTTTAATAGTATGAATTGAAACTTGAACTAGATCACTTAGCTTGCAATATCACAGTATATCACTATATATTGAATCGTGACCGCTGTATCACAATACGTATTGTATGGCCAGGTTCTTTCCAATACACAGCCCTGCACTTTATAATAAAACATTCCTCCCTATGATTACCTGAACACATGCAATAGCCTGGACCTTTCTTTTAATTAATGATTTGTTTTAAATTCAATTAATTAATTAATGCATTGTTTCTGTTAACGCTGGTTACCGCAAGCAGCAGTTTTCTTTTCAGTACTCACGTTTAAAAACCTGTGAAAATCAGTAACATGTTAAATGGATTTAATTTTAGAAAGTAGACTTTTAAGCACACTAGTTGCATACCTGTGTTTTACATCCAGTGTTTTTACAGTACATCACTGGAGCTGCGGGTATGAAAAGTTTTCATATTCTACTTATGCTACTTTCATATTTAATTTTTTTTTAGCTTTTCCAGGAATTCAGACCTTTATTTCCATCTGAAATCATTCCTTGCTGCTGCAGGTGTTGGTTAATTCTCATTTGCTTCACTTCTGTGACACTGTCTCAGTAGAATTTACAAAACAAGAAACAACAAATAGCCCTAGGCTTAATGTAGACAATCCCAAAACCATTTAAATATGCTTTAATCAGCTCATATATCAGAAACCACACGCAAATCAGTTTGAGAGTGCTTGACGAGTTTGGTGGTTTGAAGCAAGTACTTTGTTAATGCAGTCTATTTCATTTGACAGTCATATTGAATAATATGATGAATGTACTTGCAGCACTATCTCCATTATTTTACCACATCTGTGCAGCCTTACTTGAGCCCTCAGGCCCCATCAGTGGAGTCACTCCAGATGATGACTTCTTACTCATGACCCCTGCCTCAAACCCGGTCCCTGAAATGGCCCCAGCTGTACCTACTCTGCAGCCACAGAGCTGTCCAGGGGCCGGACTGTCCCCTCCTGTCCAGTGGGTCTCCAGTTTCCCCCAGGGTCAGAATCCTGAGGCCTTTCCCAGCATGCCACTACCTGAGAAGGGTATAAATCCAGACCTAGCTGCCTCTTCTGCCCTCTGCTGTCCCACAGCCTCATTCATATCTTTGATAATCGTTGATCCCTTCTCTTTGCTTCAGTCCTCAGATTGTCATGCCTGCTTTTCTCTCTTTGGTGGCAAATTAATTGAAGCTTTTCTTAAAGTGATTGGTTATTGATAAATTTCTCTGAGTAGATCTCTGAAGTAATTTTGTAGTTTGCAGCATACCTTGTGGTAAACACCGGATCTTCTCACTTGTGACGTTTTGGAATGAGAAAAAAATAAAATAAAATAATTATATATATATATATATATATATATATATATATATATATATATATTGCTACCCGCAATAATAAGACTGGCAAACTCACCAAAGTATCCCACGCAGCCCAGCAAGCTTTGCCAAATGTGGCTGTCATATTTGTCAAAAGATGTTTTGTGCAGTGTAAATTCAATGCTTAGCAACATGGCTCCAACAATATTTATATTTCAGCTCATTAATTCAGAGACATATGGATGAAACTATATGCTGAATTATATATTTAAAAATATTATCTTTAAAAAAAACGGCTTTGGAACATGTTTGTTAAACACAATGTGTGGTGGTGACAATGTTCAAAAACTATATTTATATTTTCTCAGTATGAGAATGATTCAGGCTTCAGAGGTCTGTGCATTCAAGCAGGCAACCCGTAGTGTCAGAGCTATGAGGCCAACGAAAAGACAAGTAATGGAAACTTGGAATAGGAATTAGCATCATGCAAACATCATGCTTAAATCAGCACACAATTAACTCAGTTAACAGAGACAGTCAATAATCGATATGCCAAGATATGCCAAGACTGAAATCGATTGAGATGTAAATTGAATTGATATCCTTTTTAAACAGCAGAGGGCGCTGGCACAGTCTACCTCACTTGTCTGATGCCTGTACATCACGCTAGTATGGCGTCACATAGTGTCAAAACTAGGGCGCACAAAAACTAAAAAGAAATATAAACCTATACATATAATATAACCTATAAATCTAATTTTTAACTCAATTTTGAGCTCAAACGTGAAACTCACGAGCACCAAAAAACAACTGCACGCGCGCCCTTTAATATTTTTTCCTTTCGCGATTTAATAGTTTTCAGAGGGGGTGGTTTTGACACTTTGGGGGTGGAACATCGGCCAAATGCTATTGGCTGATGGCACCTGGTTTCGTGACTGACCGCTCACTACGAACAGCCTCTCAAACTACAACAAACATGGTGGACGAAGAGGAGCCGACAGGAGAGATAGATTAACAGTTTGGTTTATTTCACTTATAGGGTCTGTCTCAAACCCTAGTGAGTGTCTAGGTAGGCTGTCTATGTAGGCAGCTGTGTAAGTAGCAGCGTTCTCTCCTCATCTCTCCTCATAAAACAGATTACTGAGACGCTCTAGTTAGAGAGAGACTGCGTCACTGCTTGTTTCCGCCCACTGCAGCACGCCACCGGTGGTTTAGCTGGTTGCTAAGCTACCGGCCGGCATCCAAAACAATAGCCCGAGGTTTAAAAATCCGCTAGCATAAATGCTAATGGCTCGAGTATAAAAGTGTAAATGGTGAAGGACTCGTTACAGAGTTGATAATAAAAACTGTTTTGTGTGATTATATGACCAGAAACACATTAAAACTCCAGAGAGAATCAAAATAACTCACATTTTAAAACCACTTCACTGCTCGTAGATTAGCCTGTGTTGCATCATGGGATTGTCTTAGCGGCTGAGGAAGTGTTTGATGCTTCCTTAAAATCAGGTCTAAATAAGGTTTCTCAGTAGACAGCATGTTTAAGGTATGTAAGAATTGGGACAGTCTACATGTCAGGAGTACATACTATGAGGTAAAATGCTGCCTATGTAGGAGCTCACTAGGTTTTGAGACACACACATTGTCTTATCAGTTCTTATGAGCCCGTATTCACTTAACTTTACTTTGATAAAGATAAGCAGAAATACAGCTGTTTGTTGTAGATAAATAATTAATAAAAGGAAAGTTAGTTGGTCATAATTTGAGTTCAGTTTGACTTGACTGAGAAAATCATATCGTGAGGCCAGCATCGTGAATCGTTACATCCCTAATTACTAGGGCTGGGTATCGCCACTGATTTCCCGGATCGATTCGATCCCAATTCACAAGGTCCCAATTCAGTTCGATTTCCGATTCGATTCAATTCAGTATTGATTCATTTAGGGATATTTCAGTTACAATAATAGGTTTTGTTTGAATATAAAAAAAGAGATTTTCAGAGAACTAATGTGGTAAATGTACAAGGAACAATCAACCTACCTTTACTAAAAACATTAGTGTTTATATGTTTATATACCGTCATGGTTTCTGAATCCAAAATGTAGACAGACATCTGCTTTCAAGTTCTGGGGCGCCTTCACTTGTGCTCCAGCCATGCTTAACTGATGTGCACCCCCAGCCTGAACCCAGCAAAAAACAATGGGTGGAATGCTAATTTTAAAGGTCGATCTCGGGTTTATACGAATCGATACCGGATTATTCAAATGAGAAAAATATATATATATATTTTAAACACACCCCTACTAATTACAATGCATAAAAGTATGATGTGGAGGTGAAACTGCAGTTATAGCTATTTTCTATATATAACAGTAACCAGACCTGAGTCATTGATGGCTTTGAGTTCAACTGTCTGTGCATTCGCGCTATAGGCAACTCGTCTATGGCTGTAACCGCATTGGGCAGCAACTCGTTGGGAAAAAGAAGACTTCAACCAATCATAGCGCTAGTTTTAAACTCTTTAATCAGGCTGCAAGCCGAGACCCGGCAAGCTGACAAAACACCAGTAACGAAACTGGTTTTCTTCCCTCTCAGTCCATCTTCATACTAGGACTGGTTTTAAAGGGAGGACGGTGCTAAGCAACGTTTCAGAGGTAACTGGCAGAGTGTGGGAATTGTGAATTTTCTAAGGGACTCAAAACTCAAGATGCAAAATATAAGCTTTTATGTTTTAAATCCTCACGCCATGCCATGATGTGCTGCGCCGCAAGAAGTTGCTACTCAAAAAATAATAATTCTCAGGTTGCCAGGTCTGCATTATATCATTTACTATCCAAAACTACATATCCAGGTATATTTGAGGTTACATAATAGAGTTTTATGCACTTACATAACAAAAGTCTTGCTATACTGGCTTCAAAAAACACAAAGCACCAAAGTAAAGAATCCACCTCTGGACAACAAGCCTGCTGATTAACTGACTATATTTGTGATGAGGGGGAAATTTATCTAAACTATCACTTTAAGATGTTCTGAAAAGCTCACATGCTCTTCCTTTCTCACTTTCTGAGCCCCACACCAGCTGCTGGAGAGCTTACACCCAGAGGCCCACTGTTTCGCTTCTTGCTTCTCTCTGCCTCTGACTTGTGGAATCCTGATGTCATAACATTGTGCCAATACTTTTTATATCCTTTCTGAAATCCATGATCCGTTTTTTCCGACCCTTTTCAGAAGACTCTGGGTCACTTCTCCTTTCTGTGTTCCATTCCAGATGACAAAGTCTCTCCACCATTTTTCCTTTGCTGATTTTGTGTACACTGATCATATGGGCTCTCTATTAGTAAGCTTATCTAGCATGGCCAGTATTGCGAAAGCATTATAGAAAATAAGAATATTGAGATTCACAAATGATCCAAAATGATCTCTCTCTCTAGTTGGCAGGGATCTGCTGTCTGGTCTTACCTTGCCGTCTGGCACTGAGGATGAGGATGGAGAGAGAGGTGATCTATCATTTCTGCAGGACCTGCTGAGCCCCGGAGCCTCCAGTGGTGGAGATGATTTCAGCAAGGCTTGGCAGGATGCTTTTGGCTATTTTGAGCCCCCTGTAGCCGCCCCCACCACCACACCCAACCCTGCGCCAAGCAACACTGCGGCAGCCCCTCGTTCCCCGTCCCAGCCTCCAAGCCCCACTGGCTTCCTGCCCTCGCAGCTTCTCGACCACAGCCTGAGCACCACAGGTGAGAACTGCCTACACGTGGTCTTTTTCCTCTCTCAGACTTCACTGTGTCACTGTATGGATATCATTTCATCCCCGCTCCCCCTTCCATTCAAGTCCTTACAGTTTTCTGCATTAAAGAAGGTAAAGACAGCCAAGTACATTGGGCTCACAGTAAAATCTTTGGCTGGTACTTTTATTTAACCCTGCCAATTGGAATAAAACCAGCCACTGTGTGGAAAAAGTCTGTTAAAGTGGAATTTCTTAAGTTTTGTTTATATAAAAAAATTCATTTGTGAATTCTGCTAAACCCTCCCTGATTCCATAAGACTTTTTTCATTGCACTTATGCAAACTCTTTAATGATCTTTGTTATTCAGGATGGGTGACTCCACCCATGTTCCAAGCCCCTCCTCTGCAGCCCCCACCCACAGGTGGTCAGATCCCAGCTGCCCAGAACAGCCCCAGAACATCAACCAGTGGTACGCATCCCTGTAAACAGAGCAAGCGGTCTTGAATTCATACATTCATATAAAAATTCTGTTTAACATTTAATGTCATCTCTTTTCTTTTGGTTTATTTGTTGTCTTTCTTTGACTGTATCTCCCACTGCAGCTTCTAAAGGAGGCACCAGAGACATGTCCGCTTGGTTTAATCTGTTTGCTGATCTGGACCCGCTCTCCAATCCCGATGCTATTGGCCGAACTGATGAGGAACTCCTTAATGCTTGAGGTGTGTATGTGTGGCCCCGTTGGCACCAGGCATTAACATATACAGGCCTGTTGCATATACGTCTGATCGCAGTTATTTGATCTGGCCATGGTTTTGTTGGCTGGAGAAGGTTTTGTTTATCTATTAGTCTAAATGTTTATTGACACAGTTTATGGATGTTGTTAATGCGCACCAAACCTGAAATCTGATCAGATGGTCACTGGAGATGCTTTAGCGACACATGCTAACAGCAGATGTCTCCTTGCCTTTTGTGATCAGATCACTTAAGTATGATTATTACCAGATATGAACAGCGCTTGTGTGTTTCATAGTTATTACTAATATGATGCGTGTAATCTAATCCTTATAGACTGCATAGACTATTCATGATAATCAGTTTTGGATAGATAAATAGATAGATACTTTATTAATCCCAGAGGGAAATTCAATAAATTTGATGGCATCAGCTTTCCCCTCTTTTCACACAAGTGATAGATCAACTATAAGATAATAGGTTGTTTTTTCCTAGTAACAGTCTGTAGTACTGATTTTCAAGTGTTTTGTAGTTGCATTGATATCAGATGTGCAGGTTTGTTTGCATAAAGCAACTGGTCCTCAGCGACCCCCAGACTGTATAGAATTTAACTTGCAACACATAGGGAAGCAGTCAAACTGTTGCCTGACTGGGGGTCCCTGAGAACCAATATGAGAACCACAGGCAGACTGCTCAATACAGAGTACATGTTATAATAATCTGAGCTCCATTTGATTTTTATGTGTACATCTGATTTACTTGCAAGCAATGACCAACAGAGGGAGCTCTGGCTCTTTTTGTCCTCAGTGGTCAAACTGGAAGGACTAAGAAGTGATGTCTTCCAGGTGTGTCAAATGCTAGAGGGCGCTCATAAGCCAGTCCACAATGAATGGAAGTGAATGGGTTAATATGGAGCATTAGGGCACAATAATAGCCTGTAAATGCTATAAAGCGTTTTATATATATAAAAAAGAATTAATTTACTGAGAAAAAGCTGGTGAAAAACTGGGAAAAACCATTAAACTCAAGTTATAAGACTTTATAATGCCATCTTATTGAAAAAAACTAAATGTACAGGCAAGTTTTTTTTTTTTGGATTGTTTGTAAAATACATCCTTTTACGTTCACCCCAGTCTTTGAGGTTCTACAGGCACCTTCTGGTGTTCTGCACTGAAGTGCTTTGATATAACAGGAGGGGTAGGCAGTGGCCAGGCTCTACTTAAACCAGCTCTGGTGGTTGACCGATCAAAAATAAAAATTGCACTGCCCACTCTGGCCAACGAGTAAATAAATCTGATATGTCAGAATTAAAACTTGTGGCCAGAATAATAGAAACATGTTGATGATGTATGAAGTGTCAGTACAGTTAACAAAGATGCTGTAGTGCTGAAAATCAGTATTCGTAGAAAAACCATGTATTCGTAGGAGCACTGCTGTGCTGGTCCCCCCTGGTGAGCTGATCCACTCTGACGTCATCTGTTTCAGGCCTATCGGCTGTAGTAATAATAGCCTGTCATGTACCGGTGGCTTTTATTCATGACCTTATTTATATATATATATATGAGTGATATTTGTAAACTTCAGCCAGTGGAACAGCATTTATGATGCCAGGCAGACACGCTCAGCCCACAGTAACCAAAGCAGCTGTTTGTTGCATTTAGTTAGTTATGTGTCATCTCAGAACACTAATCCTTACTGCCATAATACTGGTTACTAGAGATGGAAAGATTGATCGGCTATGTATCGGTATTGGCCGATTTTTAATTAAAATATGTGATCGGCCGATATTTCTCCAGTTTAGCCGATCCCGAGAGCCGATCAATGGCGTCAATCAAATGAGCCTAATTTCTGTATTTCCAGCTAGCGTTTCGTTGAAACCCTCTCCGGCCAGCTCCCTGCAATTCCTATCTGAACCACTAGGTGGAAACACATACCCTTTCATTTTCCACAGACTGACTAAAGCGGCGGCCTCACGAGAACAGTTTTCCTTTGCGTTGCGTCCGTCTGGCAGCTTGTTACCGTATGTGACACAGACTCATCCATTTGGTTGGGAAACCAAAACAAAGACATTTAACACACTAATCTGATACGGTGTTTAGAGACACCCGCAACTGAATACAGTGAGTATCAGTAAACAGAGCTAGCACGCGCAGCTAACACAAAACAAATAACCCAGAACACCATACAGACCAGATCTGACCGGTACAAACAGAACAGCAGCAACAATTCAAGATCTACATTTAATGATTACAGATTTTTGTTTAAAATAACAAGAGTTTACGTTTAAGGACTGCAGTTTTGACTGCATTTATTTTTAAATTAAGGGTCTAAATGTAATGATTGCAGTATTGAGGATATTTGTTTGATTTACTTTGTTTATTTACTGTTAATTTAGTTAAACATATTATGCTGTTTAATATGAGTTCGTAAAAAATGGTAATAAACCAGCTTAGACCATGTTTCATGACTTGCTTGCGCTAATAACTACATGTAGCCCTGCCGTGGCGTATAGCCTAGCCCTCTATCAGTATTGGCTATCGGCCGATCGTGCTGAAAGGTGATCAGCGATCGGAATCAGCCTCAAAAACGCTGATCGGTCCATCTCTACTGGTTACCATGGCATAGCATCGCACAACGCACAGAGAGCTAAAACAGTAAAGTCTGAAGTGTCCTGCTCCAGTGTAGCGTTCAAGAGTGGATCAGGATTCTGGTTCAAAATGATACAGCAGAGCCGACATCATTGTTAGCATAGCCGCAGCGTTGTGAAGGATGGAGCTGGATGCTGCTCTGGCGGTTCATTCAGAACAGAGTGGTTGAGCTGACCAGTTAGTACACTGGGCTCATCAGGAGGCGGGGCTTAAAAACACAGAATACATATGCAAAGATTTTGGGTTGTGGAAAAATAGTATATTCTAGAAATTATAATTATGACATTGATAATTAGCTTAATAGTTCCTCTTTAACTACAAAGAAAACTTTTACGTGAACATGTGAAGTGTTGTGTTCAGAGGCACCTGTGTTGACCCCTGGGACCCCTGACACTAAACAAATTGGATAAAAAAAAAACTTCTGTGCAAAAGTTTTAGGCACTTGGAGACATTATAATTTAAAAAAAGCTACTTTTTCCATACAAAAAGTTTTTATATGTTTAGCAAAACACTTTATTTTTTAATATTTAAAACGTATAATACAGTAAGTAGTGCTTTTACATACGTCAGTGTGTTTATTTAACCCTTTCCAAGCTTCTCCTTGTGGAAACAACCCAGTATTATTATCAGTTCTCATCTAATACCTGCTTTGACTGCTCAGTACTTCATTAAGCTAAATCAAGATTTGCTGCTGAAGGAACTGAATACATTTATACAATGTCTGGGGCGTCCAGGAGAAATCTGGAACTACACTTCTTCAAACTGTAGCTCAAGATATGATCTACTTCTTTCACAATAAGATATTTATGTTACTTTATATTGTATGTATGATTATTTACATCTGTTCTAATCAGATCTGGTGAACTTTTGCACCGTAGTGTATATTAGCATCCTTCTTTTAGGATGTTGAACCTTGAACCTAAAGAGTTGAGTGTCTTGTGACCAAGAATTGTTTTCTACGCTTACTTTATAAAGGATTCCATCGAGACTCACCACTTCATCACTGTATATGAAGAAAAGCAAGAGCTGGATGTCCCCCCTACCAAAACACTGAGTCCAACCAAGCCAAGGATGCTTCCGGATCCACGTTCCTGTACTCTAGATCCGGAATACTTCTTTATCATGGAGGATAGCTCTCTCTGTGTGTGTTTGTGTGTGTGAATGAGTGTTTGTGCTTATCTACTGTTCTTTTCTTTTGGGGAACATGGGTTTAAATGGGTTTTAAAAAGAAGTGACTGCACCAAACAAATATCGATCCCATGCTGTTGAAGTATGACGACCTGTTACGGATGAAGCTGTCTGAGGAGCAAGTGCGAAGGGAAGTTAAATGTTGGCGTGTCTTTGATTTTTTTTTCCCTAATATGGGACCTGCAATGTACACTGTACACTTCTACACTGTATAACTACAACCTGGGAGCTAGCTTCACTTTCCACGACCTTGTTTATAGTCACTCTCTGTGTCTGTATTACATACTGGAAGCCTTGAATGTCCACAAACAGGGTCGCAGGATCAGAAGTGTGTATTTTTAGTCAACTACAGATATCCTAAAAAGTATATTCAGCAAAGTAAAAACTTGATGGAAAGTATGTTCATCAGAGATGTTTATTTTTTAAGGACCGTCCTTAGTCTATTTTCATTAGAACGTATTTTCCTGGCTTGTGTATTGTGATCTGTTGGTCTGGTTAGTTTTTAGATGTGCGGCAAAGATTTAGTTCTATAGTTCTATAGTTAGCTTCATGCCAGTATTAGCAACTCTGGAACTCCATATGACAATAATGAATGAGAATCATTCAAAAATCCAAACCTACGTGTTGTACAGAATGCAATTGGACCCTCTGTATGACCACTGTGTTAAGCCAAAATATGAACATTGGCTAATAGAGTGAGCTATTAGTACCGCACACTGAAATAACAACACATGAAAGTAGGGGTGTAAGAAAATATTGAAATATTGAATATCAGTATATTATGTTTGGTGATACTGTATCGATTCTCAAACACACAGTATCAATACACAGATTCCTGGATGACAGTGAATCATTGTGTGTTGGTTTTTAACCTCAGACCACTAGATGGCAGTGTTGTAATCCATTTTCAGCTCCACTCCAACATTAACAAGCAGCACAAGGGCGCAATGCTATTGTAGACATTGATAAACCTGTTCATATAGTGGTGTGTTTTAATAGTAGGATTTGAAAAATCACAATATATCACTTTGCTTGCAGAATCAAAGTATATCACCATATATTGAATCGTGACCGCGAAATCACGATACCTATTGTATCGCCAGGTTCTTGCCAATACACATTACATGAAAGTAAGTCTGCTCCTAATTAACTAAGCTGCTACTTACAAAACTTAACCATATGTCAGTCCACTGTGCAGCAGTTTTAACTCCCATTTAACAAAATTCCTATCTTGGCTCCGTAACAAGCAAGTTATTCAGAGGATCCGTTGCTATTTAATGGGTAAAATGAGTTTTGGATATGATGCAAGTATTGTTTTTTATTTCTATAGAGACCCAGAATGATGACACGTCTGTGGTCTATGGTGTTATGGTGACACTAGCCTTCACCCACACAGCCTGGTAGAATCACGTGGTGGCGAGGAGACATGGCTTGCAGGTGGGATTGGCAGTGACTGTGTTAAATGTGGTTAAAAATAAATAAATAAATAAGTAAATAAATAATACTACTAATAAATACTCCTTTTGTAGAGCTGGACACCCTACTGGCATTGAGTTGTTTCTGCAAACCCTTATGCTCTATGAGAAATCAACTCTGCATATCTAAAAACTAAGACCAACTGAACAATAGCACAAACTAAAGGGAAATTAATGTGAGAATCAAATACAAATCCATAATCAGGGATTTGGGAACAAGTCCTAGCCAAGGATGTAAAGAACATCACTCATCATAAGGCACCAAAACGGTGCTTTTCTTTTGTATTTATTGGGCATTCGATGTAAATGACTATAAATCCCTGATTGTGGCTTTAAATTATTAAATAGAACATATAAACAGATATATAACTACAGACTATAATAGAGTATTAGCTTAAACTACTGTTTGAGTTTATGCAAGTTGTATGCTGTGCCATCAGTCTATATACATATATATATATATATATATATATATATATATGTATAATTATTGCTGTCCAAAGAAAAACATGTCGATTTTAATTTGTTTTACATTATTTGAACACAACAGCTGCCGTTCATATTGTGTGAAAATTTCATGACGAATGAACCAATAGGAGAGATTCAAAATAAAAATTCTGGTTCCATTGACTTGTATTAAATGTAAAGAACGTGTACTTGTTTTTCTTTGGACAGTGATATATATATATATATATATATATGACTCACAAATACTGTTTAATATAGGCATAAAGGTCTGTTTCTGCAAATAAGCTTCTTATTCTATTACACTGACTCCTTTATTATGGTGTGCTATAAACCACTATTTATACTAATATGTGATCCATCAAATCTAATCACCAGCCTGAGGTTTTTAATGCACAAAGAATGTGGTATTACAGAGGTGGAGAAAGTTTACCTATAGATCTAGGTTGTTCTGGATCAGTGATGGTTTCCTGTACTGGATTTATGCAAACAGATAAACGTCAGCTTTACACACACCATTCCTGCCTGAATGCACATAAACTCTCCTTTTTGAAACGACAACACGACAGTTTCCTTTGCATCAAGTGTGTTAATGTGACTGTAAAAGCCTTTTTTTTTATTTCTTCATGAATAAATACAAAGAATGTACACGGCAACATTCATGGCTGCTTTCAACCCATTTATTTTATGCAACTATGCCTTTGTTTCAGATAAATTAACAATGTGATTGATCATTTCATGGGCGGGAACTGGACAAATGAGATCTGTACAGTGACCGTGCCGATGTGATGACTGACCAGGCAGTAAATCCTTTTATTCGACCAGATCTGTGTGCTTGTGTGTGTTTGTTTATTTTCTTTTTTTTGGTACCCATCTGTTTTTCAGAACATGTTCAAATCCCCACGTGTTGGAAGGCTTTAGTAGAATGCTTTAAAAAAGAAAAGAAAGGTAAAACTTGAATTTACAGTCACTTAAGACAGGACAGTCCACACACAGCGACTATTGTACACTCAGCGCTAGTGAAAGGATTTGGCTCTTCCGTGTGTAATAACAGCCTTTTGTCTAATTTGGACTTTTCTCGTTTTAAAGGTTTTAAGGCAATGAGCACGTGTCCTTCTCACGACTGCCTGCGTTCCGTTAGCGTCCAGCCCGTTCGCGGTCTTAAAGGAAGAAGTGTAAGCTTCACAGTATGACTCATGGAGTAATTTACAGTATAAAGATGCTACAGTTCCTCTCAGTACCCGGTTTGTCAGACACAGATTAGGCACAGACGTGGACTGAAGTGCAACTCCGTTACGAGTCTTTTCACAGAAACTCATTTTCAGTCTGGATCTCTGCTCAATCCATGTCCTGGAACCTGCACTCGTTCTTTCCTCCTCCACCTGTTCTGTTCTCTCTCTTTTAAGGATCTGTCTACCCCATCTTTACAGCTTGCAGGCCGACGTTTGAAAGCAACACTGACTTTGTAATCAGTGTCTACCTGTTTCTCACACTCGGGATGCTGGATGAACCAAATCAGGAGTTACATTAGGAGCTTGTTATTAAAGAAAGTGGTGAGGGACGATAAACTTGGAGACGTTGGAAAAATCTCATTGTTTAAAATTAGATGTCAGCAGAGAAATGCAGACTCAGCTGTATCAGAGAGACTGTTAGATATAGTCTTTACTGACTATATGGGCCAACACATGAATAGTTTCTCCAGTCACGTTTGAACATACAATGTATTTTCAAATTATTTTTAACCCCCACTTTTTCATTCCCTATTATAATTAACTAGGGCGCCCCTTAACCCACGGGCTTACCAAACTGGGAGTGTAAAGGCAAGCATATGCCTCTCTTGGACATTGGCATTACCTGGAATTTAACAAGCCAAATTTAGTGAATTAAAAAAAACCTTAATTCTAAATCCTACAAAAATTAAAAGTCAAATCCAAACTTTCAGTACAGAATAATCACCTAAAGAATCTTATTGTTGCTAAGTTCACTTAATTTTGGAAATGTTTTGTCTTCGTTTACTTACTTACATCTCCTGATTTACTCACATGTCTTTAAGAGAATGAATTAAATGCTTTGCAATATATTTCAACATTTTTTTTCTATTAAAACTTCTATTGAGTTTGACTCAGACTGTGAATATAAACAGAGCTGTAAAGCACAGCATCTAATAATGCCAGTATAACGATGGATATATTTATAGCTATATTTTCAGTCAAAACATCTCTGTAGGCTTTGCATTGTATTCCTTAATATTTTAATTTGAGCTGCTTTTACTGTTTCTATTGGCCGGTTTCTCGGCTTTCCAACAACAATCGCCATTCATGCTTTTAATTTGCATAACTGGGTGTTTTGTTTGATGCCGGGACACTGACATGTCTTTCAAAGGATGTTTCTATCTACATACATCCCTTTTGCACAGTCAGGTTTACAGAGTAACACAGAAGTAATGAGATTCTTGTTACATCTTGAAAAAAGTGATTAGTATCTTATACTTTAAGCAACTACCTCAGCAGTGGAAATCTCCCAGGCTCTGTCTAGTATTTCAGAAAGAGATGTTTTAAAGGAGGAGACCAGTCATGGGTCAAAATATGAATGGGAAGGCTTGAAATGCTCAACATGGCCTCAGTTTGTGGAGAAGAGCCAATCGGTTTGCTGGTTATGTCGTGAGCAGTTAAAGCCCCCTTGTGGTGGAGATTAGAATTTGAGTGCAGTAGCAAGATTTGAATATTTTAACAGTAATTTGACTTCCAGTATCATGTTATTAGGCCTCTGTGAAAGAGAGAAGCCTGATCTTGACTAAAAACAACATTGGCATCACAAAGACTGGTGACCAGACTGATCTGTAAGGACTCTGTTTGAACGTAGCATCTTCATATCACAGCAGACTCTCGTTCCCTGTTCCAACCCACAGCGGCAACAGTATAAATATCATAGCACCAAATCCCCCTGTCTGACCAGCGGTTTACATGAAGTGCATGTAGGTTAGGAGAAAAGGGATGGGACTCTAAACACTGGGGTTCCCCCCCATGACTGGGATGGAAGAGGGGTGGGGTTTGCTACAAACGGTTTACGGGCGTCAGGCACGTTTTGTTAGTCCGTCCCATTCGTCAGCTACATAGTTCCTGTTACTATACACAATGCACAAACCAGCTCAGCTAAGAGTAGGCACAGCCGTGTCCCATGATCTCCATGCCGACAGTCTAAAAAGTCACTTACACTCACGTAAAAGGAGGCGTATATACATAAAGAAACGTGGCTCTCGAAAGGCTTCGATGGTACAATGCAATAAAACATTGTGAATGTCAAAAGCAGTGCAATGCCAAATGCTCTCTACTTATATACATACACATCTCAGTCTAGATCCTTTACCTGCCTGGGATACTCACAGGTATTCCAGCTTCATTGCTATGTGCTGCATCTGTGGCATACGCCAATGGGCAGGCGATAAAACATGTTGGTTTGAATTATGAATGAATTAATTTTGCTGTATAATTTTTTTTATTTTATTGTTTGGTTGGACAACAAAGTACCTGCCCGAAGTACCCACCAATGTCCATCATATGCTACAGATGCAGCAGACAGATATTATTACGCTGACCGTTACGCTGTAGAACTCATAACGTCTCTTGTTCTCACATTCAAGTTTCAGGTAAACCGTTTGGGTGGTCTGAATGAAGAAATCGAGCCCTGGTTGCAGTCACAGCTTTGAGATGTTCGATCAAAATGAGCAAAGAGCCTATTTATGTAATTTTTTTGTTGTTTTTTTTCTTCAAAGAATGATGCAGTCACTGTATGTCCACCTTGAGATAATGAGGTTCCTCGGATTGGTTGAGATGTAGAAGCAGTTCCTGCGTTTGGCCTCCTGGGGGAGTCTAACCCTCCGGCTCCTCCAGGTGTCGGGGGAGGCAAGGCGACTGGCGGCCGCGGGACAGGACGGGTCCGAGAGAGGGCGACAGGCTGCGCACGGCGACCCCGCCCATGGGGACCAGGGAAGGGGAGAGGCTGCGGTAGCCCACCGGCCCACGGAAACTCAACTCCTGGGTGGGCAGCAGAGGCTTCAGGATACTCACCAGGCAGAACGCAGAGCCGCTCTTGGGGATGAAGTTCACCTTGTTCCTGTCGGGACACAGATACGGAGGGATCTCCTGGAGAGGTCTCGGCCTGAGGGAGGAGAGATAAGAGGAAAGTGGAGAGGTCTTTCATTTTCAGTCAGCAAAAAATTAAAAAAACACAGCCATGACGTGTCTGGGGGTCTTTAGGACGTACTCACAGTAGAACTAGATGACCAGGCGTGATTGTTCAAGTTTTAAGTTTATTTGTCGTTTGCACATCATGTCAGGACATTGTTTGGGGTGAGGCTCAGATACAACTCTACAGCAGGGCAGCTTTATATATAGTAGTAAAAACAGTGCAAACATAACAATACTATACTATACTATACTATACTATACTATACTATACTAAAGTAAAAATAGCCTAGAATATATAAATTTAGTTATAACTGAAATATATAAAGGACTATACAAAACATACACAAGATATATACATAAGATATAAAGGAGGACATATGTAGAAACTTTTTTATAGGCAGGTTATCTAAGATCAATCTATTTAAAGTGATTTAGTGATATTGTCCAAAGCAGAAATATCAATAATATATAAATAATATAATAGTTTAATATAATATATATAGCAGTGGTCGAGGGAATTGTGTTGGGGTCTTTCATGCCTCCTGCCACACCTGCGCATGGCGCAAAGCAATCATACTGCTCAAACAAACTAGACTTTAGGGGTTGATCGCACACCCGGGCAGGTTTGTTTACTTTGCGCTAGCCACTGAGCCATCAATACAGCCAATATATAAAATACAGTTATTTTCCATCTCCTTTTTTCCCCATCACGCGTCCTCATCAGGCCAGACTCTCGAATCTGAGCTTCTTAAACTGTAATAGCAGTGCTATGTAAACAAGTCTAAGTTGTAAAGCGAGTTATGTTATAATGTAACCAGGAGTTGTTGAGACTTGACTTAGACTCTAGCCTAAAGACTTGTGACGTAACATAGACTCTAGCCTAAAGACTTGTGACTTGCCTTAGACTCTAGCCTAAAGACTTGTGACGTAACATAGACTCTAGCCTAAAGACTTGTGACTTGACTTAGACTCTAGCCTAAAGACTTGTGACGTAACATAGACTCTAGCCTAAAGACTTGTGACTTGCCTTAGACTTTAGTCTAAAGACTCGTGACTTGACTTAGCCTCTAGTCTAAAGACTCGTGACTTGACTTAGCCTCTAGTCTAAAGACTCGTGACTTGACTTAGCCTCTAGTCTAAAGACTTGTGATGTGACAGACTCTAGCCTAAAGACTTGTGACTTGCCTTAGACTCTAGCCTAAAGCCTTGTGACTTGACTTAGACTCTAGTCTAAAGACTCGTGACTTGACTTAGCCTCTAGTCTAAAGACTCGTGACTTGACTTAGCCTCTAGCCTAAAGCCTTGTGACTTGACTTAGACTCTAGCCTAAAGACTTGTGACTTGTCTTAGCCTCTAGTCTAAAGACTCGTGACTTGACTTAGCCTCTAGCCTAAAGCCTTGTGACTTGACTTAGACTCTAGCCTAAAGACTTGTGACTTGACTTAGACTCTAGCCTAAAGCCTTGTGACTTGGACTTGTATTTTGTGACTTGTGAACATCTTTGCAGCAACCTAAACCAGCAAACATCATGTACCTTCATGCTGCTAAAGACATTCTATAAAAAGATAGTTCCTAAAGGGTTGTTGAATAAAGGCAATGGTTCTGTTTAGCTCTATTAAAGCTTTACTTACTGATTCTCCTCGAAGACCTTGACTTTCTCACAGCCCTCTGGAGGTTCTCGCTTGAACATGTAGCTGTTGTTGGGTTTGGGGGAGGATGCGTATTTGGGCAGGGGTGAGTAGGGCCCAAGGTCTGTGAATAGAGAAGAAGAGCTTGGTCAGAAAATGAAACTCTTGTACATGTGTATTACTTAGATTTTATATATTATTCTTACGTGAGAACAATAAGGCATCATTGTTGTCATGCCAAAATCTGTGATCTCCAAAATAGAGGTGGAAACTTTACAGAAGAAGGAAACAAGGCTCACTTTTAATGGTTTTTTAATGGAAAATCCCTAGTTTTCAAGCAATTGTGGAGCATTTTGTTGGTTCAATCATTATACAATTCCAAATATATATTTAATTGTTAGCCTGTTCGTTAAAAATATGTCCATAAATATTTGGAGAGCTTCACCATTATTGATACTTCAGTTTGAACAGTACAGCACATATGAGCTTAAATTAAATAATGAACTTGAGCTAAAAGCGTAGACATTAATTTGAATGGAATTTATATATAAATCAGCTAAATGTTGCAGGAGGTAAAATAATAGTTTTCATAAATAACTCTCTTACTTTAATGTTCAAAACTAACCTAATCATAAATTAAATGATAATTTTTATACTGGTATCCACGGAGACCGAACAGACTCTGGAATTCGTCTGTGGTGATGCTCTGCCAGGCCTTTGCTGAAGCTTGTTTTGAGGAAATTCAGTATATGAACTGCATGCTTATTTGGAATGAGTTCTGGCGAGGGACTTGGCCACTGGGCATTGCATTTCTTTGCCCTTAAAGACTACTGGAATGCTTTCGCAGTACACTGAAGCTCCGTCCATTGAGTTTAAAAGCATTTGGCAGAATCTGAACAGATAGTAAATCCCTATACATACTGTATATTGCCTATATTGGCATACATGCTAGTTGCTATGACACTACCTCCACCATGCTTCACAGATGAGTTGGTATGCATTATATCATGCGCCTCCTTACTTCATACTCTTCTCTTGCCACCGTTGTTGTAAGTTTAATTTTAATTCACCTATCAATAAGACCTGCTCCTCTCCAGTATGGTGTGTTGTCATCCAAACATTTATTAATGTAACTGTACAGTCTGTGTTCCATCCGAGCCTGGTCTTCTTTAAGAGTAGAGGAAACACTGTAGATGTCACTGATGTTAGCAACCATGTCATTGTTTGAAGTATTTGTTTGTGTGTGTGTGTGTGTGTGTGTATATGTGTGTGTGTGTGTGTGTGTGTATGTGTGTATGTGTGTGTGTATGTGTGTGTGTGTGTGTCTGTGTGTGTGTATGTATGTATGTCTGTGTGTGTATGTATGTATGTCTGTGTGTATATATGTGTGTGTATGTGTGTATGTGTGTGTGTGTGTGTGTGTGTGTGTGTGTGCATGTGTGTGTGTGTGTGTCTGTGTGTGTATGTATGTATGTCTGTGTGTGTATGTATGTATGTCTGTGTGTGTGTGTATGTGTGTGTGTATGTCTGTGTGTGTGTGTGTGTGTGTATGTGTGTGTGTGTGTGTGTGTGTGTGTATGTGTGTGTGTATGTCTGTGTGGGTGTGTGTGTATGTGTGTGTATGTATGTATATCTGTGTGTGTGTGTATGTGTGTGTGTGTGTGTGAGTGTGTTTGTCGTGTGTGTGTGTGTGTGTGTGTGTGTGTGTATGTATGTCTGTGTGTGTGTGTGTGTGTATGTATGTATGTCTGTGTGTGTGTGTATATGTGTGTGTGTGTGTGTGTCTATGTGTGTGTGTGTATGTATGTGTGTGTGTGTGTGTGTGTGTGTGTGTGTGTGTGTGTGTGTGTGTGTCACCTCTCTCTCTGCTCTCGCTGAGTGTGTCATCGTTGGGTAGTGGGCTGTTCCCCACTGTGTCGTTCAGGATGCTGAGGTACGAGGGTGACACCGAGTCCGCCCGACTGCTGCTGTTGCTACGGTTACCGCCCAGGCCCCCGCCTGAGGGTGTTTGGGTGTCGATACTGCGGGTGCTGCTGCTGCGCTGGGGGATGGGAGGGGGGGCACGATGTCCATCAGGAACGTCCTGTGGCTAAACAAACACAAACTTGTTACTATAAATCACGTATAGGCTGCACTGTACATACTACAAACGAGCATTCAGTCTACCTGTGATTATCAGATGGATATTTAATCACAGGGTGTTTTTTATGTCTATTTCATGTTGTCATTGTTGTCATAACGAAAAGTGATATGCGTTATCATGATATATGAACCGCAGAATTTGTTTTAACTTTGACCCCACAGTAAAAAAAAAATCAATGAAGTATTCAGACCCCAGATGTTTACAAAGATGAAGACCTATTTTTACACCAAAGACTTTCACTTAGATACGTAATAAATGTAACATATACAACATTATCATTTAGTTTGTATTAAGAGGAAGTGGTCCCAAATCCTAACCTCTTAATTAAAACAGGTGAAAATTATATTTTTTTCATTTTTTTAAAATGAATGTTAAAGTAAAAAATTAAAGTTATTCATTTAAAAAAAAAAAAACTGCTGTTCCACATTTCTACATCACTAGAAAAACACAAGGAGTTCCATATATAGAGCTCTATTTTAGCTGTACTCTTGCGGTTTACAGCAGCGAGTGAGCTTATTCAGACCTTGTGTGTCCCAAGGTCTGGAAACTGGTATGGTTTAGAATTGTCACTACCGAAACACATATTTTCTGCCAAATAAACTTTGTGTTATAATTACACTTTGTGTTTTGGGTCTATCTGGTAAATGTTAGGATTATATGTGTGTATATAACTGTTCAAAGTTGAGTTTTCTGGTCTACCGAAAGGTATCTGGTCTAGTCATTACCAAAATGTAAATTTGCTTAAAGGTCTGGATTGTGACTTTAAATTTGTACTGTAGAATGATCCTTATAATATGCCTAAACACACATACACTACCGCTCAAAAGTTTGGATCACTTTAGAATTTCATTTCATGCAATTTTCATGCAATTCACAAACAATACTGTACATTTCACAATTAATGTAAGTGTATCAGATGATTTTTAAAGAATAAAAATGTTTGTATTAAAGTCTATTTTTGTATAGAGGCCTATTTTACATATAGTTCTATTATCAGTAATTCTCAGTCCTCTGTCTAAATCTCCTGGTACGACCACCAATCCAAGTTAAGGATGTTATTGGACTAATTGGTTGTTAGGACACTCTTGATCAATTGTGATGAACAGCTGAAAAACATTCTACTAATAAGTGAGTATAAAAGGGAACAACATTCTAGGTTAGTTTAGTATCTGAAGATCAGCAGTTGATGGCTTGCTGACCGACTCACAATGACCAGAAAGAAACAACTTTCTTTAGAGACCCGTCAGTCCATTGTTGTGTTAAGGAAGAAGATACTCCATTAAAACAAGAACATTTCACTGTGATCCCAAACTTTTGAGCGGTAGTGTATATTATCTAAAAAACTGATTATTTTAGGATCTGACAGATTTTTACATTTGGCTGATAATTTAAAAAATGTACAGGTAATAATGTACGGATTTCACCCCAGAAGAGCAGAATGTTTGGGTGCTGCTGGGCTACAACACTAAACTGTCTACATCCGATCACTACATTGTAATCCCATAGATGTAAATGTTAAACTCGAAGTCAAAATAATGTTGGGACATTGGGCTAAACTGGCCTCCATTCCCATATATATAATGTTTAATCCAAGCTAGAGGTCCAGATACATTTATTAGCTTATTGGCTACAGGCTAGCAGTCTGAACTGGACAGGTTTGGCCTACAAGGATTTATACTGGGTGTGTTCTGTATCTGTGCAATGCATATAGGGTATTGTTATGGAATATAAACACAGGAACAATACAAAATCATGCATTGTTAACAGACTGAGGATGCAAGAAAACATCTAAATAAAATATAAACAACCAAAAAACAATGAAACACAGTATGACAACATGAAGAACATTAAATTGGAGTTTTCTGCTAAATTGCTCGTGATCATGCAGGATGCTTCAGGAGTGATTCAGCGCTGTGCTGGTTGAATTGCTGTAGGGCGAGTTTGGTGTTGCATAACCTGCACAGCACAACAGTGTTGCTCTCTGCATCAAAGTAGTGACGCAGAGACTTTTGACAAGACTTTTATTTTCTTCTCCTCAGTTTCCTGTCATACATTGTAACAAACGCTCAAAGCGTATTCAGAATCCTGACACCGAAACAGTTAAATGAGCACACGCTTACCTATGCAAACCTGTAAACCCACTCATTTATCTAAACTGAAAAGGTTTCCTCTATGAAACAGAATCTAAATGCCATCATGTAAAATATTAAAACACGCAAAGGTCTTGCCAAGCAGCAGATTATGTTCTCTTTGGGCATTAAGGACAAGTCACATGTTGAATGCACGGAATGAATGGAATTTTTTTATTCCTAAGCAAGAAGTGAGTATTTCTGCCTCTTAACCTCTTTTTGTGTTGATCATTTATTTTTCAGTGCTACACTACCGCTCAAAAGTTTAGGATCACTTTAGAATTTAATTTCATGCAATTTTTATGCAATTCACAAACAATTTTATCCATTTCTTAATTAATGTAAGTGTATCAGATGATTTTTAAAGAATATAAATGTTTGTATTAAAGTCTATTTTTGTATAGAGGCTTATTTTGCATATAGTTCTATTATCAGTAATTCTCAGTCCTCTGTCTAAATCTCCTGGTACGACCACCAATCCAAGTTAAGGATGTTATTGGACTAATTGGTTGTTAGGACACTCTTGATCAATTGTGATGCTCAGCTGAAAAACATTCTACTAATAAGTGAGTATAAAAGGGAACAACATTCTAGGTTAGTTTAGTATCTGAAGCATCAGCAGTTGATGGTTTGCTGACCGACTCACAATGACCAGAAAGAAACAACTTTCTCCATTAAAACAAGAACATTTCACTGTGATCCCAAACTTTTGAGCGGTGGTGTATATATATATATATATATGTGTTATTCAATAGCATTCAATCTTATGCCGCCAGTGAGCCTGTACAAGTCTGTTGTGGTCTGTAAATATGCTTTCAGGAGCTATTTATTTGTTTAAGCCACACCCACTTTCAGGTAGTAATATAAAGAAAGGTATCAGTTAGAGCCGAGCGATAAATCGATTTTATTCAATTTAATTCGAATTTACAGTTAAGGATGATGTGTTTTGATGATAATCGTTTTTCTCTCAGTTTCAACTTCCGCCACCGACGCCCCCCTTTGGGCTTCCGTAGTTCAGAGTGATAATTTTTTGATTAAAATCTAAAATCTGATTGTGAAAAAATCTAAGATTTTTTTAACGGCCGTATCACCCAGCTCTAGTATCAGTAAAGATTATTGGTAAAGAACGGGTATCTAAATCAAGTATCTTTCAAACGGTACTCAGCTGTAACCGTAGCTCCTCCCTGTTTTCATGAATAAACAGCTACAAAGCCACATCATCTGAACGCACTCCTACGGTATGTTGGGTAAGAAGGCTTAAAGACTCACAACGATGACTTCGTCTCGCTCTGTAGTGTCTCTTATGATGATGCGCTCGATCTCCTGGTTGAGACCCTCGATGCTGTTGCGGAAGCGAGGGGGCGTGGACTTAGAGATGGGGATGGGGATCAGTATGGTTTTAGGCATCTGAGACTGAAGAGGTAGAGAGAAGAACAGACAAAAAGAGGGGTAATGTCGAGGGGTAATACAACCATATCAACTGGTCTTACAAAGCCAAGAGGTTGTGCTGAACCAAAACAGTGCTGAGAAATAAAAGTATTGACAAGATTCAGGCCAATGTCTACAGTCTTCTGGTTTTTAAGCTCTCCAGTGTTTTTTTTATGTCAGCATGTTATGACGAATAAAAAATGACATTGAATTATTTGAAGGTGCTCTGGAAACAATATACACGTCCAAGTATATTAAGACGTATTAGACATAAGAATATTTCCCCCAAGTGTAATACATTTCCACTGGATTTCACAATATTTTATATAATAATATAATATAAAATGGGTGGTCCTAATAGTAGGTAACTCTTTCTGTTGCCCAAAGCCAGTAATTTATGGCCGCGCCCTCCCAGCCCAAACTCCCAGCCCAAACTCCCATTATATTATGGTCATACAGATGTAAGGTAGATATTAGGAGATGCTGCAGTCACCTCATTTCCTAACCAATCACAGGGCTAACCTGGCTCGCTTCACACTCTCATAGGAGTCATAGGAGAGCTAAAGCTAACTTAGTGACCTTAATAGTAAGCTATCTATCAATCTTTCTCTATATGCATGTTGTTTATTGGCCTCTTTAAGGTGTTGTTAAATGAAAACTGGATATGACCAGCATATCACTGCAGTCAGAACACCTTGTATATCTAATTTTTCTGTTTTTGCATGATTTAAAAATGTCTGTTACATTGTGTGTTCATTTTATGAACAGTAAACTAAAAAAATGACCCAAAAATGTAAAAATACATTACACTGAAAGTAAACAAACAAGGTACAAGATACATGGTTTTGTTCTGTCGACAATGATATGTAGAGCACAGTTTACAGAGGACAGCAGTTAGTAGTTATGCTCAAACCCTTAGTTTAAGGCTGGAGCTGATCTTGCCTCTTCTCTCAGATGAAGAACTGCTGAGGCTGCAACCATAATGAGATTCACCATCATCTGTATTTTGCCTATTGTTTTTTGTATTTTGTTTCAAACCTGGTGGAAAACTAAGAAACCGACCATTCCGTCACCACCTGTGAGCAGGTATATGGAGCTGGCACTTTAGAACATTCATTAATATTAAGACCACGTTCTCAGGGTCTGGTCTTGTTAGCGGTTTATCTCATTTTGTATATTTTTGATTAACTTTTCAATTTCACCTGCTGCACAGCACGTGGTTTTAGTATTGTATTGTATATATATATATATATATATATATATATATATATATATATATATATATATATATATATATATATATATATATTAGAGATGGACTGATCAGCGTTTTTGAGGCCGAGTCCGATCGCCGATCACCTTTCAGCTCGATCGCCAGATAGCCGATACCGATCGAGGGCGGGGCTATATGCCACAGCAGAGCTACATGTAGTTATTAGCACAAGCAAGTCATAAACATGGTCTAAACTGGTTTATTACCATTTTTAACCATAAATAAATAAAGTAAATCAAACAAATATCACCAATACTGCAATCATTCAATTTAGAAAAAAGCTAATTAAATACATGCTGTAAAAACTGCAGTTATTAAACATTCATACCGGTCAGGTCTGGTCTGTATGGTGTTCTGGGTTGTTTGTTTTGTGTTATCTGTGCGTTCTAGCTCTGCTGTTTGCTGATACTCACTGTATTCAGCTGTGTGTAGTGCTGTATCAGTTTAGTAGAGTTAAATATCTTTGTCTTGGTTCCTCAACGAGACACACTGATTTTACTAATTTTAAAAATGTCCTGGATGAGTCTGCGTCACGTACGGTAAACAACTGCCAGTGTGTATTTCCACCTAGTGGTTCTTAATAATAGATACATTAGTCTCGAAGCACCAGTGCCAAACTAGTTTATATACCAAGCATGTTTTGGCTACTCCACTACATTCAGGCTCAGAGGTAACTGTGTAAAACTGTTTGTTCACTATTTTTGTCCTATTTTGAATACGAGCACCAGAACTGCTCATCTCCACTTCTGGATGTGTCTCTCTGGATGTTTCTCTTTTGGTTCTCCTGTTTCTGGCCCCTCCCTCCTCCCCACCCTGCCCTTCAAGGAGAGCATGATGATCTGTTTTTAATCTTTGACATTGAGACATATTATTTCCAATGCAAATCGAAAGGCTCCTGCTGCAAATCAGAGCAGGAACCCTTGCGGAACGCTGCATCAGACCGAAATGTCAGGCTACCTGTGTGCAGCACTGTTTTCGAGATATTAGAAAGGTGTGCAGTTAACTAACCCACAGTTAGTGACAGTAACAATGAACGCAAGTCTTTTTTTATTAACCCATTAAAGCCAAAGCAAAAAATAAAAATGCCTATTTCTGTATTCAAAACGGGCTCGGACCATGTAATGCTAAGCTTGCATGTTTGAGCTATAAGCTCTTAGTCTGCTTAAACAGTTTGCAGCACAAAAGACTTAATCAATCAAACGCAAGGCACACATACGCTCTCCCTACGGGAACGGTGATATGACGAATGTGTTGGCGCCTATCGAAACCGTTAGGCCTATTATAAACCAGGCCGATGTCCCCTGGGGACGGCCTCCCGTCCTCACCTCTCTCTGAGTAGCTCAAGGAGTCAGAACTAGGACGACTACATGAGAAATCGGGCCACTCAACAACTCTCCAGACGTCCAGCCTACTTTAGTCAGCCGGGCTGGAACAGGCCAGGTTATTGGGGGGGGGGTGATACAGTCTCTCTCACACATACACATACAGGGCCTAATGATTGGGTGGTGGCCAAGGTGCTTACCTGTGATTGGATAATGGCATGGTTGCCATTGAAAGGCGATTTGCGCTCTTTGTCCCGCCGGTGGCGACTGCTGCGTTTGCTGCGCTGGAGCTGCTGCCGCAGTTTCGCAATCTGAGGACAGCGAATAAGCACAGATGATGAAGTAGGGAAAGTGGAGCGGGAGAATGAAGGTCAAAAGCATTTTTCAGCAGTCTTTCTCCACTGCAAGCTAAGCTCAGTGTAAAGAACCCAATCTGGGCAGCTGCATGATGGGAGATATATTAAAAAAAAAAAAAAGTATGATAAATTTAATTTAATATGTTAAAAAAATCAGTCAAAATCAAAAGAAATTATTTGTTTTTTTTATGTTTGCTTTTGAATGGGAACTGAAATATATATGGTATTTATTATCAGGTTAATATACAATATATAACAATATATAATATTACAGTAAGTAAAAATTTTACATTTTGAGGACTTGGCCTTTATATACAGCACTTAACATGGAGCACCTTTACAATTCCTTTAACAGCAAACCAATAAACAAATAAAACAATTAAAATTAATTGCAA
>CM038704.1:46789388-46806888 GCA_021613375.1 Megaleporinus macrocephalus | reverse complement strand
ACCGGTATGTGTTGTGGGTGCGGATGCTGATTAGCTGGTAACCAGCACGTGTTTTATTATGGCATTGGTATGCTGGCCACCAACCAGTATGACCATGCTGGGGTGGCCAGCTAAACCAGCAGCAGACTAGCTTAGATATAATATTACATTAATACATATTACATTATAAACCTCCCTCACAAAAATAATTATGAACCCATCAACTGATTCATGAGACACTGAGTGTTACAGCAATGAGTTTTGGCAATACAAATAATCCGATGAATCCATTTTAAAGATGTGATAAGGTATTTTATTCCATTTTAATCCATGCACGGCGGATAGATAGCTTTTTATAGTAAATAAAAAGGCTATATTTGCATTGCAGACACTGTGACTCCTGGTTCCCATCACCACCACTATAAAAATAAAAAGTCTGATACAAAGAACCATTTCACATCAGCCCTTTCAGATCCCAGCCACATAATTGTACAAAAATTTTGAAATAACTGTGGACTTACCCTTTTATTCCACCACTCGAGGGCGCCCGCTCCGTTTGGCTTCGTCTGGAAATTAATAACGATTGACTTCGATTCAGTGTACCGAACCGATTCTTTCGAACAGTTTTATTCAATCCTCCAGTGCTGGATTAATTAATTCACAAGTGAAGTTAAACTTGAACAAAATTATAATGTAATGTTGGTATAAAAAAGTATTGATAATGAAATCGTTTTTTTCCAGAGTTATCGGAAAAAACACGACTCTGTAGGAATCATGAATCAGTTCGAACGAGTCATTAAAAAAGAACCGACTCAACAGAACAACTCGTTCGCGAGCTCGCTTGTCTGGATCAGCATCTCCGGAGTGAGTGAGGGGAGCGGAGCTGGGGAGACGGACGGAAGGCGAGGCGTTTCCAGCCCGGACCTCCTCTCTTCTACCGCCGTCCCTGTTGTTTCGACACCGCCGAGGGAAGAATGGCACGCAAACCATGCGGTCTTCTCGGCTAACCCGACGAGAAAACGCTGAAATCTCCACAGACGAGGAACAAAATATGTGGTATGCGGTCCGTGTGATGATTAGCATGTGAGCGAGCGACAGACACGTACAGGCGGTTATTTGAGTGTCTGTAATGCGCAGCCGATGCTTTCTCATCGTAACGGCCCTTCGAGACGGAGCAAACGCTGGACGTCGTTTCGGTCAGTGGAAACTCTAATATAAGCTACTTTGAGGAGAAATCCGTTGTCGAGAACAAAAAAAACAAACGGCAAAGTTGGCGTTCATATCCAGTTCATTGAACTTATTAGCACGTATAGCACACTAGCTCTGGATACGCGCAGCTAAACAGTGTTTTAACTGATTTTTAACAGTCGGTCACTCCTTCTGTGAGGCCTTCCACACACTTCTCTGTTCTCGGTGGGCTGTTTTTTTCTTTTAGACTTTTTTTTGTTCCTAACTCGTTGCTCGAGATGGGCTTCCCAGCAGGACTTTTTCAGAAATGTGCCCGGTCGTCCGTAAAAAAGCTCACGTGATACTGACCACTGACTCTTGCTGTGACAGGACTGAAAGAAAAACTGTATTTTTGTTCTTTAAAGAGGAGAAAAGAGACTGAAACATGGTTGCGGACGGCCGGATCACAGTCCTGGATATTGGACTGTTCGCTATGGTGCTGCTGAGCCCTGTGGCTGGTGAGTTAACCTTATTTAAACCTGTTTTAGTGATGAACATACCTGTAACCTTAAAGGCTCCATATGAGGGAACATTTCTAAAACCATATACAATGCATATCATGCGTACAACCGTTTAAAGGAGCGATGTGTGAGATTTAGTCGGCAGAAATGAAATATAACATACAAAACTTTGTGTTCATTACTGTGTAATGGCTTGTTATTACAAATAGTGGCTTCGTAGTTTATTGAATTTGCTAGAATTTACTAGAATCCTCTGACACACCCCATAAGAGCGCCTGTGTCTTTAAGCCCCGCCTCCTGATGAACCCAGTGTGTTCTGATTGGCCATCCTGCTACAAGTTCAGCTGTGGCTGTTCTTACAATGATGTCCAGTCCTGAAAATCAGGTAGAAGACATTGGTCATCTCAGTCGACCTTTAAAAGCTGGACTGTCGTAGCTCTCTGTGCGCTGTGTGAGGACGTGCCAAGTTTGTCGGTAGGCGGGCACTAAGGACTGTGTAAAAAGATGATGTCACCTTGTAACAGAGGAGAACCGTGACCCTTAAGCCTCGGCCCTCTCCCCCAACCCCTTACGAATTGATCTTCCTTGCGCTCAGGTTTTCAGTGGGGGTGGTTATGACAATTTGGGGGCGGGGCATGGGCTTCCATCACGACTCAGAAAACTAGCTAGTGGTGGTAGCCTAGCGCTAGCTAGCTGTTTCTCCAGCTAGCGTCACCATAGTGGGTGGAAATGATCATACAGTTAAGCCCCGCCCACTTAGAGGGAGGATATGATTGGTCAGTTTTACTGTCATTTGAAATCGGTATGGCGCTGAATTAGAACTGCCTGGCCCCCTCTGTACATGAACAGCGGGACCACCAATCACCATCATTCTGCAGAGACATCACAGTCCTTATAGGAGGAGACACAGACTCACAGGCTCCCATTTAACCCTTCACGTTCCAACACAGATTGAATAGACACGTTTGAATAATTTATTTGTCTATATTTTTATAATTGTTTAGATGTTGATTGTCAAATTGTAAGTAGATAAAATAAAATTATATGTGTGTGTGTGTGTGTGTGTGTGTGTGTGTGTGTGTTAAGAATATTTTAGGCCCTCTGAGAGGGTGTAGAGGGCCATGACAGTTCCCCACTGGTTACAACACACTGTATGAAAAGGGGAAAGATGGAAAGGCGTAATAGGTCCCCTTTAAAGCTACGAGGCTAAAGTCAGCTTCTTATTTCACAGCATCTTGTTCGAATTTTCCTGTTAAACCGTAATTGGTGCAGCAGTTATTGGAGTGTCACCGCACGAGGAAATGTGAACACGGAGCTGCGAAAGACCAGAAAATGTCATAAGCATTAATACTTAGGATGTTGTGATAGTCAGAATTAGTAATATCAGTAGTGATATAAAACTGTGCCTGTACTGAATTGACTTTAAAGGCACAGTGAAACGTGAAAAGACAGTGAAACTCTGAAAAGACAGAGTTACTAGACTGAACAAATGATATGAGAATGCAGGGCAAGTACATTGTAAATTGCAATGAGAGGAAATTGCTTTTTGTGAACTCAGATTTGAACAAATGTGGGTCTGTATTAATTATTTACCACAATAGAACAATACAAATTAAAGGAAAAGCAAAGGAGGGTGAATTCTCACCATCAAAGAAGCAAAATCATGAAGAAGCAGAACGAAAATGGGACAGGCATTAAGGCAATGGCAGAAAACCTAATGGCCTTCATAGCTTCTAGAGAAAGGAGGCGTGGGTGGTCAGGGTCACTGCAAGAGGTTATGTATTGCTCCTTTAAGCATGCATATGGTCCTTTGAGTGTTCATGGGTCTGTGTACTGCATACGTCTATCCATCCATCCATCCATCCATCCATCCATCCAGCCTAATTTCTGTATTTCCAGCTAGCGTTTCGTTGAAACCCCCTTTCGGCCAGCTCCTTGCAATTCCTATCTGAACCACTAGGTGGAAACACATACCCTTTCATTTTTCCACAGACTGACTAAAGCGGTAGTTCAGTTCAGTACAGTTTTCCTTTGCTTTGCGTCCGTCTGGCAGCTTGTTGTCGTATGTGACACAGACTCATCCAGGGCGTTTTTAAAATCTGTAAAATTAACCATGTCTTGTTGGGGAACCAAGACAAAGATATTTAACACTACTAACCTGATACAGCACTCAATAGTACAACACACAACTGAATACAGTGAGTATCAGTAAACAGCAGAGCTAGCACGCACAGCTAACACAAAACAAACAACCCAGAACACCATACAGACCAGATCTGACCGGTACGAACAGAACAACAGCAACAATTCAAGATCTACATTTAATGATTACAGATTTAGTTTAAAATAACTGCATTACTGCATTGATTTAATTAGCTTTTTTTAGTTTTAAATGTATGAGTCTAAATGTAATGATTGCAGTATTGGGGATATTTACCTTGTTTATTTATTGATAATTTCATTAAAAATATTATGCTGTTTCATATGAGCTTGTTAAAAATGGTAATAAACCAGTTTAGACCGTGTTTCATGACTTGCTTGTGCTAATAACTACTTGTAGCCCAGCCGTGGCATATAGCCCCGCCCTCCATCGGTATCAGCTATCGGCTGATCACATTGAAAGGTGATTGGCGATCGGAATCGGCCTCTAAAACGCTGATCGGTCCATCTCTAATATATATATATATATATATATATATATATATATATATATATATATATATATATATATATATATAGTAGTTTAGCTCCACCCATTTATGTTAAGAGAGTGTTACAGGTAAGCCAGTCAGAAAAGCCGCATTAGTAAGAACAGCTTGTTTAATACTAAGGGATATATATATATATATGTCCCTTAGTATATACTATATAATAACATAAATGGGTGGAGCTAAACTATTACATATATATAAACTACTATATATATATATATATATATATATATATATATATATATATATATATACATATATATATATAGTAGGTTAGCTCCACCCAGTTATGTTACAGGAGTGCTACAGGGCAGCCAGTCAGAATAGAATATTTGCATTTGTCTTAAAGCCACATTAGTAAGAACAGCTTGTTTAATACTAAGGGATAAAAAGAGGTCATGTAAAAAATGAATTACATCATATTACCTACACATAACCAGACAACAAGGAAACAACAAAAGCCCGGTAAAATGTAGGACGTGGGCTTTTTAAGGTGTCAGCAGTGTTAATGACTGCTCCACAGCCCAATTAGTCCTAAACCAGCCTTTCTATTTAATCTCTGTATTGTGTAATAACTCGACTACACAATTACATAGGCCTGTGAGAGACAGAGTAGTGAGCGATTACCCACTTTAGACCATATTAGGTCTGTGTGTGTGGTCTCTGGTCTCTGGCTCCATCCCCAGAGGTGAAACAGGGCTACTGTACAAGACCGAGATAAGATAAGGCCTACCCTTCTCTCTTCTCCTCCCTCCCCCACTTCCCTGCTCGCTGTGCGTGCGTGCGTGTGTTTTATTGCTGTGTTTCGTGACTCCGAGCCTCAGCCCTGTCCACAATTATGAGCTCGGTGTCCTCACACAGCTGCACGGCTCCAGAAACCACGCGCACTTCCAGGAGGAGGTGCAGGAAGGCCAAGCATTGTTCCACATGCAAATGATGTCAGCGCCGTGTCGGACAGAATGCACGGTGACCTCTCTTATGGACATGAAGACATGAGCATGTGTGTGTGTGAGAGGAAGAGAGGTAGAGAGAGAGAGAGGGAGCGAGGGGGCGCGGGCACTCGAGACAAGTCTGAAAAATTGGCAGAAAGGCAGAGGGAGTGGTGGTGGGACAGAAATAGTACGATGGAGATCTGCACTGTAAACAGAACACTGAAAGGCCTCTTGCTGCTCAGGGGCCTGTACTGTCCCTCTGGCAAGCGTCCAGTACAGCAGTGGACAGCAGGGGAAGGAAGCCCTCAGTAAAGCCCTGACATGCGGCCTGATTGGTCTTTAGATAACTGTGAGTTAGACAAAACAGATGAAAGGCGCTCGACCTGTGCTTCCACTGAACAGGCTGCCTGTATGTTTATGTGTGTTTTGTGCCGTTGCTCCACTCTGGCCTGCTTCTGTGTTTATTTAACCCTTTCCACGCAGTTATCTCATCTAATACCTGCTTTGACTGCTCAGTACTTCATTAAGCTAAATCAAGATTGCTGCTGAAGGAACTGAATACATTCATACAAAATATATAAATACAATCTTTTGAATACAATCTTTGCACATTTATTTATTTTTTAATAAATATCCCAGTACTGTAATATATCTACTGATACCCGTTTTTCTCTTACACATTTTATTACAAATTTATTACTGCACTACCTTTTTACCTACAGTCAGGTTGTATAGTTTTGTTTTCATATGTTCTTGTACATATTATTTTTTACTATTGGAATTCTTTATTCTTCTTTATATACCTTATTGTTTTTGGTACTGTGTTTGTACTTTGTTTTGTACTGTGTAACTGCTACTGGCTGCTAAATCTACTTTGGGATCAATAAAGTATCCATCCATCCATCCATCCATCCATCCATCCATCCATCCATCCATCCATCCATCCATCCATCCATCCATCCATCCATCCATCCATCCATCCATCCATCCATCCATCCATCCATCCATCCATCCATCCATCCATCCATCCATCCATCCATCCATCCATCCATCCATCCATCCATCCATCCATCCATCCATCCATCCATCCATCCATCCATCCATCCATCCATCCATCCATCCATCCATCCATCCATCCATCCATCCATCCATCCATCCATCCATCCATCCATCCATCCATCCATCCATCCATCCATCCATCCATCCATCCATCCATCCATCCATCCATCCATCTGGGGCATCCAGGAGAAAACTGGAACTACACTTTCTTCTTCAGACCGGAGCTCAAGATAGGATCTACTTCTTTCAAAGTGAGATATTGAGATACTGAAGAAGACACAAGTATGGCTAAGATAAAAGGGTGTATGTTACACCTACAGCAGCTTTTATGATGTCCCTTTTTAGATCCAGAAGCATTAATATAGACTTGGTCCCCTTTTGGAGCTGTAAGAGCTTCCACTCTTCTTGCCCAGTTATCAAGGAGAGCATTTGTGGGGTCAGATGTTGGATGAGTGGGCCTGACTTGCAATCAGTGTTCTGGTTCATCCCAGAGGTGTTCGATGGGGTTGAGATTAGGCCTCTGGGTGTCAATTTCTTTTATACCAGTCTTCCCCAAATCATCCCACCTCCACCAAACTTTACAGTCGGCACAGAGCAGTCAGTCAGGTAACGTTCTCTGTCAAATGGCCAGGTGGAGAAGCTAGATTAGTCACTCCATACAAGGTTTCCACTGCTCCAGGGCCCGGTGGTGGTGTTTTACACCACTGACAGTCTGCATTGTGTTTGGTGGTGTAAGGCTTGCATGCAGCTGCTCGATCATGGAAACCCACATCATGAAGCTTGTGACACACCGTTTCTGTGCTGATGTTACTGCCAGAGAAGCTTTGGAACTAGGCAGTTATTGATTATTGATTAGTAGGTGACTTTATCTTAATATGTGTGTCAGCACTTGACAACTTTACATGGTCTGACACTTCGTGGCTGACTTGTTGTGGTTCCTTAACGCTTCCACATACTATGGTGGAATATATAGGAGGGTAAAAATGTATATATATATATGTATATCTAGGAAAGTATAAATTTCTTAATCATTGACTTAAGGTGTTTCATATATACACACATATATATTGCAGGAGGCAAAGTTGACTTTATAACCAAACATCTAGAAAATAGAATCACTAAACCAACTCCCATTTGAGCCAAAAGAGAGTCGACTCACCGCTACGAGTGAACATAGAGGGCCAGCAGCCTGCTTTAACACAGTCTGTGCTGTGTGTTCACTGTTCATGAGTGTTTAGTAGCCCCTACAATATATATATATATATATATATACACAAAACAATTTATCTTCACTTCGCACTTAAAGTAAAAAGGCAATAGTGATTTGATTTATATCGTGATATATATAGATATCGATAAAAATTATCGTGATAAGATTTTTTCCCATATCGTACAGCCCTATATATATATATATATATTAAGGCTGGGTATCGCCACTGATTTCCCGGATCGTTTCGATCCTGATTCACAAGGTCCCAATTCAGTTCGATTTCCGATTCAATTCGATTCAATTCAATATCGATTAATTTAGGGATATTTCAGTTACATTAATATGTTTTGTTTGAACATGAAAAGAGATTTTCAGAAAACTAATGTGGTAAATGTACAAGGAACACTCAACCTACCTTTCCTAAAAATGCTAATTTTAAAGATCGATCTCAGGTTTATACGGATTTTTTTAAACACACCCCTAATATATATATATATATATATATATATATATATATATATATATATATATATATATACAAATCAAACATAATATTAAAACCACCTCCTTGTTTCTACACTGATTTTCTATTTTATTAGCTTTACTTACCACATAGCATCACACCACTTTATCGTTCTACGACTACAGACTGTAGTTCATCTCTTTTCGCCTTAGTTTTAAAAGGTAAGGACCCCCACATGACCACCTCAGGTATTGTTTCTCAGCACTGCAGTGACACTGACGTGGTGCCGTATTAGAACAACTCAGTGGCAGTATATGTAGCTGATAAAAGAGAATACCATTTAACTATACGTGACTGAACTAACCTGCATAGCTGTCAGGTCTCGTGGCCTAGTTAGGAGCGTCTGGTTTATCATTAGACTCACGTCTTTTGCCTTTGCTGTGGTCTCATGGCGGCGAATATGAAGCTAATTGGCTAAAAAGCCTGTTTTACTGTACGCTGCACAATAGCATCGCAAAATCAGCAAAAGCTACACTTGGCTGTGTATTTGCAGTGCATCAGCCAAAAAGGGCACCATCGGATTAAAGCCAAGCGCGATGATTTTGAGTGCCGGCAGTTACTTCTGAAACTGAGCTCAGCGGTTCAAGCAGCAGCTACCACAGAAAAATCCTGAAATCTGGAATCCATGTACAACTAGGAGACATGTGCGTTGTAGTTTGTAGGCGTGGGGTGAAGATTGCAGCATGAGGGGCTGTTATTAATTAAAATGCAGCTGCACGCTCGCACAGCTAGTGACGGGCAGCTGGGCTCTTTTCAGTCAGTCAGATCAGACGGCTCAGCCTGCCAATAACAACTGACTGTTTTGGCTTGTACTCAAACAGCTCTTGCTTCAGCAGCATGGATTTGAATAGCAGTTACATTTCAAAACGATAGCATAAGCAGTGTTATCTGTCATTTACTTTTAAACACACAGTCATCTGGACTCTCATTACTAAAAAGTTGCTTTGTATTCTTAAAGTGTAAACAGGCTGCAGACCAAACTTATAAGAACTCTGGTACAAAGATGGGCTTCTTCAAGTACCTGCTTTGACTACTCAGTGCTTCATTAGGGCTGGGGCGACACATCGCTGTATTCGACATAATCAGTTACGAAATTACATCGATAAGCATAACTCGTGTTGATGCGTCGCAAAGGTGGCTGCGCCTACTGAAAATATGGATTTATCCGGAGCACAAGCTGCAGCTACAATCAATCACTCGCGTGTATCTAAAGTTGTGAGTGTTTCACACAGAAACACAACAGTGTGGTGCTCTGTCAGCTCTGCACAGTGGAGATGATCACAACAGTACAACTGCTATACACGAGACCTTGAAGATCAAACATCCCGTAGAGCTTCATCAACACAGCAGCAGGACAGCACCTGTTTACCTGTTTATCTTATCTTAGCAGATTATTTTAGTATTATTAACACGTGTATCATGTTTCTTTCAGTAGAGTCACTTGAAAAGTCTCACTGCTAACTGTTTCTTAATCGTCCAGTGTAGAACCTAAGACTGTTCTCGATACCGTGGGAGCTTTAAAACACACGTAGCTGCTTCTCAAACGACTCTCTGTCAAAATATATAGTACACAAACTGTCCGAGTTCTTGTGTGTAGGCTACGTGTCATTTGTGCCTCTAAAAGTCGAGTCAGAGCGTTTTGGTCTTAAACCATTTATAGATCACGTGCATTTAAGGGACCCTTTAATACATTTAGTCTAGAATGGCTATGCGTTTTCTTCGAGCTTCTGAGACCCCCCACAGCGCAGGGTCAACAATTCCACAGCCACTTGTGTTCTTTCAACAAGTTACTACACACATACTATATATATATATATATATATATATATATATATATATATATATATATATATATATATATATATATATATATATACTACCGCTCAAAAGTTTAGGATCACCTTAGAATTTCTTTTCATGCAATTCACAAACAATATTGTCCATTTCACAATTAATGTAAGTGATCAGATGATTTTAAAGAATAAAAATGTTTGTATTAAAGTCTGTTTTTGTATAGAGGCTTATTTTGCATATAGTTCTATTATCAGTAATTCTCAGTCCTCTGTCTAAATCTCCTGGTACGACCACCAATCCAAGTTAAGGATGTTATTGGACTAATTGGTTGTTAGGACACTCTTGCTCAATTGTGATGCACAGCTGAAAAACATTCTACTAATAAGTGAGTATAAAAGGGAACAACATTCTAGGTTAGTTTAGTATCAGAAGATCAGCAGTTGATGACTTGCTGACCGACTCACAATGACCAGAAAGAAACAACTTTCTTTAGAGACCCGTCAGTCCATTGCTGTGTTAAGGAAGAAGATACTCCATTAAAACAAGAACATTTCACTGTGATCCCAAACTTTTGAACAGTAGTGTATGTATGTATATATATATATATATATATATATATATATATGCATGCACAAAATCATCCATTGGTTACAAATCCATTACAAAATAATAAACATTTTAATTCCTAACACACTCACATTCTAAAAATTAGTCGTTAGATTAATCAATTAAGAAATTAATCATTAGCTCTAGTAACTGAATAAACTCATACAATGTCTGGGGCGTCCAGGAGAAATCTGGAACTACACTTTGTTCTTCAGACTGAAGCTCAAGATCTGATCTACTTCTCTCATAATAAGATATTCATGTTACTTTGTATTGTATATATTGATTATTTACATCTGTTCTAATCATATCTGCTGTTCTTACTGGTGACAATACATTTATTGATCAGATAAAGGCTTTTAAACTATTAGTTTTACACTGTAGTGTAAGTTGGACTGGGGGGTTGTTAAGAAGGTGCAGTAAGCCCACCTCTCCAGACACTGCTGCACCACTAGTGGCTTGTTTCTCCTGTATGCTTGTATTATGCGCATGTTTCCTGATGAAGGACTACTGAAACGTGACTGTATCACACAAGACTTGGTATGTGTTGAATATGTCAGTATGTGTTGCGTTGCCATAGAAACTTCCACAGACTTTTGAGTGGAGAAGCCTTGATCTTGGCTGCTTCACGCAGGAGAGTTTTCTAGGAGATGAATTCGAAAGCCCGCATGCTGCACGTTCATCCTGAGATCCGAGGTGCTGCAGCAGCTCCTGCACGAGTGGAGCAGATGGGTGAAAGTATGGATGGATGGACAGATTAAAGGAAGAGGAGGCTTTTGTTGGCACTGACTCGCCGACCGTGAATTTAGGTCGGCAGCGCGTTCCCTGTAGATATCGGAATAGAGGATAGAGGAGTGACATTAATGATTCATTTCAGCAGCAGATCTCATTTTAAGTGTTGTGCTGGTTGTGATCGTTTAGATTTAAAATAGATCTTCTTTGGCGGAGCGCTGCAAATATCTCATCCTGCGGTTTGGAATTGATACCAGAGATTATTGTCTTTTATTAGAACGTGTTCTTTTGCTCTTTTTCCTGTCAGAGGAAGAATCGGGGCACGTCCAGATGAATCTACATCCAGAGCAATTGCCTCAGGACCATCACAGAGAATCCTAATGCAGGGGACCCTAATAGGCGGACTTAGACATTGTCCAATATGGACCCAAACTGATAAACTATTGAGAATAATTTAATGTTGACAGTGTTTATTTTAAGTGGCGGAGCTTTTCTTGTGTTTACGGTATACGGCAGGGGTATTTAATAAGAGTTCAGTAAGGTCCAGTTAGAGGAGATCTCCTCAGGCCAAGGTTTGGACCATCATCATCTCTAACGTGTGTTCTGATTCAGTGGTGTATCCTGTTTACTGAAGTAGTCTAGTATCAGCATCTTATACCATCAGCTACTGAAACACCAACACATCACACATACCGTTCAGTATATTTCAGTATATTTACTGTTTAAATGTGGAACTGAGTGAATTATTTATAATAATTCTAATAAATGTTTTTCCTCACTTTAAGTAAAAACAAGAGCTACATTAAAAAAAACAGAATGCTTTTAAAAAAGAGCATCTTAAAGTGTTTATTTATAGAGAAAGTAAATAAAAGGTGTGTCTTCTTGTTAACTCAGCTTCACAGATTAACATGTTGGTTGTACAGAGCGGTGTTCTCCAGAACTAGACGAGCAGGTCCATTCCAGAACCGTTCCTGTTAAACACTCAGTTCACTCTGTTCACTTTTCTGTTTTTAGAGCTCCTTATTCTTTCTGACTCGCTTTAGTCTCCGGCTGCATGCTCCAATGTGCACAGATTTGATTGGCTGAGCAGCCTTACAGTGATCTTACAGCGCACACGATTGGTCTCTGAGTTCACTGCACCATAAGCCTGTATACCGTAAAGACAAGAAAAGCTCCGCCGCTTAATATAAACACATTCAAAATTAAATAATTCTCAATAGTTTATCAGTTTGGGTCCGCATTGGACAGCATCTGGGTCCGGACCTGGACTGCGGTCCGCCTATTAGTGACCTCTGGTATACGGGCTTTACAGCTCAGTAAACTCACAGACTAATCACGTGCGCTGTAAGATCACCAAAGGTGCTCCTCAGCCAATCAGATCTGTGCACATAGGGGCGTGCGGCGCGCACACATAGGTGAAGAGAAGCAGCAGCTAGAGACTAAAGCGAGTCAGAAAGAATAAGGAGCTCTAAAAACAGAAAAGTGAACAGAGAGAACTGAGTGTTTAACAGGAACGGTTCTGGAATGGACCTGCTCGTCTAGTTCTGGAGAACACCGCTCTGTACAACCAACATGTTAATCTATGAAGCTGAGTTAACAAGAAGACATAGTTTTATTTACTTTATTCAGCATTTAAACAGTAAATATACTGAAATATACTGAACGGTATGTGTGATGTGTTGGTGTTTCAGTAGCTGATGGTATGAGATGCTGATACTAGTAAACAGGATCAGGTTCAGTAAACAGGATACACCACTGAATCAGAACACACGTTAGAGATGATGATGGTCCAGACCTTGGCCTTAAGAAATCTCCTCTAACTGGACCTTACTGACTCTAATTAAATACCCCTGCCCCAGTGTGTCTGCTGCTAAAGTTTATAGGAGAGAGCGAGAACAGATTAACAGGGGCAGTTGTGTCTGACCATGTCTGATCTCACAAGATGCTGCATCATGCTGGAGCTTTGAGGGACTCTGCAGTCTTCGCTATCAGAGCCGTTTCAGAGGAAACAAACAGGAAAGCCAATCGGATGACGTCAGGCCCATCGCCCGAGCCACGGGCACCAATGGCGGCCGCGGGAGAGGGCAGGAAGGCGGTGTCCGAGCCTCGCACACTGCTGAAAGCTGTGAAGAACAGCGGGAGAAGTCCATCAGCCGCAAAAAGAGCTACGAGGACCTCCTGTTCTGCAGCCAGACCGCTACACCTGACCTTCAGTTCTGGTGACCAAGCAGGGGAGCGGGGACTGTGATGGAGAGATGAAGCAGCAACCTCTCTATTCCCTCATGTCAGGTGGTGGGCTGCCTTATAATGAGAGTCAGCTGATGCTGGTTGGTCTTCAGAGTGTAGAGGAGGGACAGCGAGGGAAGGTCATGTAATGAAAAGTCTAGTTTAGAAGCTACTGGTGTTTTTTTGGACTGTAACTGGCTCTCCAGCCTCAAGCGTCCTTCCTCTTCCCGGGTAGCACATGCCATACTCATGAGTCATGAGTCAAATTCACCTCCCAAGAATCACCATCCACTAGTCCATCTGCTTCAAACCCCAGAACACCAACCAGGAAGACAGAATTTTCTTAGTTTTCTAAAATAAATGCAGTGTTAGCACTGTTATTACAGTCTCAGCCCATGATTACTATTATTACTATTATTATTATTATTATTATTATTATTTGTTTTTACAAGAGTAGACCATGAACATGTAAAAAAGCTTGGACTTGGAAGCTTCTCACCCTTGAACGGTGCAGCAGTTAGATGGTTTATTAGCCAAGCTGTTTGAAATGGTGAATGAGGGACACAAGCTTTAGCTGGAAGAAGTGAAGTAAACTTGTGTACACCTCCTGGGAACACATTAGTTTCCCAGTCGAGTACAGTAATTTTGGGAACTGAATGATGATGGTGAGCCTGTGTTCTGACAAATTAGGCAAACCTGGTAGAATATTGTAACTGTAGTGTGTATTTATGAGTGTGTGTCCTACATAAAACTAGATTTCCTTAATCAAAAATACTACTAACACTAAAACGTATAGGTAGAATAATTTGATAAGTTAAATCTCTGTAGGATATCAGAAAACAGCATTTAAAGAATAATTTGGATATTTTAATGGCCTACATGACCGTATCATTGGCTGAGTAGTGATATAAAACTGAGTCTATACTGAGTTTAGATTCAATACAGAATAAAATAGTTAGACGCTCTACATACTACTCTGTATCCTATATTGACACTATGCTATACAAGTGATATGCACATGCTTGGTGGGACTGATTGACTGGTAGGTAGTGTTGTCCCGGTACGGCGCACTCCCAAAGCTCTTCATACTCTCTTCATACTCTATTCATACTCCTCGTACTCTGTTCATACTCCTCATACTCTGTTCATACTCTGTTCATACTCTGTTCATACTCCTCATTCTCTGTTCATACTCTGTTCATACTCTGTTCATACTCCTCATACTCTGTTCATACTCTGTTCATACTCTGTTCATACTCCTCATACTCTGTTCATACTCTGTTCATACTCCTCATTCTCTGTTCATACTCTGTTCATACTCTGTTCATACTCCTCATTCTCTGTTCATACTCTGTTCATACTCTGTTCATACTCCTCATACTCTGTTCATACTCTGTTCATACTCTGTTCATACTCCTCATACTCTGTTCATACTCTGTTCATACTCCTCATTCTCTGTTCATACTCTGTTCATACTCTGTTCATACTCCTCATACTCTGTTCATACTCTGTTCATACTCTGTTCATACTCCTCATACTCTGTTCATACTCTGTTCATACTCCTCATTCTCTGTTCATACTCTGTTCATACTCTGTTCATACTCCTCATTCTCTGTTCATACTCTGTTCATACTCTGTTCATACTCCTCATACTCTGTTCATACTCTGTTCATACTCTGTTCATACTCCTCATACTCTGTTCATACTCTGTTCATACTCCTCATTCTCTGTTCATTCTCTGTTCATACTCTGTTCATACTCCTCATTCTCTGTTCATACTCTGTTCATACTCCTCATTCTCTGTTCATTCTCTGTTCATACTCTGTTCATACTCCTCATTCTCTGTTCGTACTCTGTTCATACTCCTCATACTCTGTTCATACTCCTCATACTCTGTTCATACTCCTCATACTCTGTTCATACTCTGTTCATACTCCTCATACTCTGTTCATACTCCTCATACTCTGTTCATACTCTGTTCATACTCCTCATACTCTGTTCATACTCTGTTCATACTCCTCATACTCTGTTCATACTCCTCATACTCTGTTCATACTCCTCATACTCTGTTCATACTCCTCATACTCTGTTCATACTCCTCATACTCTGTTCATACTCCTCATACTCTGTTCATACTCCTCATACTCTGTTCATACTCCTCATACTCTGTTCATACTCCTCATACTCTGTTCATACTCCTCATACTCTGTTCATACTCTGTTCATACTCCTCATACTCTGTTCATACTCTGTTCATACTCTGTTCATACTCTGTTCATACTCCTCATACTCTGTTCATACTCCTCATACTCTGTTCATACTCCTCATACTCTGTTCATACTCTGTTCATACTCCTCATACTCTGTTCATACTCCTCATACTCTGTTCATACTCTGTTCATACTCCTCATACTCTGTTCATACTCTGTTCATACTCTGTTCATACTCCTCATACTCTGTTCATACTCTGTTCATACTCCTCATTCTCTGTTCATACTCCTCATACTCTGTTCATACTCTGTTCATACTCTGTTCATACTCTCTTCATACTCCTCATACTCTCTTCATACTCCTCATACTCTGTTCATACTCCTCATACTCTGTTCATACTCCTCATACTCTCTTCATACTCCTCATACTCTGTTCATACTCCTCATACTCTGTTCATACTCCTCATACTCTGTTCATACTCTGTTCATACTCCTCATACTCTGTTCATACTCCTCATTCTCTGTTCATACTCTGTTCATACTCCTCATTCTCTGTTCATACTCTGTTCATACTCCTCATTCTCTGTTCATACTCTGTTCATACTCCTCATACTCTGTTCATACTCTGTTCATACTCCTCATACTCTGTTCATACTCCTCATTCTCTGTTCATACTCTGTTCATACTCCTCATTCTCTGTTCGTACTCTGTTCATACTCCTCATACTCTGTTCATACTCTGTTCATACTCCTCATACTCTGTTCATACTCCTCATACTCTCTTCATACTCCTCATACTCTGTTCATACTCCTCATACTCTCTTCATACTCCTCATACTCTGTTCATACTCCTCATACTCTGTTCATACTCCTCATACTCTGTTCATACTCTGTTCATACTCCTCATACTCTGTTCATACTCCTCATTCTCTGTTCATACTCTGTTCATACTCCTCATTCTCTGTTCATACTCTGTTCATACTCCTCATTCTCTGTTCATACTCTGTTCATACTCCTCATTCTCTGTTCATACTCTGTTCATACTCCTCATTCTCTGTTCATACTCTGTTCATACTCCTCATACTCTGTTCATACTCTGTTCATACTCCTCATACTCTGTTCATACTCCTCATACTCTCTTCATACTCCTCATACTCTGTTCATACTCCTCATACTCTCTTCATACTCCTCATACTCTGTTCATACTCCTCATACTCTCTTCATACTCCTCATACTCTGTTCATACTCTGTTCATACTCCTCATTCTCTGTTCATACTCTGTTCATACTCCTCATTCTCTGTTCATACTCTGTTCATACTCCTCATTCTCTGTTCATACTCTGTTCATACTCTGTTCATACTCCTCATACTCTGTTCATACTCTGTTCATACTCCTCATACTCCTCATACTCTGTTCATACTCCTCATACTCCTCATTCTCTGTTCATACTCTGTTCATACTCCTCATTCTCTGTTCATACTCTGTTCATACTCCTCATACTCCTCATTCTCTGTTCATACTCTGTTCATACTCCTCATACTCCTCATTCTCTGTTCATACTCCTCATACTCTCTTCATACTCCTCATACTCTGTTCATACTCCTCATACTCTCTTCATACTCCTCATTCTCTGTTCATACTCTGTTCATACTCCTCATTCTCTGTTCATACTCTGTTCATACTCCTCATTCTCTGTTCATACTCTGTTCATACTCCTCATACTCCTCATTCTCTGTTCATACTCCTCATACTCTCTTCATACTCCTCATACTCTGTTCATACTCCTCATACTCTGTTCATACTCCTCATTCTCTGTTCATACTCTGTTCATA